>CM064562.1:38705808-38775383 GCA_032716605.1 Paralithodes platypus
CGGCAACCTGTAATACAACCTCGAACCATGTAGGAGCTGACCTCTCAAAGAAAGAAGACTGCTGCCGAAAGCCCTTGGTTCATCAAGACGCACCGGGTACAATTTGCCAATGACGCACAACTACACCATGGTGTGCCGGTGGGGCGCCTGAGCAGCTCCCGCAAGGTACCTAGGGACTCACCAAAATTTGAGAACCTTAAAAAGTCACCAAACACAACTTAATTTATATTCTTGCTCTTACTGGAAACCAGTGGCCGTGTCCCTCATGTGAAGAGATGTAGTAGGCAGTTATAGGTGAGAAAACACCAAAAGAGTCTTGCGGCCCATGTTAAGAACAGACTGAACTTTCTTTAAATTAATTAATGTGGAAGACCCACCAACAGGGCATTGCAATACTCACACACGAAAGAAAAGACCATCAGTGAGTGAACCCAACGTCCAGGAGGCAACCCGTCTGGTTCTGTTATAAACGGCTTCACCAAATAGAGACTTTATGATGTGCAAGTAACAACTTTTAACTATCTTCGGGTTTACATGCTCTTTGAAATCTAATCGGTGAGATATACACATATAACACCCAGATTTCGAACAGAGTTGGCCGTCGCCACAGCTGAGATCCCCACCCACATAATAATAGGTTGAATACCCTTATGAATTCATTCTCCTGGGGGATATCCCAACTTTACTTAATTCTACAGCACAAGCTACGAAGGGCTATATAGCACTGGAAACTGTCGGGGCATAGCGGGAGTCGAACCAATGCGGCTAGTCGTCACCAACATAGCTCTAATCCTTAGCCCGTTTAAGACCACGACAGCTCCTCCACCCATGAATAATCTAAGGTGACTAACTTATGATTCATTTCATATGGGGGCTATCCCCAAAACTGTCATTAATTCTACGCACTAAGCGACGAAGGCTATATAGAAAAATAAACACTGAAACTGTCGTGGATAGCGAGATTCGAACCCAGCGGCAGTCGTCCACCAACATAGCGCTAGAGCTTTAGCCGTTCAGCACAAGTACAGTCTCCACCCCATTGCGGAGAGGGCGACCTAACTATATCATCAGCTCTTCTATTTCCTCGGATGATGAGGAATAGCAGTTTTACCATCATTTAGTTTAAAGTTTTTTTCTCAGCTCTCATCCACTTCTTGATATCAGACATCCAACAATTTCCATCTTACTCCGTATATCAACTATATTCTGTGATTCTCACATAAATCTGGGGGTCATCTGCATAAGAGTGAAATGGTGCCATTATGTGCACGAAGCAGAAGAGACAAACTGCTGATATAAATTATCAAATAGGATAGGACCTAAAACTGATCCCGTCCGGATCACCATACTGCAGGGGTGTCGAGTCCCGAGACCCCCTGATGTACCATCACCACGTCTGGGATCTACCTGAAATGTACGACCCAAGAAAGCCCAGAGAGGCGGAGTCACGCACACCACAAGCCATAACAGAATCACTCAATAACAACTTGTGATCCACTGTGTCAAAGGCCGGCAGAGAGATCAAGCAAGACCCAAGAGTGAGGCCACACCATTACAAATGTTCTCAACTAGATCATCAGGTACTCTAATCAATGCTGTTTCAGTTGAATGATGCTGTCGGTAAGCAGACTGTAAAATTGGGATAAGTTTCATATGCTGAAGTAGTGGTTGTAATTGTCAAGTATTGTACGCTCTAATATCTTTGATATGACAAAGGACAGGTTGGAGGGGGGGGGGGGGACAGGACGATATGGTTCAACATGTTTTTTCTCACACATCAAGTCCAGGTTTCTTTAGACTATGGTCGTAAGGTAGTGCATCGCTTTTAATAATGTGTGAAGCTACCTTCAAGCAGAAGCACTTATTAATTATTTGTTGGAAATAAACTCAACTGTGTGATCATAGACTCTTGGTTAGCTTGGAAACATTTATGGCGATCCAACGGGCAAAATGTTTATTGAGGTTTCTTAGTGTAGGAACGAGATCATGTCCACCTCTACTGAGTGAAAGGATGAGAGCGACATTATTAGGAACATGTGTCAGGGTTGGAGTACACACTGCAAAGTTCTTCACACAGAGAAGCATCATCCAGGTTCCTGTCTTATGCAGAGTTAATTGCCAGCAAAAAATGACACCAAAGTTGGCAGCCACCTCGGCCATCGGGTACAGAAGGTCTTTAAGCTGACTCTTGTTTTTCCAACAACCTCTGAAGCCAACTCCTCTGGTCCGTTACCAACATGAGGTTCACTTAAACCCTGATAATTACACTTTCTTTTCATCTTTGATTGTGTGGGACCACGCGGCTCTTCTGGCTGTACAGATAGTTGCAACCAGGGAGAGTCTGTTTTATGTTTCCGCCATTCACGTTCAGCTCGTCTCCGCGCTCTTCTAAGCAATTTAACCTCGAGTGCTATTATCAGGGTGAAATCATCTCGTACTTATTATTTTCTTCCTATACTTCTCTGGACAGTGATGATCGAACACTAATTTACCCAGTGCAGTATCTATGTTACCCCCTCCACCAGCTCATCTGAAGTAAGGTTGGAAGGTATCAAGAGCTTCCCAAGTACACTGTTTTACTTCACTGCTAGCAAATTGTGGTCTGTATTTTTATAATTTCTAAATCTGATTACTTTTTCATGTGTGAGTGGCTTATGGGAAATCAAAGCTGAAATGTAATCAAAGCATGATCAGAGGGAATTAGGGTCAGCATTCTCAACATCTGTAGGTCGTAGGGGTAGGCACACCACGCCCAGCGGAAGTATCCACCTGCCAAGGGTTTCGGTCGAGACTCAGGGGAATAAGCCCTGAAGCACATTTTCTCCTCCCAGGCCTTGGGTAGCTGGAGTACATATCTTTCTGCCTCACACATCAGGGGTATCAGGAAAACCCTCTTTATATAACATACACATCCAACTTCACGACATTGCCCTACATCGCTATCCTCTATCCATAAAATACTACTCTTCCCACTACATACCATACATGTAACACCATACACTTACCTTAAATATGGCAGTACAATTGTTAATAGCAAACCTGGTGGTCCCTCGGATATCCACCCCCGGCATGGTTGGGTTATTGACACAGGGCCCTCCCGGTCGTCATCATGCGACTGTGTCAAGAGCATTGCAACGTCCCAAAGCTGCTTGTCAGTACAGCGATTTCTTTAGTAATATAAGGGGACTTCACTCTAACATCAATTCTGTACACCAATTTCTTCAAGCAGAATCCCCTACTCTCCTTTTTTGACAGAGACTCAAGTAACATCCACATCTGACACATCTAGATTTAATTTTCCAGGTTATCAACTGCTCCAAAATTTCAGACCTAAAGGTGGTGTATGTTGCTTCGCAAAATCTGAAATTGCCCTGGAGGAGGTTACTAGTTTCAATTGTCCCTATTTTGATTATTCTATATACAAATTAATTTCTGCTGGTAAATTTAAATACATATGTTGCATCTACCGTTCCCCAAATACTCCTCCAGAGCAAAGTCTTTTTGATTCTCTGTCCTCACAACTCAGTGTCCTCAACTTAAATGCTCTTCTGAAATCACTGTGTTGGGTGATTTTAATGTCCATAATGTTTGAATGGCTCACTCATTCAGCCAGGACTGATGATGCTGGTCTTGAATGTGAGCTATTTGCAGACTCATTTAATCTCATTCAACTAGTCAACCAACCCACCCGTGTACCAGATAATCCTAATCATAATTCCCACCTACTGGACTTATTTTTAACAACCAATTCAGAAAATTATGATGTTACAGTGAGGTCCCCACTTGGATCTTCTGATCACTGTCTGATACAGGCCACCTGTCTATCACCTACCACACCTTCCCACTCTGAACCTGTTTTGGTGACTAAATGGCATTACGATAGGGCAGACTGGGAGGGTCTTCAAGTTTTCTTTATGATATTCCCTGGACCTATTTCTTTTCTAATGATGCACACTCCACCTTGAGCCACATACAAGATTTTGTAAAAATTGAATGGAAACTTTTATTCCTCATCAAAAGTACAGTAAAAGATCTAATTCACCTAAATGGTTTGACCATAATTGTGCTAGAGTAACTGAACAAAAAGCAATAGCCTACAATGCCTACACAAGATCAAAAACACATGAAGCCTTTAATTACTTTAGAAACATCAGAAATCATGCCAAAACTGTATTAAACCTAACTAAATCAAACTTTCTCCTAAAGCAGGCAAATAAACTTCTAAATAATCCAAATGATAACAAAATATTTTGGTCTACTCTTAACTCATTCAAATCCAACTTCACTACTGCTTCATCCATTCCACCATTAAAATCTCCGACTGGCAATCTTGTAAGAGACCCACTAGTAAAAGCTAACCTTCTTGCAGATATTTTCTCCACCAACTCAACCTTAGATGACATAAATCAAGATGTCCCTGTACTTAATTTTAATTCACCTGAAATTCCCTCACTTAAGATCCACACCAGACATGTCAAAACTATTTTGCAGAATCTCTCAGTAGATAAGGCTCCTGGTCCAGATGAAATTCCTCCAATAGTACTTAAGAATTGCTCCTTGGTGCTCGCTCCTGTATTGGCAAAATTTTTCCGTCTGTGTACTCATACCTCATGCTTCCCAGTACCCTGGAAAGAAGCAAACATCCATCCAGTTCCTAAAAAAGGTGCCTCTTCAGATACATCAAACTACAGACCAATAGCTATAACTTCCACTCTTGGCAAAGTTTTTGAAATTATATTAAATAATCACATAATTAAGCATCTGGAGAATAATAAATTAATCAGTGATAGGCAATATGGTTTTAGACGATGTCGATCAACTGCAGACATTCTTTGCCTTCTTACGCATCAAATCAACCCAGCTACAGACCAACATGGTGAAACACATACAATAGCACTGGATATATCAAAGGCATTTGATAGAGTCTGGCATCAATCCTTATTGTCGAAGATGTCACACTACGGCCTTGCATCATTAGTTCCACTAATTTCTTCTTATCTTCATAACAGAAAAATACGTGTAATGGTAGATGGCCTTTATTCTCAATTTCACTCAATAAATGCTGGTGTTTCCCCAGGAATCAGTTTTGGCCCCAACTCTGTTCCTCATTCATATCAATGATCTCATATCTACCACTCATAATCCAATACATTCCTACGCAGATGACTCAACACTCCACAGTTCCTTCACATTTACCAATTCTTTCACCCAACCCGATCTTATAAATTCAAAAATAAACACTGCAATTTCTCTGAACCAGGACCTTTCTAGAATTAATGAATGGGGACAAGAGAATCTAGTTTCCTTTAATGCACAGAAAACCAAGTACATTCAATTTTCTAACCGACAGAATCTCACTGACTCCCATATATTTTTTAATGATGTAAATATTCCCACTTCCCCTAGTATGGACATTCTCGGTGTAACATTAACTACTAACTTGAGCTGGACACATTATGTTAGAAGCATTGCTAAGAATGCCTCTAAAAAACTGGGACTCCTGTACAGAGTTCGAGACTCCTTCCGTGAGGAGCAGTTGGCCGTAATATATAAAAGTCATGTGCGCTCTCAGATGGATTACTGTTCACCTCTGTGGGTGGAAGTGGAGTGGTTGCATTGAGGCAGTTGGACAAAATTCAAATAAAGCTATTAGATTAATCAATAACCTGCAATCACACAGGACCTTCCTACATTAGCCATACGAAGAAACGTTGCATCCCTTGCATTATTCTACAGATATTTTCACAGCAATTGTTCCGAGGAACTTGCTTCAATTGTGCCGCCTCTCCACATCTTTCCCCGTAGAACTAGGGCAGCTGAGAGCGCCCATGAAATTACACTTTATCATCCACAATGCAGAACTTCTGCTTATCAGAATTCATTTATCCCCAGAGCTACTACTCTTTGGAATTAACTTCCCTCGAATTGCTTTCCACAAACTTACAATCAACAAATGTTTAAATCCAGTTGTTACAAACATTTTATGAATGGAGGCTGCCTTTAGGCACATGGACCTTTTTGTTTTATCTGTGTTTTTCCTTCCTCCATTCATTGTCTCTCTTAAAAAAAAAAAAATCAACATCCAGAACACCACCACAACCCACAGGAGAGAAAACCAAGTCAAGGGTGTGTCCTAAGATATGAGTTGGGTGGGACACATGGTTTACAAAATTGTTCTGATCAGTCAACTCAAGGAACTCAGGAGAGAATGGCTTCAGATGAGGGCTGTCAACCCAGTAATTAAAATCTCCACATATCAAAAGTCTTCCGGTTTTAGCAGACAATTCCTCGAGAAACTGCCCAAACTCTTCCATAAAACCCCTATCTGTGCCACAATGGCCAGGCCTATAGACAACTGCCAATCTTAGAATTTGTTGATGGAGTTTTATTTCCACTTCCAACAGTTCATAATGAAGAGGGGCTGGGTTATGGCTTATTTGCAAGATATTCACCAGAGATGTGGAGTAGACAACTGCCACTCCACCACCCGGATGATCTCCCCTAGGCCTAGGAACATTTATTATGGAATGGGTGTTAGGCAATGCCGCCTGGATAATATTCAGATGACTCGAACAACCAGGTCTCAGTGAGACATAATACATCAAGGTTACGTTCATCCAAAATCTCGCAAATATGATCCATTTTGTTACGCAAGGAACGAACATTCAACAGACCCAGTTTCAACCGGCTCCCGTGTGCATTTTTCAGTTTTTTTAACCTACAAAATTGGTGTTTTCAATAACTATATTTCTCTGAGCTGTCATTAGAGGACAATTTCTACTTGAGGCGAAATGATTTGGCGGCTCCGTAACTGATGTGGAGCTCATACAATTTATACATTTGGGGGAAGTCTTGTTGGTGCAGTCTTTTGAGTTATGAGTACCGGCACTGAAGTTGCATTTTGGATCCTCATTTTTCCGATAACACCTGTCACTGGTATGGCCAAAGCCCTGGCAATGGTAACATTGTGTTACCCAGAAGCGATCGTATGCACGACATCTCACAAGTCCAACATACACAGAATTGCCATCATCCACAATGGAAGAGCGTATTTCAGGTGACATTTTTACTACCGCAGTCTTTGTGTGTGCATCACTCTTTTGCTTGGTGAATAGCAAAATCATAGCTAAGCCATCGTCGACCAGGGACTTTATTCTTGGGTTATTGTTGAGGATGCTGGGAATGATCTCATTATCCTCAGCGTCATTAGCAATGCCTACCAGAGTCATTTTTGGCATCATCTTCTTTGGTTCGGAGACACTGAAGGCACTGTCCACCCCCAAACACTGATTGATGGCCCTTCCTGCGTCTTCTTTGGCTTTCTTGGATGGAAGTCGTACCACCAGTACACCTGAATCAGTTCTAGTTAACTTGTTAACCGGAACCGAAGCCAAAGCAGTCTCGATTGCCTTTGTATCTGGTGGGCTTACTGGCTCGGAGGATCGGTCTTTTGGCTTCACTACCAGGACCTGATGGTCCCAGACAGTTTTTTTCTTTCCACCATCTACCACCTCAGTGGTGCGTTTGGTCGGCTCCTTTTTGGTCTCTTCAAATGTTTGCTGAACTATCTTGGCAAACATGGGAATGTCGGGGGCAGCAACTTTAGTCTCAAGGATATCCATTCTGTTACCAATACTCTCTATCTCCACGGCCACCGCAGCAAGGTCACCCTTCACTTCGTTTACAATGGCAGTGTTCACTTCACCAACTAGGGCAGCCGTCAGGTCATCCAAGGTCTGCTGACTAATTGCTGCGTCCTTAGCAGCCAGGGGGGTGGTATCGCAAACAGTGCAATGCCATTTAAATGCAGGTTTCTTCTTTGCAAGTACTCTGAGGTCCTCATCATCAACATTTATACAGTTAACGTGAAAATATGTACCACACAAGTAGCAGCCCAGCGATTTGGCCTTGCCCACAACCTTCCCGCAACTGCAACTCTGCTTGCTTACTGCCATTTCAGTGGAAGTAACCAATAATTAAAAACAAAAACACCTGTTTTTCGTATCTGATTAAAAGTAAGAGAAAACCCTAGTTTAAAAAAAACGTGAAAATAATTACCTGGGACAGACCCCAGGTAGCTCCGTCCCCGTTAGTGCCACCACAATGGAAAAAAATTAAAATGGAAAAGAAAAAAAGGTAAAGTGGTGTCTGCAAGGTCACCGCGGGCAGGTGGGGATCGACTTGGCTACCCTTTGGGGGTAGCCCAACCGAGATGCGTGGAGAGACCACACACAGGATAGCAGATGTGTGTGGTGCAAAAACTTTAACCAAATTTGTACACTGTTTTGAGCTTATAGCAGTGACAATACAATTTCCACGGTACTCAGCAAGACACTATTGGTTACGATACTGCCACTGCGCAAAGCTATATATATATTATATAATTATACTGTATATATTATATAATTATACTGTATATATTATATAATTATACTGTATATATTATATAATTATACTGTATATATATATATATATATATATATATATATATATATATATATATATATATATATATATAATATATATATATACTGTATATATATATCTCAAGTATATCTCACAAACAAACGTAAGCTACTAAATGTTTTATACTTCCAGCCAGACTCGAACCACTGACAGTCAGGACGAGTGTCCATGCTTTAATCCACTACACCATGGCGTGGTGGATTGAAGCATGGACACTCGTCCTGCCTGTCGGTGGTTCGAGTCCGGCTGGGAGTATAAAACATATATATATTTATCAGTAGTTCTCGCCGTCAATGACGTGAGAGCCTATAATTATGTAATATATGGCCTCTTCCAGGTCTCCAAGAGTCCGGTTTAACCTTCCAACTGTCGGTCGAGAACCATAACACTCTTAGGGGTACCCTTTAACCCTTAATTTGCGGCAATCGTCATATGACGGAGGAGAGAAAATTGGCATTTCCTGCGGCACCAGTCATATGACGGGGGCCATTTTGAGGCTATTATGAGTGCTGAGAGAGAGGCGAGGAGTTGGAGGGAGCATAGGCGGGCTCCAACCGTTCGCCACGGCCGCGCGGCGTACACTGAGGCCCGAGATACGGCTCTCTCACACACAAAAAATAGCCAAATTGCCACTATTTTACTGATTTTTGCCCTTTGGTTGCACTATCGTTGCAAGATAACCAGATATCGGACAGGAATGATTCAGGTGTCTTTGGAAAGCTCTATCATCGTCCATTTACGGAAATATAATTGTATTACCGTAAAATGCGGTAACTTCGGAAAATTTTCGATGTTTTTTAACAATTTCTCCTGAGCGTAAACACATTATGGAGATTTAACTAGGTCAAGTGATGTATGGTGGTAGTGCGCCATAATCCAGGAAGCCTCCTAAAATTATCCCCCATAAGAAGAGAGCTATCCTTATCCTAAATGATGTCCGAAGTTTGCTTGAAAAGTTGATAACTTCGGACATGTATGGATAACTTCGGACATACGGTGTTTCTTATGGAAAATGGTTGCCAAGAAAGCTGAGATAACTTCGGACGAACGGAGGAGAACTTCGGACCTACGTTCGTGGCCTTATTTCATTCATTTTTCGGCTCCTACTATTTTATATAAGAACATAAGAACATAAGAAAATGGGAGTCTGCAGAAAGCCGATTGGCCTAAGCAAGGCAGATCCCTGTCCCACACAACCCCAATTATGAATTATATGAATATTTGAATGAATATGAATATGAATATGAATATGAATATTTTATTATTGCTGCTTATTCCTGTCCGATGTTATAGTGGAAAATGCACAGTCAATACTTTTAGGCCTGTATAATCAGTATAGGAGGGGGATATATACTATGTTTAACATATATTCTGTTTGGATCTGTTCTCGTTAGGCATCAAGCTCACTCCTAGAAAATATTGAGCAGGAAAAATAACCAATGCTGTCAAATCAATAACTCGAAAATTAACTAGGCCTAGTGAAAATATATAGGTATGTATAATATATCAATGCATATACACTTTTATGAATTTGAGCATTTTTATAGGTATAACGTATTTGTTGGTGTTTCTTTCGGCAGAAAACAAAATTTTTGGACAAGATATATCTATCTATCTATCTATTGCCTGACGCCGTGATCCCCGAAGGGGTGGCCACGAACGAACCGCCCCCATGCACCTCTGTCCCCAGTCAGTCGACGCCCCTCCCCCCAACCAGCACCGCCTTCGTTCATGTAGTTCCTCACTCCATCCTTCCACCTCATATTCGGTCTACCTCTCCCCCTCTGTCCCTCCACCTCGCTCTCGTACACCCTCTTAGTCATTCTCTCGCTTTCCATACGTTCCATATGGCCGAACCATCTCAAGTTGTTCCTTTTCACACTTTCCAGCACATCTACCTCCACACCACACCTCCTTCTTACTTCCTCATTAGTCTGTCTATCCCTCCATGTAACTCCGCACGCACTCCTTAAGTAATTCATTTCCACTGCTCTCACTCTTGGTCTGAGTCTCTCAACCAACGTCCATGCTTCGCTTCCGTAAGTCAGTGTCGGGATTACCACACTGTCATGCAAGGACTTCTTCACTTCCATACTGACCACCCTATTTCTTGTTACTGCTTTTAGCATTCCTACAACCCTCTTCCCCTGTTGTACCCTCTCCCGCACCTCTTCATCCATAGTCCCATCTTTACTCAACACACTGCCCAGACACTTAAAAGAGTTGACGATCTCCATAGCCTGACCGTTCAGCTTCACCTCACACTCTGTGACTTCACCCCTTTCGAAGACCATAACCTTGCTCTTCCCCGTATTTACCTTCAAATTCCGTTTTTCGCACACTGTTCCAAACTCATTTACCAGACCCTGCAACTCCCATTCATTATCACTCATCAGAACTGTATCATCCGCAAACAGCAGTATAGGTAGCTTCCACTCAATTCCCTCCCTTTTCAGCGATACACCAACATCCACTGCTCTTGATAGTATTTCTTTCATAACTCCATCCATATATACAGTAAACAACCACGGGGACATCACACACCCCTGTTTCAAACCAACATTCAGGTCAAAGAACTCGCTCTGCTCACTCTCCACACGTACTGCCGCCTTTGCACCCTCATACATGCTCTTCACTGCTTTCAGCAACTTGCCCTCTACTCCGTATATTCTAAGTACTTTCCACAAACCTTCTCTATCCACTCTGTCATAGGCCTTCTCCAAGTCCATAAAGGCAACATACACCTTTTGTTTCTTCTCCAGATACTTCTCCACAACACAATTCAGGGTAAAAATCTGATCTACACATCCTCTTCCCTTCCTAAAACCTCCCTGCTCGTCGCCTATCCATTTCTCCGTTCTCACTCTCACTCTCTCAATCACTACCCTACTGTATACCTTCCCTACTACGCTTAGAAGACATATTCCTCGGTGGTTACCACACACTCCTCTTTCCCCTTTGCCCTTATATAGGGGGACTATTATGCCAGTCTTCCAGTCATCGGGTGCACTCCCCTTCTCCCATGCTAGTTTGCACATTTTCCATACCCATTCTATCACTATCTCACCACCATACCTCAACATTTCCCCACACACTCCATCTGTTCCTGGTGCTTTCCCCAACTTCACTCTTTTCATGGCTTCCCACACTTCTGACCTCCTGATCCCCACCTCCTCCTCCACTACTTCTCTTCTTCTCCCTCCCATACCATATCCAGCTATGTTTGCTGGCTCTTCATTCCTTTCATTTAGCAACTCACTGAAGTACTCCCTCCATCTTTCGACTCTCTCTTGCTTCTCGGCTAGCATTCTCCCATTCTTATCTTTCACACCCTTATTGTTTCCCTTGCTACCTTCCCTAACTTTCTTGACTTCTTTCCAGAACAGTTTCTTACTCTCCCTCCATTTTACACTCAGATTCCTTCCAAATTCCTCATCTACTCTTCTCTTACTTTCCTTCACTACTCTCTTCACCACCCTCTTACTCTCCACGTACCTCGCTCGTTTCTGTCTCTCGGAATCTTCATTCCCTCTACTACCCAACCACTCTCTATATGCTTTCTTCTTTTCTTCCACAGCTATTCTTACCTCTTCTGTCCACCATGCTGTACCTTTCACTCCCCTCCCTCTTCTCCTCACTCCACACACCTCCTCACATGCTGCACAGATCTCATCCTTAGACACCTTGCTCATCTCCTCCACTTCCTCCATAACTTCCAGGTCGAACCCACCTAGTCGTCTTTCCACTGCTCTCCTGTACTCCTCCCTGACTTCCTCCTCCTGCAACCTCTCCACCCTCCTCACCATTCCACCCTCCTCTCGCCTCCCTCCCGCTCTCCTCACCCACTTCTTTTGTATCCTAACCTTAGCTACCACTACATAATGATCAGACAGACCCCCTCCAATACCCCTATACACCCTAGCATCCATCACAGATTTCTTCATTCGTTCATCCACACATACATAATCAATCAATGACTTTCGTTCCACCACTGTCTTATCCTTCATCGTCAACATCCGTTTCCACGTGTACCTGTGGATCATTCTGTGTCGGAAGAAGGTGTTGGCTATCCACAGCCTCCTCCCCACACATACGTCCACAAGTGCACTACCATTCCCATTCACCTCTGATGGTACCCCCCACCCTCCCACCACTCCCTCAACTTTCCTATCACCCACCTTACCATTCATATCCCCAATCAGAAATATTCTTTCGTTCTTGTCAAACTTCTCCAGGCACGCCTCCACATTCATCCAGAACTCCTCTTTCTTTCTTTCAAGTATATCCTCTGTCGGGGCATACACGCATACAATCACCCACGTTTGTATTCCTACTTTCATTCTCACCCACACAATCCTTGAACCCACAGACCCATACTCTCTTACACATTCCTTCCATTTGCTACTTACAAACAAACATGCACCTTCTCTCGCTGTTCCTTCACTCACTCCAGCACACACACCCATTCCACACTCCCACTCTCTCACATCTGAACCTTTCCATTTGGTCTCTGTCATTCCACATACATCCAGCCTGGCATTCACTAACACTTCCAGAACCTCTCTCTCTTTTGTGCCATCATTCATGCCACTAACATTCCACGTAGCCATTCTCAGAATATCCTTAGTCAGTCGTGGATCGTCAACGTTGGTTCCGTCCGCATCCGAGGCTGTTCGTTCGTTTTTCTTTGCTTAGATATTTTTTCCGGGTGGGAGTCGCAAGCCCACCGACCCAACCTCTTTAGTCGCCTCTTACGACACGCAGAAGGCACGTGGGGCATATTCTATTCCCTAACCCCCAGGGGGGTTATATATGCCTCTCCTAATTTATATATATTATTTATCCAGAATTATCCGAAATACATAAATCGGTTAGCATAGTATCATATTTTTATGGGGTTTTGGACTCAGAGAATGATGATTTGATCTTTTACCACCATGTTCACCCTTCCTACCCGGGCAGCCTTTCTTAAGGACGGAGGCTGTATCCGGGCGATTTGGCTGAAAACACAACAAAAGTAAACTAAGGCTAATCTCGCTTAATATACTACCTACATTAATCAAACATATGTCAAAATGTGCGCCTTACCTTGCCGCGTAGAATGGCATTGAGTAGAGCTTTCTAGCTCAACTAGTTCCGGAGTGATGGTGATGGAAGTGGAGGTAACTTTTGCTGCGTATTTACCTCGCCGCGTCCGAACGCTCAACGGCGGCCCAGGCTACGACGAACGTTTTGACTCGTCGCTCTACCTTGAATTATGACGGGAAGCGATTTTTTAGTGTTTTATTGTTTATTATGCCATATATTATTGTTATTATGTTATTTTCACTCAATAAAGTTATTTTTCTGAAATAATTTGTGTCTCTGTCACTTATACTTAGTTTTATTGTTATTATTATAGTAGTTATGATTATTTATACTGGACTATGGTAATTGATAGTGTCATTTTCACTTATTTATTGTTAGGAATAATATTTTAGTGTCACTTTCACTTGTTCATATTGTTCTGAAGGCACTTATTATTACTTATGTGTGTCTCTTTCACTTAGACTTAGTTTTATAGTCATTATTATAGTAGTTATGATTATTTATACTGGACTATGGTAATTGATAGTGTCATTTTCACTTATTTATTGTTAGGAATATATATTTTAGTCACTTTCACTTGTTCATATTGTTCTGAAGGCACTTATTATTACTTATGTGTCTCTTTCACTTATACTGTACTTAGTTATATTATTATTATTATTATTGAGTGTCACTATCACTGTCACTTACACTTCAATAGTTTGTCATAGTGTGGAAATCATTGAAGCAGGTGCCAGCACACAGTCACCTGACACTCGAGGCATTGCCAAGTGGTTTTTGTGGGTTTGCTTGGTCGTCGAGTTGTGCGGGTGCACACATAGCACCTCTTCTGCATTCTTATTCTGTATGCTTACAGGTACCTACCCGATAGCACTATCGTTAGTGAGTGATGTACTGTATTTTATATATTATTTTGTAATAGTATAGATATCTTATCAATATTTGTATTTTGTACTATTATTAATGTCTTGTCATGTTGCAAATTTGATTTTAAATAATATTTTGACATTTAACATGTAGTTTCTTTATTCATGCAGAGTTTTAGTAAAATTTGCCAGAACGTCCCGGACTTCCCAAACTTGACTACAGTACTTCCTTTAACGTGACGATAGTGCGTTGTTATATGTGCGATTAGTTTGCTTGGGACAGATTAACTTGCTCATGTAGTAATGTACACCCTATGTGGTGGATTGTGTTCTTTTATTTAATAATTTTCATTTTAGTAAGCGTTGTTTCCACATAGCGATTTTGATAATTTAATTTGACTTTATATTGTCCTTGTCCCAATTTTGGTTTGTTTAGTTTGCAAGTTTTACATTTTAATAATACATTAATGACATGCCAAAGGATATAAATAAACTATCGTCCAATTAGCTTAACCTCAGTTGTATGTAAAATGCTAGAAACGGTCATAAGAGACAGACTCGTAAATCACTTAGAGGAAAATAACATACTTAACCTCTGAAGTGCGCATGGGGGTAATTGGAAACGTCCCCCTGTGCTGACGTATTTGAGGTGTTTCCGTCACTAAAATATTCATTGTGCCATTAATAGCATTAATACTTATCCATATGCGCCTATTATGGGTTGATTATAAAGGTATTAACCTGAAACAACAATAAAACGAGTGAAAACAGCGTTTGGATGGTCAAAATCGGAGATATAGCCCGCGAGTTGTATAATGTATGGGTGAGGCAATCTGCTTTCCCGCCAATTTCCCCCAAGGCCACTGAGACACAGTCGATCGATACTCTCTCTCTCTCTCTTGCACTCGCTTGCTATCAGTGATGACCAATCGGATTTCTAATGTTAGCACGAAAATATACCTCAGAATAAGGGAATAACAGGGAAAATAGGTGATAACTGAAGGAGAGGAGGAAAGTGGGAAGGGGGGAGTAGGACTGAGATTTTGCATGGCCCAGGGGTATATAAAAAAATATTTTTTTTTCGATGTCAAAAGTTGATTTTTGTTTTCTCTGACTCTTAAGAGTCTCCCCGCAGTGCGCCGGGGGAACTCTTAAGAGTCTCCCCGCAGCTCCCGGGTTAAAGATACTCAACACGGCTTTCGTAAAAAACGTTCCTGTTTAACAAACCTCTTAAGACTTCTTCCACGATATCCTCAACCTCTACGATGAGAGTAAAGCTGTAGATATTATATACCTTGATTTTCAAAAGGCCTTTGACAAAGTTCCCCACAAACGTTTACTGCTAAAACTAAAAGCGCATGGAATACAAGACGGTGTGTTGAAATGGATAGAAAATTGGCTCAGCGACAGAAAGCAAAGAGTAGTCATAAACGGTAAGGCATCTAAATGGACCAATGTAAGTAGCGGGGTACCCCAGGGATCGGTACTAGGACCAATTCTCTTTCTAATTTACATCAACGACATAGATGAGGGTCTCACCTGTACAATCTCAAAATTTGCTGACGATACAAAAATTGCAAATAGCGTACTCTCAAAAGATCACGTTGACGATATGCAACACAATCTAGATAAATTGTCACATTGGGCCCAAATTTGGCAAATGAGTTTCAATGCGGATAAATGTAAAGTACTACATATCGGATACCTAAATGAGAAAGCAAACTATTCGATGAATGGCACTCAGCTTAAGAATGTAAACAGAGAAACCGATCTGGGAGTAACAATATCGAGTAACCTAAAACCGAGTCAACAATGTTCAGAAGTTGTTAAGAAGGCAAACAAAATAATTGGCTTTGTAGGCAGATCATTTGAGCATAAATCCAAAGACGTTATCCTAACCTTTTACAATTCCTTAGTCCGCCCTCTTCTGGAATACTGCGTTCAATCCTGGTGCCCTTATTACCAAAAAGACATAAACAAGCTAGAACGAGTTCAACGTAGAGTTACCAAAATGATACCTAGCCTAAAGAACAAACCATACGAAGAGCGTCTTAGAGAATTAAATCTATTTCCTTTAACCCAGCGCAGATTAAGAGGTGACTTAATTCAAGTGTTCAAAATCATCAAAGGCATCGACAATATGAACTGTAGTAAGTACTTCACTATCGACCAATCTAATTACACGCGAGGAAACGGTTGCAAAATTATTGGTAAATCTTTTAACTCACACGAATCTAAGAATTTCTTCTTCAATCGAGTTGTCAACTTGTGGAATGGGCTTCCCCGAGATGTTATAGACTGCAGCACCGTTGATTCATTTAAATTCCGGCTAGACAAATATCTCGCATCAAACCCGCGACTGACTGCGTTTGTAAATTAATAACTTTATTTTATCCTCCCCTCAGTTACTAACCCATATGTCCCCTACTAACTTCCTAGTCCTGCCACGTTAGTGGCAGGGCAGTAGTTCCCTTTCCAATGTTCCCTTACCCACTCTAAACCACTGTTTGGACACTTGATCCTCAGTGTTTTGGAGGACAAGCAGCCTAGAAAGGTAACTATTTCTGTTGTTGCTTGATTTCCTTTGTACTCCTAGGTAACAAAACTTGTTCACCATCTCCAAAGACTCATTTCCAAAATTCACAGCCACAGGATCATCACTTAACCCGGGAACTGCGGGGAGACTCTTAAGAGTTCCCCCGGCGGACTGCGGGGAGGCTCTTAAGAGCGAGTGAACAAAAAAAATCAACTTTTGACATCGAAAAAAAAAAAAAAAAAAAAAAAAAAAAAAAAATGGCCCCTGGGCCATGCAAAATCTCAGTCCTCTACCTCCCCTCCTTCCCTCCTCTCCTTCAGTTATCACCTATTTTCCCTGTTATTCCCTTATTCTGAGGTATATTTTCGTGCTAACATTAGCGAGTTGCAAGCAGGGTGTTGTCATCACTGATGGCAAGCGAGTGCAAGAGAGAGAGAGAGAGTATCGATCGACTGTGTCTCAGTGGCCTTGGGGGAAATTGGCAGGAAAGCAGCTTGCCTCACCCATACATTATACAACTCGCGGGCTATATCTCCGATTTTGACCATCCAAACGCTGTTTTCACTCGTTTTATTGTTGTTTCAGGTTAATACCTTTATAATCAACCCATAATAGGCGCATATGGATAAGTATTAATGCTATTAATGGCACAATGAATATTTTAGTGACGGAAACACCTCAAATACGTCAGCACAGAGGGACGTTTCCAATTACCCCCATGCGCACTTCAGAGGTTAACACAAGCTCGCCTTTGCACACTACGCACTCAAATTTATCTATTTTTGACTTATCCTTCGGCAGGGGTCCCTTTATTCTACAACAGCGCTTACTCCCATGGTGTACCCAACGTCCCCTAAAGTACCCAACGACTACAGACCAAAACTACAACAAATCATAAATACTCCACATCATCCTGGGTGGTGACTTCAATGCCAAGACGTTGGCCTGGTTTGTCGATAACCCTGACACAGACAGAGGGCTGGTCCTATAAAGCCAATCGGATAACCTTTTCATCCTTAACCCGTCCAATACCAGCGATGGCAGAGCCGTCAGTAGATAAATCACTCACCAGTCCCAGCAACGGCTGTCAGCCGTCAGTAATATACGATCCTTGTAACTGCCAGTATCAGGCACTACCTGGTACCATGATGTTTGAGCACTGCTCTAAGACCTTGGCAACACTTCTCTGCTTATATCCAAGCCCATACAGGCTGGGAGAGGCAGTATTCCTCCATCTTTTGAGGTGGGAGGTGGTTACATCTTGCCTCTAAAGCTATTTTGGTCACATTGCTTGGGACTGGGGGGTACATTTATGCTAGTAACCTATGGTAGAGTAGGGGTTAACGACATCCATCAACATACCCTTATTCCCCACGAAGCCTTCTTCCACCCATCATCTCCAGATATCACCTTTTGCTCCCCAAAACTTGCCCCCACAACATCCTGGAGGGTGGTAAAAATCTTAGGCTCCGACCACCTCCAGATCATTATCACAACCAAAACCAGACTCACCCCAGCTAGCCACAGATACATATATGTACACCAACTATAAAAGAGCAAACTGGGAAGCTTTCACAAACGAGACAGAACAACACTTTGAAAGCCTAAACAGCGCACCCATCACCAACATCAACAATGCTGTTCACACATTCAACACAACTATCCAAAATGCTGACAAGAAACACATTCGAAGAGGTAACAGGAAAAGACACAACCCGTACTTCACACCAGAAATTCAAAACCTCATCAGACATGACACTGAAACACTCCCCAGCATCCCACACACAGGACATCACACAACAAATCCAAGCTGCACAGCTACTTCACCCACAGATCACCTACATCAAGAAACCAAAATCCTCAAAGTCAAAGACCATCTGGACATGAGAGGCACTCAATTCCTGGCAGCAGCCTCCACGAACCAAGACCATCCACTAAACTACATGGCAACACACCCACAGACACCAAGAAATATCAAAACAACACCCAGCACACGGTATCACACACAATTATTGTCCTCTCTCCCTCCCTACCCACCCCGAACCAACTTCCAAAAGCACATCCATACTCATATCTCTCACCGATCCATCCACTCACTCACAGACAACACGCAGCTGCATGCACGACCTCCCGAAATCCATCCTTCCGAATCCTCCCTTCCTCGCGAGGACAGAGTCCACCTGGCCAGGCTGAGATGCGGACACCACCCAGCTCTCCTGAGCTATCAGAAGAGACTGGATGACTCCGTTGTCGACGCCTGCCCGGGATGTAACACAGCGCCCCATACCATTAAACACATCATAGAGGACTGCATTTCACACAACCACTTACGCCAACAACACAATCTACACTCAATGAGAGCTCTGTGGGAGAGCCCGATCGTGGCCATGGCCTTTCTCAGGGATTCGGGGCTGTTCGGCCAGGCAGCTTAGGGAACAACAACAACAACAACAAAAAATCCAAGCACTCAACACACAGATTAACAATAAATTACTATAACACACACTAAACTGGAATAACTACCTCCAAACACTTGATCACAAAACAGACCCCCCAAAATTCAACAAAAAACTAAACAGCATCACAACACAATCACAACAACAGAATCTATTCCTTCATATAAACAACAAGCAAACACTTATTAATCACAGCTCAGTGGTCTGGTTAATCTGCTCTGCATACCTAACTCATTAATCACTTCTCTCATATCAGCCACCTAAAACCTCGCAAAGACGACCGACGTGTCATCCGACGTAAGAGACAATTCCCCACAGACCCTGACTATACACCCTTCACCAATCACCAGACAAAGCATATCATCAACAATCTCAAGCACTCACCCGCTTGTGGCCTAGACAACATGAGCAACATACACCTCAGACCACAAGGCATACAAGCACTCACTAACATATCAAACTACAGTTATTCACACAACACAATACCAGACATTTGGAAGCATGGTATCATCACCACATTCCCCAAACCCAACAAAGACCCCATGCTACCCTCCTCGCACCGCCCCATCACACTCCTTTGCTCCCCCTCCAAAGTCATGGAACGCCTAGTATTACAACTAATTACACCCAACCTACCCCTAGCTCCAACACAACATGGCTTTAGGCCACTGCACTCCACAAACACTCTTCTCACAGACCTTACACAAAGAGCTTTTGATGGCATCAACTCAGCTAGACCACCACACAGATCACTATTAGCCACACTCGACATTAGTAAAGCCTTCGATGCCATCCCCCGCCACAACCTAACAAACAAAATCTACAACACAAACATGCACAACACAAAAAGGTGGCTGGCCAACTTCCTAGCAGGCAGATGTGCACACATATCTTTTGCCGGTCAGTCATCTAAAATCAGAAACTTTCCAAACGGAGTCCCACAAGGATCCGTCCTATCGCCCGCACTCTTCAATCTGTACAAGCACGATATAACTACACCCAATACGCCCCAAATAAACTTAGCCTCCTATGCAGATGAAATAACACTCACATGCACACACCATGACCCAAAAAGAGCAACAGATCTCCTTCAACCCTATCTCAACACACTACATGGCTGGTGCACTACAAACAGACTTAATCTAGCCCAAGCCAAATCCACCGCAACCCTGCTCACAAGCTGGACAGAACACGAATACATCCCTCAACTCACCATAAACAAAACAACCCCTAACACATACACACACACCCAAAATCCTAGGAGTAACATATGATACTCATATGACATTCAAACAGCACACCACAAACATTAAAAAGAAACTGACACCCAGACTTAATGCCCTCAGGTCACTTGCTCACACAAAATTTGGACACAACAAAGAAACTACCACCACAGTATATAAACAATACATAAGATCAGTGATGGAATACGCAAGCCCAGCCTGGGCTTCTAACCTAGCTGAAACACATCATAAGACCTTACAGACTATTCAAAACAAAGCCCTGAAGATCATTACAGGCTGCACAGCTACTGCACCCACAGATCACCTACATCAAGAAACCAAAATCCTCAAAGTCAAAGACCATCTGGACATGAGAGGCACTCAATTCCTGGCAGCAGCCTCCACGAACCAAGACCACCCACTAAACTACATGGTAACACACCCACAGACACCAAGAAATATCAAAACAACACCCAGCACACGGTATCACACACAATTACTGTCCTCTCTCCCTCCCTACCCACCCCGAACCAACTTCCAGAAGCACATCCATACTCATATCTCTCGCCGATCCATCCACTCACTCACAGACAACACGCAGCTGCAAGCACGACCTCCCGAAATCCAACCTTCCGAATCCTCCCTTCCTCGCGAGGACAGAGTCCACCTGGCCAGGCTGAGATGCGGACACCATCCAGCTCTCCTGAGCTATCAGAAGAGACTGGATGACTCTGTTGTCGACGCCTGCCCGGGATGTAACACAGCACCCCATACCATTAAACACATCATAGAAGACTGCATTTCACACAACCACTTATGCCAACAACACAATCTACACTCAATGAGAGCTCTGTGGGAAAGCCCGATCGTGGCCATGGCCTTCCTCAGGGACTCGGGGCTGTTCGGCCAGGCAGCTTAGGGAACAACAACAACAACAAGTATGTATGTACAGTATGTATGTATATACTCAGGCCCAATCCACACTTTCCCTTTTTTTTTTTTCTTTGGGGGTGGGGGTGGCCGACTCAAGACAGAGCCCGAATAGGGAAAACATAACAGTAAACAATAAACACACAAAAACAAAATACAAATTCACACACATCTAGGTCACCCAGAAGAAGACCCAGAGACCTGGGGCACCAAGGTCCCTCCAGCACTCCGCCGGCCCCCAACCACCCGGAGAGGTTCCGATCTCAGCAGGCAGACATGCAGCGAAGCCGAAACCACAAGCTCGCCCACCAAAAACAAGTACAGTACTCACTAAAATATATTATACAGTATGGTAAATTAACGATTTTAGTGAGGAATGAATCAGAATACCTTCGCATGGGGGTATGGTGTATACTACAGGGGCTTAGCACTTTACAAGTTAAATGAGCTGACATTCTCCATAACCTGACCGTTCAGCCTCACCTCGCACTGTGACTGCACCCCTTTCAAAGACCATAACTTTACTCTTCCCCACATTAAACTTCAGATTCCGTTTTCCACACACTGTGCCAAACATATTTACCAGACCCTGCAACTCCCACTCACTATCACTCATCAGAACTGTATCGTCAGCAAACATCAGTACAGGTAACTTCCACATTCCTGGCTAGGCTGCAATGTGGGCACCATCCAGCCCTTCTGAGTTATCAGAAGAGGCTGGATGACTCCGTCCAGGACACCTGTCTGAAGTGTAACACACTATCAAACACATTATGGAAGACTGCGTAACACACAACCAGGCAGCCTAGGGAACGACAACAACACACAACCACTTATGCCAACAACACAGCACACACTCCTTGAGAACTTTGTGGGAAAACCCAATTTCGGCCATGGCCTTCCTTAGGAGCTCAGGGCTGTTCGGCCAGGCAGACTAGGGAACAACAACTACTACTACTATTCTGTATCACTAGAAAAAAAAGTAAAAGAGAGAAAATTAAATTGGAAAGTACAGTAAATCATAACTTTATTATTTGTTCAAAATTCTAATGATTGGTATATCTTCCTGTTATACAGTGGCATCCCTTTCTCCATGGGGAACTACAAATAAATAGGAGATAACACTTTCCTACATTGCCCAGAAAGGTGACAAAGTAGAGAAACGTAACTTAATGGTATTTGAGAAGACGATAAAAGACGATAAAATGCGCACAGATGAAAATGTAATAGTAAAAATACTATAAATAATAATAATAATAATAAACAAAATAATATATAACATGTAAAACTTGCAAAACAAACAAACCAAAACTGGAACTGCACAATGACTTCCCAAACTGACTAATGCCTTGAACGTGACGATAGTGCGTTGTTATATGTGCGATTAGTTTGCTTGAGAAACAGATTAACTTGCTCATGTAGTAATGTACACCCTATGTGGTGGATTGTGTTCTTTTATTTCATAAATTTTATTTTAGTAAGCGTTGTTTCCACATAGCGATTTTGATTAGTTATTTTGCCTTTATATTGTCTTTGTCCTAGTTTTGGTTTGTTTAGTTTGCAAGTTTTACATTTTAAATCATAGACTACAGTAGATCTGGACTGGACACAAAAATGGAACTTTGCAGTAAGGGACCCAAAATTGGAGAACGAACCACCAAGTTCGAACCCCGAAACCGCGAAAATATCACATTTTCGCGGTTTCGGGGTTCAAACTTGGTGGTTCGTTCTCCGATTTGGGGTTCCATACTGCAAAGTTCCATTGTTGTGTCCAGTCCAGATCTACTGTAGTCTATGGCACAATATAAGACAAAAGAACTTATCAAAATCACCATGTTGAAATAATGCATTGAAGATTAGCAAAATAATATGAAAAACAAAACAAAACACAAAACCACATAATAATAATAATATAATAATAATAATCTGGTCTCTCATTTCTTGTTGTAAATAAGTGATTGAGAGAAGACATGAGATGACAACCGTAAGCCATACATAAGTTAAAATGGCACAAAAAGAATATTGTAAAATCAAACTGAGGACTTTGAAGAGATTGGAAATAGCAAGCATTTTTGGGAGCCGTTTTGTGAAATTATGGTAGAATGGGAAGAGAGATAAAAGCATGAAAAATGCAATGGAAAAAGGTATGTACTGTATGTATGTACAGTATATACCATACGCGTGAGGGTGGACCTAGAATGACAAGGGCTCGGGTACTCCGGTCCGATCTCAAAATAAAGAACTTGACAACAGAGGCAGCCCTCGACAGGGCCGCTTGGAAATCCGCCATTTAGGATGTGAGACTGTAACCACATTCTCTGTGGATGAAACAGTCTAAACTTACAGTATATGTAAGCATGTACTGTATGTATGTGACACTTACCCATGGGGGGGAGGCCGACTCGAGACATGGCCCGAACAGGGACATTAAAAAAAAAAGGATTGGAAAATTATATTGTATCCTGAAAGTAAAAAGTGCAATGTATCAAGGAATTGTTGTGCCAACAGTGATGTATGGGGCTGAGACATGGGCTATGTAGGAAAAGGAGAGAAGAAAGCTGGATGTGATGGAGATGAGCTGCTTGAGGAGTATGTGTGGAGTTACTCATAGAGACAGATTGAGGAATGAAGAGATACGTAGAAGAGTGGGGCAGCAGGAACATTTGTCGACCTGATTGGACAGAAGGGTGCTGAGCTGGTATGGTCATGTTGAATGAATGGAAGATGAAAGGCTTACAAAGAGAATATGCGAGTCAGATAGAAGGGGAGATAGAAGGGCAGGAAGACCCCCATTGAGATGGAGAGACTGTAAGACAAGCTTTGGATGATAGAGGAATGACTATAGATCAAGCAAGGGAAGTTGTAATAAACATGAATGAATGGAGAATGCTTGTGAATGTAAACTCAGTAGTTTGGGAGAGAGGGTCATGCGCCAGTTGGACTAGATAGTAGTCTATCAGGCGCCTGGCCCGGGAAACCGGTGGTAATGAAGGATGCACCTGGAAGCATGGTGGGCGCGGGCTTGTGGTGGTGAAGCTTCGCTGCGGGTCTGCCTGCGGAAGTCGGCGCCTCTCCAGGAGATCTGGGACCTGTAAATCTTATGCTGGGGATCCCAAATGGGCCTGAATCTCTGGGTATTTCTCCTGGGCAACCTAGATGTGTGATTTTGTGCTTGGTTTTGTTTTTCTGATGTGTTGTGATGTCCTTGTTCGGGCTCTGTCACGAGTCGGTCACCCCCATAAAAAAAAAAAAAAAAAAAAAAAAAAAAAAAATGGAAGGTGCCAGAGTATATACATACATACAGTAACTTCACCCCTTATCTATCATGTCGTGTGTGTCTATCGCTCTCTCTCTCTCTCTGTACAGTATGTACTGTATGTTTGTGCATGTGCATACTGTATGTATGTGTGTGTGAGTAGGCTGTATACATATGTACAGTACAGTACTGTACAGTATATGCATTTGTGTATGTGTGTGTATACTGTATGTATGTGTGTGTGAGTATATACAGTACATTTGTGTAGTTGTGTGTATGTGCATGTATTTGGGGGGAGGGAGAGATGTGGATAGTTAGATGGATATAGATGGGTAGATAGATCAATAGATGAATAGATAGAATAGTCACACTAAGGAGACGGAAGACACCAATCGAACAGAGCAATGCCCAGGGGGGCCACATAGGCATGTGATAAGGAGTTGCTGGAACCCTGTTTCATTTGTCTGGCCTCCCTCACTGTTCCTATTTGTCTCACCTACACAACAAAAGTAATCCAGCTAGTTCTCAAAACACTTTCTCCTCCTATTAATTTCACTTAACTAAGCACACCACACTTCTTTCCAATACACAGAAAAAAAAAAAAAAAAAAAAAAAAAAAATTGAAGATGACCATCAACTGGCCTTAATGTGGATCGGTCACTCTTTCAACTTTGGGGGGAGACACTTGTTACAGGCAGCTTTACCTTTTGTCTCTACTATACACATAAAAAAAGCCTACATATACCATACTGTACTTGATAGAGGTGGTAGAAAAACTTACAATCTACTATTGCCCATTTCCCTTGAAGCACCTGTGGTTAGGTAATGATTAGCTCACCTGCTACGTGTACTGGCTCGCATCAATGCCAGCTTCTGTGGCTCTTTTCTTTGTCAACGCCAACTGGAGCTTAAGATGTGTTAGTTGCAGTTTAGTGGTCTCCAGGTTGATGGTAGCCTTCTGGAGGTTGATGGCAGCTTCCTGTTTCCTTAATAATGCTTCTTGTTTCCTCAATAATGCTTCTTGGTGGCGTTGGACAGCAATCGATCTTTCCCAATTCTCCCCCCTCCGTTCAAAGTTCAGTGGTGGGGAGTCTCCTCCATCATCGCACACCACAAACTTGGTCACCTTTCTCCTCTTTCTAGGCCGAGGAGAGGAAGTGATCGGAGACGGTCCAAGCCTTTTAGCCTCATTCTGCGATGGCTTCCCCGAGTCTTGAAGGGATGAAGGGTCAACCGAAACATTTACTATTTTGGTGCTGTGTTCCACCTCATCTTTTTGTATGGGCACAGTCGATGGACCAGCTGCAAATGAAGGAGAAACAATGTTTGAGAAGCTAAGGTTAATAACACACAATAAGGGCGGGTGCCCAACCCGGAAAGGGGTTGAAATAGGGGAGCTATCCCCCCGCCAAAGGCGGCTTTCTAGGGCCTTTCCTAGCTGATGATGAGAGGATTGGGTTCTAGTCATGTGGTGATGGGCTGGTCTATCAGAGTGAGAACTGAGCGATCTCTGCCATACCCATAGCTTACTCTGACTGTTCCTTTTACTTATATATTTTCTAGATCTCGAGTGACGGCGTCTCTTCCGTGGATTGACCTCCCAATCTACCAAGATTGGAAGCCAAAGTGTCACATTTTTCCCTGGCCCCTCAACTTTCTCTTCATAATTGTTGAGGGGCACAGGGCCCTGGGTGGGGCTTTGGTTTCCCGGGCGTTTGCGCACCCTCTTCAGCTCCCCGCCATGGAGTGGCTTCGGTCACCCAGGCTTTATTGTGGTCAGCAGGGAGGGTCCTGTGGGGGCGCTCGGTTATGGCCTTGGCCGTGCTCGGGGCCTTGGGGCTGTTCGGCCAGGCAGCTTGGGGAACAACAACAACAACAACAACAACAACAACAACAACAACAACAACAACAACAACAACAACAACAACAACAACAACAAAACAACAACAACAACAACAACACATAATTCAATTACTCATAAGTAAATTTCTGTTTACCTTATTTTATCATTATTATAAAGTTGAAATGTAGGTTAACTGATATCAACAATTGACATGGTAGAATGTAGTAGTTTAGACTTGCTTTGATATATGAACTTGACGATGTATCTATGTAAATAAGAAAGCTTTATCAGAATGATTTATTGCTGCTACAGTCAAACCTCCAATTACTGACACATCAATAAAATGCAAGAGAACCCCGGGAAATCCTCTGACTCGAGCAAAGACTAGTGATGGCTATCCTCCGGGGCAAAACCACCAGCGCCATGAGCTCAGTACAACAGGGTCATGCCACTGTGCGAGGCCCAGGGGAGCGTGGTGTATCCCTAATCTTTCCACGCTAAGGTTTTAAAATGTTCTTTTGTTGTTTTGTCGTTTTACTGTGTTCGTATATGTTTTGGTTTGTTTGTTTTGCAAGTTGTTGTTGTTGTTCCCCAAGCTGCCTGGCCGAACAGCCCCAAGGCCCCGAGCAATTCCAAGGCCATAACCGAGCGCCCCCACAGAACCCTCCCTGCCGACCACAATAAAGCCTGGGTGATCGAAGCCACTCCATGGCGGGGAGCTGAGGAGGGTGCGGAAACGCCCGGGAAACCAAAGCCCCACCCAGGGCCCTGTGCCCCTCAGCAATTATGAAGAGAAAGTTAAGGGGCAAGGGGGGTTTTGCAAGTTTTACATTATAATTAATATGTGGTTTGATGTACATAAATATAAGATGTGTCAATAGTTGGAAGGCACAGTTGCTCGGGCATTTGGGGCTAGCAACACATTATAATAAGTAAGTATCCATCATAATTTATTACCTTTTCTAACAATTTAATTACCGCTACAAGAGATGGAGGGAGCACTTCAACGAATTGTTGAACGTAAGGAATTAAACGCCAGCAAACAAAGTTGGATGGGGTATGACAGGGAGAAGAGAAGTAGGGGAGAAGGGGGTAGGGATCAGGTCAGAAGTGTGTGAAGCCTTGAAAAGAGTGAATATGGGGAAAGCATCAGGAATAGATGGAGTGTATGAGGAAATGCTGAGATAGTAATTGAATGGGTATGGAAAATTTGTAAATTAGCATGGGAGAAGAGAAGTGCGCCTGATGACTGGAAGACAGGAATTATAGTCCCCCTGTATAAGGGTAAAGGAGAAAGAGAAGTGTGTGGTAATCACCGGGGGATATGTCTTCTAAGCGTAGTAGGATAGATGTACAGTAGGGTAGCGATCAAGAGAGCGAGAACGGAGAAATGGGTAGATGACCTTCAAGTGACGGGCGGCGCAACGAAGGAGTTTAACATTTGTATTCTCTGGAACTAATCTTAACTATGGCTATAAATCTTACCTTCATCCTCATCCTTATCCCAATCCCAGTCGCTCTCCAGGTCTTGCCTCAGTACCTCATCCCAATCGCTCTCCGGATCTTGCATGTCTTCTGATATCAACGACAGAGGTTTTGGTCCTTGTGTTACTCTTGATGTTAACGGCAGAGGTTTCAGATCTTGTGTGTCTTCTGATGTTAACGGCAGAGGTTTCAGATTTTCTCTTCCCACTTTTATTATCTGCCGAGGTTTCGGAGCTGATTTCACCAGCACAGGTTTCGGATCTTGTGTTACCCATGATGTTAACGGCAGAGGTTTTGGAGCTTGTGTTCCTCCTGATATCAACGGCAGATGTTTGGGAGCTTGTGTTTTGTCTGTTAACGTCCGAGGTTTGGGATATTGTGTTTTGTCTGTTAACGTCCGAGGTTTGGGGTATTGTGATTCTCCTGATGTTAACGACAGAGGTTTCAGATCTTGTGTGTCTTCTGATATTAATGGCAGAGGTTTCAGGTTTTCTCTTCCTACTTTTATTATCTGCAGAGGTTTGGGAGTTTGTGTTACTCCTGATGTTAATGACAGAGGTTTAGGAGTTTGTGTTACTCCTGATGTTAACGGCAGAGGTTTAGGAGTTTGTGTTACTCCTGATGTTAACGGCAGAGGTTTAGGAGTTTGTGTTACTCCTGATGTTAACGGCAGAGGTTTGGGAGTTTGTGTTACTCCTGCTGTTAACTGCAGAGGTTTGGGAGTTTGTGTTACTACTGATGTTAACGGCAGAGGTTTGGGAGTTTGTGTTACTCCTGATGTTAACGGCAGAGGTTTAGGAGTTTGTGTTACTCCTGATGTTAACGGCAGAGGTTTAGGAGTTTGTGTTACTCCTGATGTTAATGGCAGAGGTTTGGGAGTTTGTGTTATTCCTGATGTTAACAGCAGAGGTTTGGGAGTTTGTGTTACTCCTGATGTTAACGGCAGAGGTTTAGGAGTTTGTGTTACTCCTGATGTTAATGGCAGAGGTTTTGGAGTTTGTGTTAGTACTGATGTTAAAGGCAGAGGTTTGGGAGTTTGTGTCACTCCTGATGTTAACGGCAGAGGTTTGGGAGCTTGTGTTACTCCTGATGTTAACGGCAGAGGTTTGGGAGCTTGTGTTACTCCTGATGTTAACTGCAGAGGTTTGGGAGCTTGTGTTAGTACTGATGTTAACGGCAGAGGTTTGGGAGCTTGTGTTACTCTTGATGTTAACTGCAGAGGTTTGGGAGTTTGTGTTACTCTTGACATTAACGGCAGAGATTTCAGTTCTTGTGTTTCGCCTGACATTAAGGCGTTGGGAGACCAGTCATTGAACGCTCCACCACCACCACCACTAGTTTGGAAGGTATCCCTATTGTTTTCTGAGGACTCATTCTTTGCCCTGAAAAAATAAATAATAATAATAATAATAATAATAATACGGTAATAATAATAATATTTTTTTTTAGCAAAATTTAACAGAATGTCCCGGACTTCCCAAATTGACTAATTCCTTGAACGTGATGATAGTGCGTTGTTATGTGTGCGATTATTTTGCTTTGGAAACAGATTAACATGTTCATGTAGTAATGTACATCCTATGTGGTGGATGGATTGTGTTATTTTATTTTAAATTATTATTTTGCTAAAGCGTTGTTTCAACATTGCGATTTTGATAAGTTCTTTTGTCTTTTTACTGAGTTCGTCCAAGTTTTGGTTTGTTTATTTTGCAAGTTTTACATTATAATTGTCAAAATTTTATATTACCCGGTCAAGCCATATGCAATTTGACAAGATATTAACAATATTGTACTGTAGTACAAAATACATAGAGCACTAACTAACGATAGTGCCATCGGGTAGGTACCTGTGAGCATAGCATGAACACACATGACCCCTACCAATTACTACCCTACAAATAGCCTACATTTATTAGTAACGTACTGTACAAATAAATTAAGGATATCACAAAGGAAAGCAATTGATAGTATCAAAAGTGAATAGATACAATAAAATATAGATAATGAAAATAAAGTTAAACTATAAATTATATCTACAGTATCTATCTATTGCCTGACGCCGTGATCCCCGAAGGGGTGGCCACGAACGAACCGCCCCCATGCACCTGTCCCCAGTCAGTCGACGCCCCTCCTCCCAACCAGCACTGCCTTCATCCATATACTTCCTCACTCCATCCTTCCACCTCTCTTTCGGTTTACCTCTCCCTCTCTGTCCTTCCGCCTCGCTCTTGTACACCTTAGTCAATCTCTCGCTTCCCATACGTTCCATATGGCCGAACCATCTCAAGGTGTTCCTTTTCACATTTACCTCCAAACGTCCATGTTTCGCTTCCGTAAGTCAGTGTCGGGATTACCACACTGTCATGCAAGGACTTCTTCACTTCCATACTGACCACCCTATTTCTTGTTACTGCTTTCAGCGTTCCTACAACCCTCTCCCGCACTTCTTCATCCATAGTCCCATCGTTACTTAACACACTGCCCAGGTACTTAAATGAGCTGACAATCTCCATAGCCTGATCGTTCAACTTCACCTCACACTCTGTGGCTTCACCCCTTTCGAAGACCATAATATTGCTCTTCCTCGCATTTACCTTCAGATTCCGTTTTTTACACACTGTTCCAAACACATTTACCAGACCCTGCAACTCCCATTCATTATCGCTCATCAGAACTGTATAATCAGCAAACAGCAGTACAGGCAGCTTCCACTCATTTCCCTCCCTTATCAGCGATACACCAACATTATAAATTAAAGTTAAAATAAAGTTTATTTATGACTATATAAAGATGACCCTGTTTCTATTCTTACGTGAAGTATTCTTTAATTATGTAATCTCTTTTGGCCCAACCCTCTTCGTCACTCTCTGATGAAGCCACCGTACTATCTGAGTCGTTTCCATCCATGAAGTGTACGTCGGGGTCCCTGGCCAACAAACATCTCATACCAGGATGATCTATGGTACCGCCTGGTGGTCGTGGCCGAGTCGGTCGCCTGGCTGGTTCATGTCTATGTGTGAAGTGAACATCAACAAAGTGATCTCTGTAGGCAAGACCATCTTGTGCACTGTCTGGTGTTGGCTGTTTCACTTGTTCGTCAGAATGGTGGAAGAGTTCTCGAGCAAAGAGACTATTCTTGTCCCGGCAGATGTTATGTAGAGCGGCACAGACCGTTATAATCTGGCGGACTCTATCTGGATTCGTTCGTATCTTGCCGTTCAGGATCATGAATCGTCTTTTTAGCTGATCAATGCCCCTGATCGCAATAGATTGGGTCTCCTTATGAAATCTGCAATGAAAAAAAGAAAGAAATATAGATTAGTACCAGTGCTGTACAGTACATTGAAAATTATTTTGGTTATGAGATGATTATGCAAGGCTGTTATTTATTGAAACATATCAATGTACAATGCTCTACCATATCGCATGCCCAGTACTGTACTGCAAATAGAAAATTTAATGTACTGTACAGATCCAGGGCAATTATATTGTAAGAATGGAATGATATTATGAGAAAGAACACAGAAAATGTACATAAAATTTAATTATTTTGGCCGTTGTATATTATGGATGGTATTGCTGTGAAGTATATTAAGAAAGGTGGAGATGTGATAATAGATTGGTGGGTGAGACTATTCAATGTTTGCTTTGTTGCCTCACTGGTACCATTAGACTGGACGAGGGCATATATTGTGTCTTAGTACAAGGGGAAGGCAGACTGGCAGGAGTATTCAAGATATAGAAGTGTATTACTGTACTGTAGGATAGTTTATTATCAGTTGTTGGAAAGTTGTATGGCAGGGTGTTGATGTATTACCGTCAACTGACTGGGGACAGAGGTGCATGGGGGTGGTTCGTTCGTGGCTACCCCTTCGGGGATCACAGCGTCATGCAATATATATATATATATAGGCTACAGTAACCCCTCGCCATTTTGGACCTCTAATTGTCGGAAACCCGTACTAGCCGTCACCTCTCGGACACGTACTTCCGGGTTTCGGACATTTCTGTCATCGTTCCGACACTGTCGGATGACGCACCCCCATCCCCGGTGAATGTCCGTCAAAAGGGGATCCGTCGGAGCGCCGATATACAGGCTGGGCTCTGAGTCACCCGCCTGGACGAGAAGTGACGTCACGGGCGTCAGTATGTTTTAAGTGGGTAGCCATCTTGTGTGATTGTTACCTCCTCCGCATATATTCCCGTGTTATCATGCCTCCCAAAGCGTAAGGTGACCTCGATATCATTTGAAATGGAGAAGGGAAGCGAGATGGTCAAGGAGAGTGAGGTGGAGAAGTGGAGAGAGGTGAAGTGAGGTGAAGGGGTGGACCTGCAATGAAGCGGTGAGTGTTGACTGTTGATTCATATTTTTCGAGCATCAACTGTACTGCTCACCTGTCTGGTTGTCAGCAGCTGACTGCCATCTCAAGTTGCTTGACAGGTCACTAAATTCTATCAGTTTTATTCTACCTCATTTGTCTCTTGATCTGTGTCATCGACGTAAAGGTGGTGCCCTTAGTCTTTTATTTAAAGTTTTTAACCCTCAGCATCCCTTACATGGGGTTCTGCCTGAGCCCTATGTCCGGGCTCGTGCAATTAGATTCACAAGCAATCTTAATGATCTTGCCATGAGCCATGTTAATTGTTCTACTACACAGTTTTCACGGTGTTTTGTGCCGGCCATGGTTGACTTGTGGAATAAGTTGCCAAATGAGCTAGTCATTCAGCTCATATCTCCATTTTTAAGTCTAGAGTTAATGCTTTTTTGCAGCATTAATTCAAATTTTTAAACTTATTTTATTCTATTTTATTGTATTATATTTATACTTGATATCCTCCACTGCATAATATGTTATCTGTGTTTAATATATGTACTGTAAATATACAGTATACAGTATATGTTTGTTTTTTTCCTAAGTTGTCGTAGTCTCTCTCCAGTGCCTCCGGGTGTTTTGAGTGGATTTATCTTGCTGGTGTTTCTGCACCCTGGTTGGAGACTTCGGCATCTCGTATAATAATAATAATACAGTACAGTAAACCCTCGCTATCTCGGACCTCTAGAAGTCGGAAACCCGGACTACTCGGACTGGCATCGGCCTCTCGGAAAGTTCGCCGTATATCTCGGAAAATTCCGAGATGTAAGGGGAAAACTCCGAGGGCCCACATGGTCTGTCGGACAGGTGTCATATATCTCGGAAAATTCCGAGATCTAAGGGCAAATTCCGAGATCTAAGGCTACAGTGAGGTGGAGAAGGACAGTGAAATGGAGAAGGAAAGTGATATTTATAATATATGTCTGCTGGATACTGTACAGGTACTGTAATTTATCTTGAATCAACGTTGTTAGTGATAGGGAAGTCTCCGTTTTCTCTGGTGGCACGGACTCCCTCTTCCAATTTGGACATTTTCCTCTCTTAAGTCGGACTTCGGACATCTCGGATTTTCGGTCATCTCGGACTGGGTCTCCCCCCAATTAGTCCGAGATAGCGAGGGTTTACTGTACTAATAATATTAATAATAATAATAATAATATTCATTACTATACGTGCTATTACTGTACAGTATATTAACCTAAAGTACGAATAGGGTAGCCTAGGCCTATTCGTTGTCATGGGTGCATGAAGTTCGTTCATGTTTCCCTTCTTCTGAGGTCGCATTTATTCACATGCATGAAGTTCGTTCCCGTTTCCCTATTTAATCAACGGTGAAGTTTGTTCTCGTTTCACTATTATTTTTCTTTCGGGTCGGATTTTTGTCCTCTTTTAGATCGGACACAGCCGTACCTCGGAGCTCGGACATTTCGGACAGGGTGTTCCCCCAATTAGTCCAAAATAACAAGGGTTTACTGTATACAGTAGGCCTATATATATATACAGACATACAGTATATATATATATACAGACATACAGTATATATATATTATACAGTATAAAGTTTTTATTGTTTTCACTATGTAGATGAGGGATACAAAAGGCAGAACTGCCTGTGACGAGTGCCTACTGTGTACGAGTGGTAGCTAAGGTTAGGATACAAAAGAAGTGGGTGAGGAGAGCTGGAGGGAGGCGAGAGGAGGGTGGAATGGTGAGGAGGGTGGAGGTTGCAGGAGGAGGAAGTCAGGGAGGAGTACAGGAGAGCAGCGGAAAGACGACTAGGTGGGTTCGACCTGGAAGTTATGGAGGAAGTGGAGGAGATGAGCAAGATGTTTAAGGATGAGATCTGTGCAGCATGTGAGGAGGTGTGTGGAGTGAGGAGAAGAGGGAGGGGAGTGAAAGGTACAGCATGGTGGACAGAAGAGGTAAGAATAGCTGTGGAAGAAAAGAAGAAAGCATATAGAGAGTGGTTGGGTAGTAGAGGGAATGAAGATTCCGAGAGACAGAAACGAGCGAGGTACATGGAGAGTAAGAGGGTGGTGAAGAGAGTAGTGAAGGAAAGTAAGAGAAGAGTAGATGAGGAATTTGGAAGGAATCTGAGTGTAAAATGGAGGGAGAGTAAGAAACTGTTCTGGAAAGAAGTCAAGAAAGTTAGGGAAGGTAGCAAGGGAAACAGTAAGGGTGTGAAAGATAAGAATGGGAGAATGCTAGCCGAGAAGCAAGAGAGAGTCGAAAGATGGAGGGAGTACTTCAGTGAGTTGCTAAATGTAAGGAATGAAGAGCCAGCAAACATAGCTGGATATGGTATGGGAGGGAGAAGAAGAGAAGTAGTGGAGGAGGAGGTGGAGGTGGGGATCAGGAGGTCAGAAGTGTGGGAAGCTATGAAAAGAGTGAAGTTGGGGAAAGCACCACGAACAGATGGAGTGTGTGGGGAAATGTTGAGGTATGGTGGTGAGATAGTGATAGAATGGGTATGGAAAATATGCAAACTAGCATGGGAGAAGGGGAGTGCACCCGATGACTGGAAGACTGGCATAATAGTCCCCCTATATAAGGGGAAAGAGGAGTGAGAGAGGAGTGAGAGGAGTGAGAGTGAGAACAGAGAAATGGATAGGCGATGAGCAGGGAGGTTTTAGGAAGGGAAGAGGATGTGTAGATCAGATTTTTACCCTGAATTGTGTTGTGGAGAAGTATCTGGAGAAGAAACAAAAGGTGTATGTTGCCTTTATGGACTTGGAGAAGGCCTATGACAGAGTGGATAGAGAAGGTTTGTGGAAAGTACTTAGAATATACGGAGTAGAGGGCAAGTTGCTGAAAGAAAGCAGTGAAGAGCATGTATGAGGGTGCAAAGGCGGCAGTACGTGTGGAGAGTGAGCAGAGCGAGTTCTTTGACCTAAATGTTGGTTTGAAACAGGGGTGTGTGATGTCCCCGTAGTTGTTTACTGTATATATGGATGGAGTCATGAAAGAAATACTATCAAGAGCAGTGGATGTTGGTGTATCGCTGAAAAGGGAGGGAATTGAGTGGAAGCTACCTATACTGCTGTTTGCAGATGATACAGTTCTGATGAGTGATAATGAATGGGAGTTGCAGGGTCTGGTAAATGAGTTTGGAACAGTGTGCGAAAAACGGAATTTGAAGGTAAATACGGGGAAGAGCAAGGTTATGGTCTTCGAAAGGGGTGAAGTCACAGAGTGTGAGGTGAAGCTGAACGGTCAGGCTATGGAGATCGTCAACTCTTTTAAGTATCTGGGCAGTGTGTTGAGTAAAGATGGGACTATGGATGAAGAGGTGCGGGAGAGGGTACAACAGGGGAAGAGGGTTGTAGGAACGCTAAAAGCAGTAACAAGAAATAGGGTGGTCAGTATGGAGGTGAAGAAGTCCTTGCATGACAGTGTGGTAATCCCGACACTGACTTACGGAAGCGAAGCATGGACGTTGGTTGAGACTCGGACCAAGAGTGAGAGCAGTGGAAATGAATTACTTAAGGAGTGCGTGCGGAGTTACATGGAGGGATAGACAGACTAATGAGGAAGTAAGAAGGAGGTGTGGTGGAGGTAGATGTGCTGGAAAGTGTGAAAAGGAACAACTTGAGATGGTTCGGCCATATGGAACGTATGGAAAGCGAGAGAATGACTAAGAGGGTGTACGAGAGCGAGGTGGAGGGACAGGTAGACCGAATATGAGGTGGAAGGATGGAGTGAGGAACTACATGAACGAAGGCGGTGCTGGTTGGGGGGAGGGGCGTCGACTGACTGGGGACAGAGGTGCATGGGGGTGGTTCGTTCGTGGCCACCCCTTCGGGGATCACGGCGTCGGGCGATAGATAGATAGACAGTATATATATATACAGACATACAGATATATATATTATACAGTATATAGTTTTTATTGTTTTCACTATGTAGATGAGGGATACAAAAGGCAGAACTGCCTGTGACGAGTGCCTCCCCCAGAGTTGAAAGAGTGACAGGGGCAAAATCAAGAGATGTTCAAGCCAAAATGCCTGGACACACAGAGTTTGAAGCAATTTAAGTCATAGGATGAGGGAAAGATGGATTCAGGGAGAGTTCCAGAGCTCAGCTGTTGAATAGAAGAAATTTTGGGAATATAATTTCATTCTTTGATTGGAGTTGCCCAGAGTAGGGATGGGATTGTGTTGCAAGATGGGTGCTATGTACTCTCCGTAGGAGGTGGTATACACTGAGAGAGCTCTGAGGAATACTAATTATTGTTGTTGTTGTTCCCTAAGCTGCCTGGCCGAACAGCCCCGAGTCCCTGAGAAAGGCCATGGCCACGATCGGGCTTTCCCACAGAGCTCTCATTGAGTGTAGATTGTGTTGTTGGCGTAAGTGGTTGTGTGAAATGCAGTCTTCTATGATGCGTTTAATGGTATGGGGTGCTGTGTTACATCCCGGGCAGGCGTCGACAACGGAGTCATCCAGTCTCTTCTGATAGCTCAGGAGAGCTGGATGGTGTCCGCATCTCAGCCTGGCCAGGTGGACTCTGTCCTCGCGAGGAAGGGAGGATTCGGAAGGATGGATTTCGGGAGGTCGTGCATGCAGCTGCGTGTTGTCTGTGAGTGAGTGGATGGATCGGTGAGAGATATGAGTATGGATGTGCTTCTGGAAGTTGGTTTGGGGTGGGCAGGGAGGGAGAGAGGACAATAATTGTGTGTGATACCGTGTGCTGGGTGTTGTTTTGATATTTCTTGGTGTCTGTGGGTGTGTTGCCATGTAGTTTAGTGGGTGGTCTTGGTTCGTGGAGGCTGCTGCCAGGAATTGAGTGCCTCTCATGTCCAGATGGTCTTTGACTTTGAGGATTTTGGTTTCTTGATGTAGGTGATCTGTGGGTGCAGTAGCTGTGCAGCCTGTAATGATCTTCAGGGCTTTGTTTTGAATAGTCTGTAAGGTCTTATGATGTGTTTCAGCTAGGTTAGAAGCCCAGGCTGGGCTTGCGTATTCCATCACTGATCTTATGTATTGTTTATATACTGTGGTGGTAGTTTCCTTGTTGTGTCAACATTTTGTGTGAGCAAGTGACCTGAGGGCATTAAGTCTGGGTGTCAGTTTCTTTTTAATGTTTGTGGTGTGCTGTTTGAATGTCATATGAGTATCATATGTTACTCCTAGGATTTTGTGTGTGTGTATGTGTTAGGGGTGTGTTGTTTATGGTGAGTTGAGGGATGTATTCGTGTTCTCCTGTCCAACTTGTGAGCAGGGTTGCGGTGGATTTGGCTGGGGCTAGATTAAGTCTGTTTGTAGTGCACCAGCCATGTAGTGTGTTGAGATAGAGTTGAAGGAGATCTGTTGCTCTTTTTGGGTCATGGTGTGTGCATGTGAGTGTTATGTCATCTGCATAGGAGGCTAAGTTTATTTGGGGCGTATTGGGTGTAGTTATATCGTGCATGTACAGATTGAAGAGTGCGGGCGATAGGACGGATCCTTGTGGGACTCCGTTTGGAAAGTTTCTGATTTTAAATGACTGACCGGCAAAAGATACGTGTGCACATCTGCCTGCTAGGAAGTTGGCCAGCCACCTTTTTGTGTTGTTGTGCATGTTTGTGTTGTAGATTTTGTTTGTTAGGTTGTGGCGGGGGATGGCATCGAAGGCTTTACTAATGTCGAGTGTGGCTAATAGTAATCTGTGTGGTGGTCTAGCTGAGTTGATGCTGTCGAAAGCTCTTTGTGTAAGGTCTGTGAGAAGAGTGTTTGTGGAGTGCAGTGGCCTAAAGCCATGTTGTGTTGGAGCTAGGGGTAGGTCAGGTGTAATTAGTTGTAATACTAGGCGTTCCATGGCTTTGGAGGGGGAGCAAAGGAGTGTGATGGGGCGGTGCGAGGAGGGTAGCGTGGGGTCTTTGTTGGGTTTGGGGAATGTGATGATGATACCATGCTTCCAAATGTCTGGTATTGTGTTGTGTGAATAGCTGTAGTTTGATATGTTAGTGAGTGCTTGTATGCCTTGTGGTCCCAGGTGTCTGAGGTGTATGTTGCTTATGTTGTCTAGGCCACAGGCGGGTGAGTGCTTGAGATTGTTGATGATATGCTTTGTCTGGTGATTGGTGAAGGGTGTATAGTCAGGGTCTGTGGGGAATTGTCTCTTACGTCGGATGACACGTCGGTCGTCTTTGTGAGGTTTTAGGTGGCTGACATGTGAGAAGTGATTGATGAGAGTGTTTGCTTGTTGTTTACATGAAGGAGTAGAGTCTGTTGTTGTGATTGTGTTGTGTTGCTGTTGGAAAGTGTGATGCTGTTTAGTGTTTTGTAGAGTTTTTTGGGGTTTGTTTTGTGATCAAGTGTTTGTAGGAAGTTATTCCAATTTAGTTTTTGTTATTCTTGTATTTTGTTGTTAGTTTGGGTGTTGAGTGCTTGAATTTGTTGTGTGATGTCTTGTGTGTGGGGTGCTGGGGAGTGTTTCAGTATGTCGCGTTGTCTGATGAGGTTTTGAATTTCTGGTGTGAAGTTGGGGTTGTGTCTTTTTCTGTTACCTCTTGGAATGTGTTTCTTGTCAGCGTTTTGGATAGTTTTATTGAGTATGTGTACAGCATTGTTGATGTTAGTGATGGGTGTACTGTTTAGAGTTGTGAAGTGTTGTTCGGTCTCATTTGTGAATGCTTCCCAGTTAGCTCTTTTATAATTGGTGTATGTGTGTTTGTGGCTAGCTGGGGTGAGTCTGGTTTTGGTGGTGATAATGATCGGGAGGTGGTCAGAGCCTAAGGTTCTGACCACCCTCCAGGATGTTGTAATAACTGATTATTGTAATAGCGGACATTAGCCTAACCTATCCTAGTATGTTGTTGTTGTTGCTGCTCCCCAAGCTGCCTGGCCAAACAGCCCCAAGGCCCCAAGCAAGGCCAAGGCCACAACCGAGCGCCCCCACAGAACCCTCCCTGCCGACCACAATTTAAAGCCTGGGTGACCGAAGCCACTCCATGGCGGGGAGCTGAGGAGGGTGCGGAAACGCCCGGGAAACCAAAGACCCACCCAGGGCCCTGTGCCCCTCAACAATAATTATGAAAAGAAAGCTGAGGGGCAAAGGAAAAATGTGACGCTTTGGCTTCCAATCTTGGTAGATTAGGAGGTCAATCCACGGCAGAGACGCCGTCACTTGAGATCTAGAAAATATATGAGTAAAAGGAACAGTCAGAGTTGTTGTTGTTGTTGTTGTTTTTCCCTAAGCTGCCTGGCCGAACAGCCCCGAGTCCCTGAGGAAGGCCAGTCAGAGTAAGCTATGGGTATGGCAGAGATCGCTCAGTTCTCATTCTGATAGACCAGCCCATCACCATCTATCCTAGTATTATGGGTGGTGGCTGCCGCCCCCGGCCCCCCACATCCCCGCTGTTTGACATCAACTTACGTGCTTACACTTTACACGACGTATGCCCAGTAACACAACTCATGGTAAATCTACAGTTATACTACCCCTCCCCCCACTATCCCCCTTCAAAACATGCCTTTTAGCGTGGTTTTGATGGTTCAGCAGACGTGGAAACTGAAAAAAAAAACCCAGATTTTTTTTATATTAATGTCACTAATTTTCCCATGGATTTATAGTTTTCTGTGTTAATTTTCATCAATATGTTTGGAAGTAATTACAAGACTCTGAAAAACTGTTTTCCCCATAAGGGGGGGCTTTGCCAATGGGTGGTGGCTGCCGCCCCCGGCCCCCCACACCCCCGCTGTTTGACATCAACTTACGTGCTTACACTTTACACGACGTACGCCCAGTAACATAACTCATGGTAAATCTACAGTTATACTACCCCTCCCCCCCACTATCCCCCTTCAAAACATGCCTTTTAGCGTGGTTTTGGATGGTTCAGCAGACGTGGAAACTGAAAAAAAAACCCAGATTTTTTTGTATATTAATGTCACTAATTTTCCCATGGATTTATAGTTTTCTGTGTTAATTTTCATCAATATGTTTGGAAGTAATTACAAGACTCTGAAAAACTTTTTTCCCCATAAGGGGGGGCTTTGCCAAGTTTCCCCCCCCCCCCCCCCAATGACTTATTGTCATCATTGCTACTACACTGTTCATTTTATAAAGCATGCAGAATATAAGATCCAGGGTTATACTTTTACTGTTGATACTTTTGATGATTCCGCCCGTTACCGGCGAAGCTGAAGTCGACTTACACTCGTACCAGTTATCCGTTATCCGACTCCACATCCTTTATGACTTCAGGCAGGGTGTTGTGATGACGGCTGGGGTAACCTGTGGTATTGGTGGGTGGTCAGGTAATCCACCCAGCCACCTGTCCAATCTTGTTTTGAAATTCTCAGGGTTGGTTCCACTGAGGTCCCGGAGTTCACTGGGGAGGCAGTTGAACAATCGAGGTCCATTGCGAGTGAAGGAGTTGTGGATTTGAGTCTTCACACGCTGTATGGTGCCTTGGGACCCTCTGATGTAGCAGAGCCTCCCTCTTCTTGGATGGTGGTTAACTGTGATCCCTGCATTTGGTACTCTGCCCTCTAGGATCTTCCACACATATATGACTATATAGCGCTCCCTCCTCCTCTGCAGAGAGTACAGTTTTAGCTGGGTTAGTCTTTCCCAATAGTTGAGGTGCTGTACTCCCTGGATTTTGTTGGTGAATGATCTTTGAGGGGCTTCTAGGGCAGCTATTTCCTGTATTTTGTGTGGAGACCATAGCTGGCAGCAGTACTCCAGTCTTGGGAGCACAAGGGACTTCCACAGGGTCTTCATACAGAGCTCTTCCAGTGTGGTGAAGGTTCGTAGTATCCACCCACTCATGTTTCTGGCTGCTTCGACTGATTTGGTGTGTGAAGGTTGCGTCGCTACTCATTTGGACTCCCAGATCTTTAACGTGGTCTTCGGCTATAATTGGCTGGTCGTTGTAGAAGTAGGTGCTTTGTTGTTTCAGGGCTTCATTTGTTCCGTACTGTATTAGTTCAAACTTGTCCCCGTTAAGGACCATATTATTTGTTGTTGCCCAGTTTAGTACTTTATTTAGGTGGTCTTGGATTTTGTTTGAGTCTTCAATTTGTGTAATTTGCTTCTTTATCCTGGTGTCATCTGCAAATGAGGTTGCTTCGGAGTGCTCCACGTTCGTGTCTATGTCATTTATGTGTATTATGAAGAGAAGTGGGCCAAGTACGGAGCCCTGCGGAGCTCCACTCAAAACCTGGCTAGGGTCGGACAACTCTCCTTGGACTGACACTTGCCGAGTTCTCCCCGTCAAGAAACTGTGAAGCCATCTTCCAAGTGGGCCCTTAATGCCATGGTTTCGGAGTTTGCTTAGGAGAATCCCATGGTCCACTTTATCAAAGGCCTTAGCGAAGTCTAGGTAGATGACATTGACATCCGTGTTGTGGCCATCTTGGATATTTTCGAGGACTCTCTCATTGTGAAGTAGGAGCTGGGACAGACACGAACGTCCCTGCCTAAAGCCGTGCTGTCCATTGTTGTAGGCTCCCTTTTTTTCCAGAAACTCTACCATCTTCGTTCGAATGTCTTGCTCACAAATCTTGACAAGGTGGGATGTAAGTGCTACCGGTCTGTACTTGTTGGCTAGACCTTTGCTTCCTCCCTTGTGAATAGGGGTTATGATGGCTGTCTTGAGAGATATCGGTACAGTGCCAGATTCTAATGAGAGTGTCCAGAGTATTTGGAGTGGTTTGGCTAGTTATCTTTTGCAGTTTTTCAACAGCTGTGCATGGAAGCCGTCAGGACCGGCTGCTGCGTCAGGAGAGATGGAATCAATGGCTTTTATTATTTCGTCTTCACTTATGTTAATTTTAGATAGGCTAGTTGTTGATGTGCCTCTGGTGAGTCTGTGAAGAAGGACTGTGGATTGGTGACTGTTTTGCCTTCGTCTGGGTTATTGAATACACTTTCATATTGTTGTTTTAGCATATCCGCCATTTCTCTAGGTTCTCCAGTGAGGTCCCCATTTTCCTTTATGAGAGGTCCAACTGCGGATCTGTTCTTCTGTTTTATCCGCGCGTAAGAGAAGAAAAATTTGGAATTGTCCTTTATGTGGGCTACTGCGTCTCTCTCTTCTCTCCGGTGTTGCTCCTCGTGTGACAGATTTATATTGAAAATGAAAACCAAGTCATCGGACACCTTTTGTTCAACAAAGAAATAAGCGATAGAGCAGGGTGTCAAACGACGCCATTTTTTTTAGTGATAACACAAATGAACTTTCTGTATAATGATAAAAAAAAATTATTCCTAGTTAGGCCTACGTATTTTTATATTATTATTTTAAACGTTAGACATCTAAAATAGGCCTAGGCCTACTGTATTCCAAAACTCAAGAGTAGCGGGCGGGTGCCCAACCCCGAAAGGAGTTGAAATAGGGGAGCTATCCCCCCGCCAAAGGCGGCTTTCTAGGGCCTTTCCTAGCTGATGCTGAAAGGATTGGGTTCTAGTCATGTGGTGATGGGCTGGTCTATCCGAGTGAGAACTGAGCGATCTCTGCCATACCCATAGCTTACTCTGACTGTTCCTTTTACTTATACTGTATATCTTCTAGATCTCAAGTCTTTTCTGTGGATTGACCTCCCTACTGCCAACCTAGAAGTTGGCAGATTGGGAGCCAAAGAGTCACATTTTTCCCTTACCCCTCAACTTACCCTTCATAATTGCTGAGGGGCACAGGGCCTTGGATGGGGCTTTGGTTTCCCGGGCGTTTCCGCACCCTCCTCAGCTCCCTGCCTTGGAGTGGCTTCGGTCACCCGGGCTTTGTTAGTGGTAAGCAGGGAGGATTTTGTGGGGGCGCTCGTTTATGGCCTTGGCCTTGCTCGAGACCTAGGGGCTGTTCGGCCAGACAGCCTGGGGAACAACAACAACTCAAGAGTAGCCTAGCCTAGCCTTACAAAAAAAACAAAAAAAAAACAGGAATGTTGGGCTAGGCTAACCTAGGTCTAGGCTTGGCATAAATCCAGCAGTGTATTTTTGGTTTAGTCTGTGCTCAAATATCCATTTTCTTTAGGATTCTCTCCCCTCAAGGCTCCACCCTCCCACTGAGCATCTTAGTTTTGTATTTGGTTTAATATACACTTTCCAGGTAATTTTAACAGTTCTATGGCTTCTATATATTACTGTATATAATACACCATAGAATAAGTTTTTAATAATTAGAAAAAAGGTAGGCAAGATCCTATGTAGCGGTAGTCACCGTATTTTGTTTGACCATTAACTAAGGATCCTTATTTATATCCTCATATCTCATAGTTATTTTCTTCACTTACCTCAGCAATACTAAAACCCGATAGCTGGGGAGGGTATGAAATATATCAGGGAAAGAGAGGGGTTGAAACACGGCGATTAACTAGAATATAGCCATCTTGATTAACCAAGCCAAGACGTTGTGTATCCTTGCTTGTGATTGGTTGTTGATTATCGTGGCGTCATCAGCCAAGGCGGGCCTCAGCGATGACGTCATTCCAGCCCTCGGCCAACATGTCGTCATTACACCCGGTTAATTTAACATCAGCGGTGTATATGTTTCACACAACGTGTATTATAATGTCATTAGTGCACTGTGTAATTTGCGTCTTGATATTCAAACCGTTTCTATTTATCAATACTAATTAGTATCCCCCACCCCCGTATTTGCCTCGTGAACGGTAAGGTTAATGTGCGAGAGCGGTATCGTCCCAAGATGAAGTGATATATTGGTAATTATAGGGAATAGGCTCGCACCCTTATTTTTATGTTTTTTCCTCCAGATTTTGAGAAATGAGTGTAGGCCCTATTCATGGTTTTAGTTATAATGCCAATGTTGGATACACGATGGGCTGAGGGGGGGCTTTGCCCCCCTCACCCCCCCATGAATTATTGAAATCGTCATCTATGTTGCCAGCAGGGGGTAAATATTTATTATACTGCATAAAGAAGGCGTTTGTAAACAGTGACTGTCCGAAAGAGCTCTGAGATTTATTAGAATGGGCGTTTTTCGGTCAATATTAACCTCAGAAGTGCGCATGGGGGGTATGAGACACCTCTGCCTGTGCGCATGTATTTGAGCTGTTTCCATCACTAAAATATTTATTTTACCATAAATAGCATTAATACTTCTCCATATGCGCCTATTATAGGTTGATTATAAAGGTATTAACCTGTTACAACAATAAAACAAGTGGAAACAGCGTTTGGATGGTTAAAATCGGCGATACAGGCCGGGAGTTACATAATGTATGGCTGAGGCAACCTCCTTTCCCGCCACTTTTCCCCAAGTCTGGAGAGACACTGTCGATCGATACTCTCTCTCTCTCTCTCTCTCTCTTGCACTCGCTTGCTAACAGTGATGACAATGCCCTGCTTGCAACTCGCTAATGTTAGCACGAAAATATACCATAGAATAAGGGAATAACAGGGAAAATAGGTGATAACTGAAGGAGGGGAGGAAAGTGGGGAAGGAGGGGAGGTAGAGGAGTGATATAATGCATGCCGTTTCGCAGGAATATACCAAATTCTGTGTTTTAAATTGATTTTTTTTCCCCCTGACTCTTAAGAATCTTCCTGCAGTCCGCCGGGGGAACTCTTAAGAGTCTTCCCGCAGTTCCCGGGTTAAGGAGACGGACCACAGCTATTTTCAATGATTGTATTTTTGTGGATTTGTTATTTATATGATTTATAAGGTTTCTATAGGCCTATTACAATTTTTTCATGCATATTAAGGAAAATATCCAGGAACCTGGCCAACTTTTATTTTGTGAGTTTGTTTTGGGGGGTTTTAACTAGTTTTCATCATTATACAGTGGTTGTCATTAATTAGAATCTCCGGAAAAAAAGTTGTCCCCATTATCCAACAATCTTAAGATACGGGCCTCGATAGTGGGGAGGGCTATGAAGTACAGTGCAGGGAAATTGAGGGGTGAAAGACAAAAATAAGGGGTAATATTAGCGTAACCTAACAACCTTACCTAATCTAACCTAGTATATTAGGTGGGGCTGCCGCCCCCACACCCCCGCTGGTTTGGTATTTAGCCTAATTCATAAAAGATTGACGGTCGGCAAAAGAGTTAATTATAAGAGTGAGAGAACTCTATTTCTTATTGCTAATCTGCCAACCTCTGCGTCATTTGAGTCTAAAGGGGTTAAGTGGACTAAGAGTTAATGAACATGGCTAAATTGCAGATAATGTTTCAACATCACTTTTTCTTTGATATAATTGAGGGCCTCTGCACCTATATGGGTTATTATTGACGAGGTAAGTGAAGGTAACAAGTCTGTATTGAGGATATAGGCCTACATTAACCCTTCCTACCCGGGCTGCCTTAGGTAAGGACACCGCTGCAGAAGGGCAGGTACCCGGGCGTCCTTATGACAGACAGTAAGCTTGCAAGCCTTGCCAGCTTGATCCGAACGCCGTGCGTCGGACGAATGTAAACAAAGTCGGTCGCTTCGTCACCACACCTCCGAAAACAAGAAGGAGAAGACTCGTTTGTTATTATACGTCTGTATGTCTTAGTTTCATTAGTGAAAAGATCGTCGTATTGCTAACATCGCCTGAAAATGCACTCCACTAAAATCGTCATCACAACTGAACCAGTTGACTTAGAGAGCTCTACTCAACGCCAGTTTACAGTTTGAAAACCGCACTACGTTTAGGGATGCGTGGGAAATTTCTAGCAGTTAAAATAAAACAAAAATACGGTAGCCTAGGCCTAGACGTTTTTCGGCCATTTCGCCCGGGTACGGGCGACCGTCCTTTAACAGGCACCCCGGGTAGGAAGGGTTAAAGATTCCGGAAAAAACGTTTTCCCCATTATCCAACAATCTTAAAATACGGCCCCCGATAGTGGGGAGGGCTATGAAGTACAGGGAAATTGAGGGGTAAAAGATGAAAATAAGGGGTAATATTAGCGTAACCTAACCTAGTATATTAGGTGGGGGCTGCTGCCCCCACACCCCCGCTGGTTTGGTATTTAATTCATAAAAGATTGACGGTCGCCAAAAGAGGTAATTATAAGAGTGAGAGAACTCTATTTCTTATTGCTAATCTGCCAACCTCTGCGTCATATGAGTCTGAAGGGGTTAAGTGGGCTAAGAATTAATCAACATGGCTAAATTGCAGATAATGTTTCAACATCACTTTTTCTTTGATATAATTCAGGGCCTCTCCACCTATATGGGTTATTATTGACGAGGTAAGTGAAGGAAATAAGTCTGTATTGAGGATATTCATTAAAGATTTGGTTCAATGTTATTTTAATACCACAAATTTTGTTGATATATTTGAAGATAAATATTGAATCTATATGCTCTATAGATCATAAGAAAATTTGTTTAAACCCTCGGCAAAACCTAATAAAAAGGTATGATGCTAAAATTTATTTTTCGTAACAAGGTTGTCAATACGGTACTTCCAGTTATCGATACCTCTAAAGATCATATGAAAATGTGTTGAACCCTCGGAAAAACCTAATATAAAAGTACCGTATGGTACTAAAATTTAATTTTCGTAACAAGGTTGTCAATACGGTACTTTCCCGTTATCAATGTACAATCAAAGCTGAAGATTGCAGAGTAAACACTGTAGACTTCATCGACTTTTCTTTCACCTTCGTATAATTGACAGCCATTTTTTGTTTTAATTTACTAAGGGGTTAGTACTCAATCAGTGGGGGTGTGGGGGCGGCAGCCCCCACCCATAAAACTAGGTTAGGTTAGGTAAGGTTGTTAGGTTAGGCTAATGTCTTTTCAAATCACTATCGGGGGCGTATCTCAACATCGATCGATAGGCCTAATGGGGAAAATAGGTTTTCCCGAGATTTCTAAATAATTACACACTATATACTGATGCAAATGAACAAATCTTTTCATAAATTTCAATCGGAAAATTTGTGGTATTAAAATAATATTTTTCCAAAGATTCTGTGGTAAACGTAGCCTAGGCTTGGACCCAAATAACGACGGTATAAAACCCTTACCCTTGGTGTACTGGACAATAATGGTCTGCAGCCAAATTAACACAATGCCGCTGGAAGCTCCGTTGGTAATCCCGTTAAATAGAAGATGTTGTAGGTGTTTTCATAAAGCAAATTAAAATTAAATTAAAATTAAAATTAAAATTAAAATATTGAGTGTAAATGAGAGGTTAAATGGAACAATTTTAGCGTCAGGCGAAAGCGATAAGGATATTCAGTCTCATGCTAAAAATGATGACTATAATGCAAATGATAGTAGTGATGGTGCAACGGAAGATGGAAATGTCGTTAGAAACAAAGGTAAATTAGGTATAAAGAAAAGAAGTAAATTGAGAGTATATTACACAAACTGTAGGAGTCTATGTAACAAAATGAACGAACTTAGAGCCCTTGTTAGCAAAGAAAATATAGACATAATAGCGCTAACTGAAACGTGGATTAATACAGCAACCAGGCATTTTTTAGCAGAATTTGATATACCAGGATATAGTTTGTTTAAATATGACCGAACAAGTAAGAGGGGTGGCGGTATAGCAGTGTTTGTCAGGAGTACATTAAAAAGCTGTATTAAATCAGGTATTAGACTAAATAACGATAATGAAAGTGTTTGGGTAGAGGTTACCGAAGGTAGTGAGACCATAGTTATTGGAGTTATGTATAGACCGCCAAATACGAGTAGAAATGACGGAACGTCATTATGGGAGGAAATTAAAATGGCATCAAGGTTTAGCAATGTGTGCATTATGGGGGATTTTAATTTTCCGAATATAGATTGGCAGCATCAAATAGGAGACTCTGATTCTGAGGAGTTTATAGAGGTAGTACAAGATAGTTTTTTATTTCAATTCATAGATACGCCGACTAGAGGTAATAATATTCTCGATTTAGTTTTCAGTAACAATGAACATATGGTAAATAATGTAGAGATAGGGGACCACCTAGGAAATAGTGACCACAATTCTGTGTATTTTAATATACAATGGAAAGGTAATACCAGAGAGAATACAACATTAATACCTGACTTTAGAAAAGCCAATTATGGTGGGTTAAGAAGAGCCCTATTAGCTGACCCTATGGTCAAAAAATTAAGTCGATCCAGGTGTCCAAATGAGTGTACCCCTTCTCAGGCACCTGAAGTCGATCCAGGTGTCCAAATGAGTGTACCCCTTCTCAGGCACCTGTCATCTTAAGTCAGGAAGAGACGTCAACCTTGGTAGATACATACGATAATTTTATCAAGTCAGTATTCAATGCACAAAATAAATACATCCCCAAAAGAAAATTTAGATCAACACAGAACCAACCCTAATGGATGAATAATAGACTATTAGATCTTCTAGGACAAAAGAGAGGAATATATAGAAAAATTAGAAAAGGCGAAATTCACCTACTTGCTTACTATCAGAATCTATCAAGACAGGTAAAAAAGGATATTAGGAAAGAAAAAAGAAATTATGAAATTAAGGTTGCCAATGACTCAAAAAATAATCCTAAAGCTTTTTACCAACTATATAAATCCAAGGTTAGAGATGTAATTGGTCCCCTTAAAACTTCGATAGGAGAAATGACAGAAAATGATTTAGAAATGTGCAGTACATTAAATAGTAAATTTCTTTCCGTTTTCACTAATGAAAATTTGGCACAGTTTCCAGAAGTCCGTAAGGTATATAGCGATAGTATAGAAAATAGGTTAAGTACGGTTACTATAAGTAGAAATGATGTGCTTAAGGAAATTGACAGACTGAAACCTCATAAATCGCCTGGTCCTGATGAGGTATATGCTAGAGTATTAAAAGAATGTAGGGATGAGTTAAGTTACCCATTAACATTTTTATTTAACAAGTCATTGGAGACAGGTATAGTTCCAGAAGCTTGGAAGCTTGCAAACGTAGTTCCGATCTTCAAAAAAGGTGACAAATCAATAGCATCCAATTACCGTCCCATTAGTCTTACATCAATCATAGGAAAGCTACTAGTCAATTATTGCTAGTAAAATTAGAAACCACTTAGATACATTTAATTTAATAAATTCTTCTCAGCATGGATTCACTCAGGGACGTTCTTGCCTTACTAATTTGCTTAGTTTTTTCTCAGGGGTATATGAAGCAGTAGATAATGACAAGTCATATGATATAATATATTTAGATTTCAGTAAAGCTTTCGACAGAGAGCTTGATGAGAAAGGTTGAGGCGCATGGAATAGGTGGGGCGTTGTTGGGATGGATTAGGTCATAGCTAATTGGTAGGAAGCAGAGAGTCAGCATAAATGGTACGAAGTCAGAATGGGGAGCAGTCAAAAGTGGTGTCCCCCAGGGATCTGTATTAGGTCCTCTGTTGTTTGTTATATACATAAATGACCTTGATTTAGGTATAACTAGTAGGATAAGTAAATTTGCAGACGATACCAAAATGGGGAGAACAATTGATTCAGATAGAGATATAGAGTGCCTCCAAAGGGATCTAGATACCTTACACGAATGGTCAGTAAATTGGCAGATGAAGTTTAACATTGACAAATGCAAGGTATTAAAGATAGGGAAGATGCATACAAATGTTAAATATAAACTAGCTAATGTGAAATTAGAAAACTCGAATTGTGAGAAAGATCTAGGTGTGTTTGTTAGCAATGATTTGAAGCCTAGACAACAGTGTATAAGCGTTCGAAACAAGGCAAACAGGATTCTCGGGTTCATCTCAAGGAGTGTGAGTAACAGAACTGCTGATGTTATCTTAAAACTTTACTTGTCATTAGTGAGACCCCATATGGATTATGCTGTTCAATTTTGGTGTCCTTATTACAGAATGGACATAGATTCATTGGAGAGAGTACAACGTAGAATGACAAAAATGATCCAAAATATTAGAAATCTTCCGTATAAAGAAAGGTTGAAGAAATTAGGCTTACATTCGTTAGAGAGACGCAGAGTTAGAGGGGATATGATAGAGGTGTTCAAGTGGGTTAGTGGGATTAACAAAGGGGACATGACAAATGTACTAAAGCTCAGTGATAGCGAAAGAACTCGTACCAATGGTTTCAAATTAGATAAATTTAGTTTCAGAAAAGATATAGGCAAATATTGGTTTGGTAACAGAGTTGTAGATGGGTGGAATGGACTACCAAGTGCTATAGTGGGATTAAAAACGATAGGGAGCTTTAAGATAAAATTGGATAAGCATATGGACGAGAAGGGTTGGGTGTGAAGGGGGATCAGCAGGGTTGGGCCAATCAGCGCTCTGCAGACCCCCGTAATCCTGCGTTAATCTCTAACCGTTTTGGTAAGATGATCCTCAGGGTATTAGAGTGTTGAGCCTATAATTGGGCTTTGTAATCGGGGTTGTGTGGGACAGGGATCTGCCTTGCTTAGGCCAATCGGCTTTCTGCAGACTCCCATTTTCTTATGTTCTTAAAAACACTTCACTATTCATTGAACAACAGTTCCACCATTTCAAATATGGCCGACTGGCCCGAATCTGAGAGATTATAAACACCAAGGATAATAAATGAATCAATGTGATGTCGTAGAGGGATTGAAAACAAGAGGCTCATTATATGGACTGACGTGTATTTCTACACCCGTTAAAATGTCGCGAGAATTTGTGACGTCACCGTCTAGACAGTGACGTACTCCCACAACAACCATTCATATGCCATCATCGCTCGTGACGTCACACCCAGTTTATTGACCAATAGAATATCAGTATACAACTCGACTCACCTCCACTCGTCGCCCACCAGCTGAGCTGGGAAATTGTAAAAGTGAGTCCACAGATGCCCTCTAATTATTCATTTACCAAGTATATTTTCCATTTATAGTATACTACGAAGCAACATACATAATACATATATATATATGTACAAACAACAAATATGCTATAACACTGCCCAGTTCTTGAGATATAATGCATGCCGTTTCGCAGGAATATACCAAAAGGTAATCTTATAAATAATTACCTTAATTGAGGACCTTCGCCGTTCCCGGGTTAAGAGGTGGGGGCTCGGACTCCTCTGAGGGAAGGCGTTGAATGTAGCTCTAAAACATGACGTCACTCACCATCTGCGCATGCGTGAGAATCTAGGCCCCCTGGCCCCGCCCCTGCGGCCCCTCCGTAAATATAGCCTACCCTTCAAACCGTTCCACTCAGATCTCTCCATAGCTCACTCGGTAGAAAGACCACCCGTAACTGTGGAAACCAGCGATCGATCCCACTCATATTTGGTATATTTTTTATTGTTTAATTTAGTTATATTTGTTATTTTTTTTATATTTTAGGGTTGGGTTGGGTTAGGTTAATCTAATCTAATCCAATATAGGCCTAATAGTTGTACATTTGAGATGCGGGGCCTAGATTCTCACGCATGCGCAGATGGTGAGTGACGTCATGTTTTAGAGCTACATTCAACACCTCCCCCTCTGAGTCTTAGTCTACCAGAACCAGATTCCCAGATCTGAATCATCTGATACAGTGACATTCAGGGATAGGCTAGAGTGAAACAGACAATCTATCAAATGTGGCGACTGGCGAGTACGAGAGAAAAAAATGAAAGAACTGAAATAAGAAGAAAGAAGACTGAAGAGAGAGGAAACAAGAATGAAGAAAGAAGAAAGAAGACTTTAGAAGACGGGATGAAAAATGAGATATAGGCTAGGCCTATTTATTTTTTACAGACAAATGGAGCACGTCACAAAAAGAAAAATAACAAAACCTCTCAGGGAAGTGCCGACGTTAAAGCTAAACTTCCCGAATTCCAACTGAACTGATAGGCTATATAGATAATATAGGCTATTGACAGCAGGGGGTAAAAAACAAGTACGCCGTAACGCCGCGGCCCAACCGACTGTACACCCAGATAAACAAACCGTGGCGGCCCTTTGTAATAGGCCTACTTCAATCATTCAATGTATCTATTTCAAGTCAAATATACATTTCCGCACATCGTCAAACGATACTAAGACTAGGCCTAAGGTTAGTAAGGCCTAGGCCTACTACTAATAATATTAACCTATTAGGCTATTGCCAACAGAATAGCGACAAAATAGGGGTAGCCTAGAGTAGTAGGCCTATAACTGTAGATTTATCCAACTCATTCCTAGAAATTTACTGAATAGGGCCTAGCCTACCCTACCCCCAATGGCATTATGACAATGGTTGTGAACTTGTGACCTAGGCCTACTCCGTCTCCGAGAGAGAGCGAATGTCGCTGCAAAAGGATGCTTGAATTTAACCAAAGAGATGAATAGGCTAATTAGGCTAGGGCATATACCGGTATATAGGTTATAAGCTTACCTGTTGTAGGTTATTTGGGCAGGAGACTTTGGGTGAAGGTATGGGGTCAACAGCCACCTCTTGCAGGGGTAGCCAAGGTCTCCCACAAGGTTACATCCTACGGGCATCCGATCCGAGATACCACTTTCATCCAACACTTCCCAATCAAGGAAGCCACCCGGAGTGTCCGCCAAAACATCCATTATCTTCATGTCAGCATCAAACACAAGCTGCACATTTATACTGGGGAAGTTCTCATTATTCACATAATCTTTTGCGTTATCCTGATAAGGCGAGGCTATTCTGATGTGCATCCCATCAACCACTCCCACAACACCAGGAAAGTTGGGGCATTTCAGAAACTCATCCTGTTTCTCCTTGGCTAACTTGGGATTGGACTTTGGGAAGCGTAAAAACTGTCTTAGAAATTCCGGTGAGGCAAGGACATCCAAGGTCTGGTGGATGTGACTGCTTATGCAGCCTCGGCTTGCCCCATAATTATCCCCATAGTGAATCATCTTACCACTGCCCAAGTATTTTAAAGTTACGCACAGTTTCATCTCGGGGGTAATTCTCTTGTTCTTACTTTGCAATTTGTCTCTCACCAAACTAGCGACATACCGTAGCCCTTCACGGTCTAATCTGAAATTATCTATGATATATCTGTCCTTAAACTGGTCCAAGATGTCTGGACGGTGGGCATCAGTCATCTTGGAGAGGCTAGCAAAACCACGTGGGTAGTCCCTCCCTTCTTCTTCTTCTTCTTCTTTTTGTGGAGTTGCTGTCCCCTCTCAAAGACAGCTCACCTATGCACCGGTGACTTCTCCAGAAACAGATAGAGCTAGATTTAAGAATTAGTTTAGAAATTATGTAGTCGTAGAAAGGATAGTTAAAGACAAAGAATTGAAGTATATAGCTTAAGCAGAACTCTCCTCTCCTTATTTTACCCCCTCCTCCACCCCCCAATATCTTGTTCTCTCCTTATCTTAATTTATCTTTTCCCCGCTCTAATGGAATGAACCCCGTTACCTTCTTCTTTTTATTGTTTAAATGTGCAGTTTGCTTGGAGGGTTGCGGTCTCCAGATTATTACACAGGCGTTTTAAGAAGTGTGAAAAGAAAAGTTGGGTTAGTATAATAGGAGTTAGGAGAGATAGTAAAGGTGGGTTTTATATTGTTTAGAGAGATTACCAGCCTAATACCTTTAGAAAACAAAATAATTAAATGAAGGGATTATGAGGCCTGTTGGGCCCTATAAACCCTGCCACCTTCGGGGACACCAGCGATGTTTGTAGGTGAAGCGTCTGTTGAGCCTGTGGAAGTGCTCCATCTGGCTCAATGGTAAAGAATTGAGCATAAATCAGATCAGATCAGATGAAGTATTGAGGGATAAGCCTTTGCAATGGCACCTCTTATTTACATTCTACTTTTCCTATTTTTCTGAAGCGTGTATAGAGGGGAGAAGGGGTGTTGGATAGAGAGGAAGCTGTTGGAGTGGCTTTGTTATGTGTGTTTAGTATGTATACGTCATCAGGATGTTCCCTGACTGGGTGCGAGCATGTGAAACATGCTAGGACGTACTACCACACCCACTAAATGTCCGCCGTGGCAGGGATTCGATCCCGGGTCTTGCAGATTCGCACGTGAGCGTGCTCACCACAGCTCTGTTTGAAGTGTCTCAACCTTCTTCTCTTCTTCTTATTGTGTAAATGTGCAGTTTGCTTGGAGGGATGCGGTGTCTCCAGATTACTGCACAGGAGTTTTAAGAGGGGTGAAAAGAAAAATTGTGTTAGTATACTAGGGGTTAGGAGAGATATATTAAAGGTGGATTATATAATATATAGAGGATAAGTTTGTCGTCATCTTTTGAGTTCAGGGTGATTTAAGTCAAGGTGAGGGTGAGGTCAGAGATGATGATGATGATCAGTGGTGGTAGCCTACAGTACAGTAGGCCTACTGCTCTAAGTGTATTATGTTGGTGCAGCCTACTGTGTGTGGGATGGTTGTTCAGTTGGGTGGTCATTTTATATGCTTGTTATTTTGTTTGTTGTTCTGATGTAGGTTCCTAAGGCTGATGCGATGGCATGTTTGCTGTGTTGTGATAGGTCTCCACCTTGGATATGCTTGATGTTGAATGTTCCTCCTTGTTGGGTTACTATCACTTCTGAGGTGGGTGCGGGCACTGTAATGTCTGTGGCAGTTGAGTAGATAATGCTCCACTGTCTCTGGGGTGAGGCAGTACGGACAATTTTCATCTTCTCGCAGTCCCATCCTGTACAACAGTCTGGTGTGTCCCGTTCTGAGGTGGAGAGCAGCGTTTTTTAAGTGTTTGTTCTTGTAGATGGAGTGTTTCCACACTGACCACTCTGACTTGATGTTACTGTATTATGTGCCAGCTATGGTAACTTTCCACTCTTCCTTGAAATCTTGGAGGACGTCTTCTCTGAGGAATATGTTTGTCCGGTCGGTTGTGGTGTAGGGTATGAGTGTTGTTAGGTGGAAGGAGTGCATTCCGTTGTCTAGTCCATTCACTTTTTCATTATGGAGGATGTCAATGTGGCTGGTACCCATGCATTGGAGGGATATTGTATATCCTTGAGAGTGGAGGGTGGTGAGGAGTTGGATCATAGGGTATACTATTTCCTTGTTTGTCTTAGTGTTATAGTTGATGGCTTGTATATGTCTCAAGCTTACTTGGTAAATAAAACACTAAGACAAATAAAAAAAAGGCAAATATAAAACTAAGAAAACTTTGTCTTAGTTTGTTTTATCTTCCGTTAGATCTCATCTGGTTCTCTCACCTGGTAGGGCCGCAACCACCTGTTCTTGTACTCTCCCCACAAACAATTACAGTGCTTGGTCCAGGCATGAAAACTTCAGCCAGTTATCAATGTAGTAGAGCAAAATGGTTGGTTGGATGTATCCTTAAGGAAGAAGAAGGGAATTTGTAAGAGATGCTATAAGATAGAACAATAAATTGGGTTAGTTTTTTAATGCTTGGAACTTTGGGAGAAAGCTATAAATATCTAGGAGGTAAAAGTAATTAAGAGAGAAGTAAGAGAGACTGTGAGACAGAGAAGAGGCACCCCTTATGAGCATTGACTCACTATACCCTGTTTCTTTTCAACTGACTGTAAATTGCAAAGTTCCCATAAAAATGTCTCAGTTATTTTGAAGATTTTGTAGTGAAATGTGGTGCTAGTTATATAAACTTGGTCTTGACTGTAGGAATTGTTTTTTACACCATACCCGAAAGAGGATTTATGGAGCTCCGATCTTACTCTCAACCATCTGAACAATTTTACCAGCACACCTAAACTTCGTTAGATGCGGGAATAGTTTCCCGAAAATATCAAGCCCTGGCGGGGGCTTGAACACGGAACCCTTGGGTTGTGAGGCAGACACTTTACCAGTTAGAGTTAGACCAATAGAGATATCCCACTTGGCCTGGTCGGCTCAAGGTATTTTCGCATCCGATTCTGTTTAGGCTAACCTATTTTCACTGACTTTACATGACATGATGCAGGGACATGGTGGTTTCATATTTTTCTTAATTGAGTATAAAGAAATTAGCTACTAAGGGATTCAATTTACCGTCAGATGAAATGAAACAGTATTGGTAAGCTTAAGCAGCAAGTAGAACAGATATACAGTAGGTTGTAGTTACTGGATATAATCATAGACTGCAAAAGGAAGATGATTCTTGAAGATAATAACACTAGAAGCAAAGAAAACTTTATCAGTGAAGGTTGAATTCCAACACCGATCGTGTTACCCTGCAGCAGAACCTTTTATGTAGGCTACCTCAACAGATGTAGGTTGGATTTAGATTTTACATATGAAACCTCTTATTCCAATTCACTGTGCTAAGACAAAACGATTGGCTGAAGTTATTGGAGAATGGCCATGAAAACTTTCGTAGCAGTAAATAATGTCACATATATCTCATATAGCCAAAGGAGTGTGGTAAGAGAGTTGAATGGACTCCTCCCTCATTAAAAAATCACATAATAATCTTACTATCGCAAAGGCAAAGCGCAACAAAAAGTACATCAACATGTTGGAAATGCATTCCCACATCCCACTATATATGAATATATCTTTACAAAAAATTATGTGCTTGTGGTGTGGTTGCATGTGGTCTGAAGTTGAAGTAGCTGGCATGGATAGGCAATCAATCAGAGTTGTTGTTGTCCTTCCCTAGGCTGTCTAGCCGAACAGCCCCAAATCACTAAGGAAGGCCATGGCCTAGATAGGGCTTTCCCACAGGGCTCTCAAGGAGTGTAGATTATATATGATATTGGCGTAAGTGATTGTGTGGAATGCAGTCTTCTATGTGTAACAACTCAAAGTATTGGACAACTTCTAGTGAAGTGACTAGTTAAAGACCACTTGTGGCCCTGTGATTGCCTAGAGGGATACTTTAAGCGCTACATGGTACTACATACTTTAAGCCCTGGATATGGTGTCTTTGGGGCTGGTTTTATACCTTACCCAGATGTGATGGCTCCGTCTGGGTCGACCTGTTTATATCCATCTTTATGTATTTGTATATGGATTGCTTTCAACTTTTTCTGTTTTTGTTTCTACTTTTGTCCGGTGATATAGAAGTTAATCCCGGTCCTCACAGACAACATGCTACAAGTTGTCGTGTATTTTATTCCAATATTCGTGGTCTTTATAAGAACATCAAGGATCTTACATTGTCATCTGTTGATTATGATATTGTCTTTTGTTCTGAAACCCTTGTCTCTGGTTATAGAGATTATTCTGAACTTCTTATACCTAACTTTGGTAAACCAGTTCTTATTCGGCGTGATTCTATTCCTCGTGCTCGTGGAATGAGCTTGTATATTAGATCTGGGTATAATGCTCAGCACTTAACTAAGCATATTTGTAAATGCCATGAGATGCAGTTAGTTAAAGTTTCCAGCAAGTATCATAATCATTACATTTTTAGCCTGTACAGAAATCCTGATGTTAACAATGACATATATGACTGCCTTTTAACAGCCATGGCTTCAATACAGTCTGTAGATGTCAAATCATCTTTTATTTTTGTTGGTAATGTCAATGCGCATCATCAAGAGTGGTTGAACTCGGTCTCTCCAACTAATAGAAATGGTCTTGCTGCCTTGGATTTTGCAAACTTATCTGGTTGTGAACAGCTAATCCAAGGACCTACTCATATGTTTGGAAATTGTCTTGATCTAGTACTAACAGATATTCCTGGCGTTGTAGAAACCTCCGTTCTTGTACCTGTTGGCACTTCCGACCACAATGCCATCATGTGTAAAATTAATCTTGATTTTTCTGTTCCTGATATTACTCTCTCACGTAAAGTCTACCTTAAATCCCGGGTTAACTGGGACAACGTTTTTAATGATGTTTGTAATATTGAGTGGAATCACATACTAAGATCTCATGACCCGGTTTCAGCTCTCAACCATTCCCTTCTTGGTATCCTTCGCAAAAGAGTTCCATCAAAGACAATTAAGTCTCGTATCAGGGATAAAGCATGGTTTAATGATGACTGCAAGCGTGCATTTGATGACAAACAGGCTGCATATCGTCTATGGAGGCGTAATCAAACCCCCTTGCATTGGGAAAATTATGTTTTTAAAAGGGCAGCTGCGCAGAGAGTTTATGATGGATCTTCAGGATGTTCTGGCAGGAGCTACACAGCCTCATAAATGGTGGTCCGCTTTGAAATCCTCTTTATTTGGAATAGATTCCTCCATGCCTCCTCTTTGTGATTCTGATGACTCCATCTCTTTTGATCCATTATCGAAGGCCAATATTCTATCTAATATTTTTATTAATAAGCAGAGTAATCAGGAATTGTCTTTGCCATTGACATGTTTCCCTAGACCCAACCTCAATTCAATGGCATTCAAATCAGCTGAAAGAAAAGGTACTTGCTGGATCTTGATACCTATGGTGGCATAGACCCGGATGGGTTTTTCCCTCTCTTTTTTAAAAAGGTTGCAGTGGTCTTGGCACCTAAATTGGCTGTGGTATTTAGGTTGCTTTTGAAATCAGGTAGTTTTCCTCTTTGCTGGCGTAAGGCTATTATCACTCCTATTCCAAAGGAAAATACTGCCTCATCATCTCCTAATGACTATCGCCCTATCTCCATTACACCTATCCTATCCAAGCTCTATGAGAGGCTTTTGTCCAGACGCCTTTCCTCTTATTGTAATAGTCATAATTTGATACCAAACTCACAGTTTGGTTTTCGTAAGGGACTGGGTACATGTGATGCACTTCTGACACTCACCCATGACTTGCAATCTTCATTGGACCAGGGACATGAGTCTCGCGTCGTGGCTATTGACTTTAGTTATGCTTTTGATTTAGTCAACCATAAAGCACTTCTGTTTAAGTTACAGCTCATTGGTATTGGTGGCAATTTTTTAAGGATCTTTGAAGATTTTTTGACGAAAAGATCTCAGTCTGTGGTCATTGATGGGTGTCATTCCCCTTCTCTTACTGTTGTTTCTGGTGTTCCACAAGGCAGTGTCCTTGGGCCTTTGCTTTTTATTTATTTTTACTGCTGACCTGTATTCCGAGCTTGAAAATAAACTAATCTCCTATGCTGATGATACAACTTTATATGCGTCAATTGCATCACCAATAGATCGACACGTAATTGCTACTGCTCTGAATAGGGATTTAGCCAAAATTACATCATGGTGTGAACTTTGGGGCATGAAACTTAATGCTAGTAAAACACACTCCATTATCATCAGCAGATCTCGTACCTTGGATCCTCCCCATCCTTATCTACAAGTTTCTGGCGAGCAAATTGAGAATGTGGATACTCTGCGTTTGTTAGGAGTTACTCTTGATCCCAAACTTACTTTTGAAAAGCATATTCGTTCTTTCTCCTCTTCCATTTTCCCCCAAAATTGATCTGCTTCGCACGGTTTATAAAACATTTGCTTGTGACGCCACAGTTATCAAGTCTTTTTATGCTTTTATTTTGCCACATTTCGAGTACTGCTCACCTGTCTGGTTGTCAGCAGCTGACTGCCATCTCAAGTTGCTTGACAGGTCGCTAAATTCCATCAGTTTTATTCTACCTCATTTGTCTCTTGATCTGTGTCATCGACGTAAAGTTGGTGCCCTTAGACTTTTATTTAAAGTTTTTAACAACCCTCAGCATCCCTTACATGGGGTTCTGCCTGGGCCCTATGTCCGGGCTCGTGCAACTAGATTCACAAGCAATCTTAATGATCTTGCCATGAACCGTGTTAATTTTTCTACTACACAGTTTTCACGGTGTTTTGTGCCGGCCATGGTTGACTTGTGGAATAAGTTGCCAAATGAGCTAGTCAATTCAGCTAATATCTCCATTTTTAAGTCTAGAGTTAATGCTTTTTTGCAGCATTAATTCTAATTTTTAAACTTATTTTATTCTATTTTATTGTATTATATTTATGCTTGATATCCTTCACTGCATAATATGTTATCTGTGTTTAATATGTGTATATGTACAGTACAGTATACAGTATATGTTTTTATTTTTCCTAAGTTCCCGTAGTCTCTCTCCAGTGCCTCCGGGTGTTTTGTGTGGATTGATCTTGATGGTGTTTCTGCACCCTGGTTGGAGACTTCGGCATCTCATATAATAATAATAATAATAATAATAATAATACAAAAGACAATACAACTAGGACATTCAGTGATGTTAGATCTCGATAAACCCGTTAATTAGTTTATAAATGTTAAGGAGGATCTCTAAGTGCTTATTTAATAATATTTATAATATTACTTTGATTGACTTTATATATAATAATCGTTGTTAGGCGTTGCTATATTTTACTCTTATAGTTTATGAAAAATTCTTAATTTATTTTATTTGCTTTTTAAAATATCTTATTATTCACTGAAGGATTAAACTAGCCTTTGTATTAGCACACTGTTAGCACACTGTCATGTAGTGTAGTTGTTGTTGTTGTTGTTCCCTAAGCTGCCTGGCCGAACATCCCCGAGTCCCTGAGGAAGGCCACGGCCACGATCGGGCTCTCCCACAGAGCTCTCATTGAGTGTAGATTGTGTTGTTGGCATAAGTGGTTGTGTGAAATGCAGTCTTCTATGATGTGTTTGATGGTATGGGGTGCTGTGTTACATCCCGGGCAGGTGTCGACGACGGAGTCATGTAGTGTAGTGGATGGTGTTGGTTTGTGGAGACTGCAGCCAGGAATTGAGTGCCTCTCATGTCCAGGTGGTCTTTGACTTTGAGGACTTTGGTTTCTTGATGTAGGTGTAGTAGCTATACATGATGTGCAGCTTGATGATTTTTAGGGTTTTAATTGTTTTGAATGGTCTGTACTCTGTAAGGTCTGGTGATGTGTTTCAGCTAGGTCCCAGGACCCAAGCCCAAGCAGGGCTTGCATAATCCATCACTGATCTTACTGAGCCTACTGCAGAATGCGCCGATTAGTGGGGCGTCCAGAACGAAATTTAAGAATAGGGCTCTGTTACGGCCTAGAGGATAGATCATATATATATACATGTGTAAGGTAACTAGGTTATTTAATTTGGTTCAGTAATAACAGAGAAATAGCAATTTTTTATAAGCGTCGCACTACTGCAGAAGGTGGCGACTGTTGGGGCCCCCAGGCCGAATTTGAAAGACTAGGGTTCTGCTACGGCCTAGAGGATAGTTCCATTAGAAGGTTCTACCGAAAAATGTAAAAATTTATCTTGAAGGGGGGTATTGGGGGTGTTTTTTTTTTTTAGAAGCTTGATGAAGGTCTAACGAGGAAACAAACAAATCTTTATAATAAATAAATAAATATATGAAACAATAGACCAAAAAATATCCTATTCCCTAGTCTTTCTTTAAGTTATAGGGGCTAGTGGTAAAGATTTTTGGCCAAATAATAATAAACAGACTATATAATATGTATAGCACCAGCTTCAGAAGCCGGCAAAATCCCTTCTATGACCGTGTTACAAGAGGACTACTATTTGGGCGGAGGTGAGGGCGCCTATTCAGCCTACTACATCTGCCCCCCTTCCCCCCTCCCCTCAGCAGCACCCCAACATCAGCCTGTGGGAGACCTTCTACAAGACCTACGAGATCTTCTATAAGACCTATGAGACCTTCTATGAGCGCCTCCTCCCGGGCCTTCTGCAGCGGGCCGTGGATTGAGAGGTACTGCTGGTGGGTCTGCTCTTGGTAATGATGTGTTGGGAGGTGATGCGCTCCAACAAGCGGCAACAGCAAGGTAAGGACACATTCTGGACAACTATATTCTGTTCCAAATAAGTAGGGCAAAACTCTTGAATATTAAGGGGACGTTATTGTATTAATTAATTTATTTTTTACTATCACCGGTACATATACTGTATATTTTTAGTTTGCTCCCAAGACCTCTAACAAGCTTAACAAAAAAAAGTAATAATAATCCCAAAGACCACCCTTCAAGATAAATTTGTAAATTTGTCAGTAGAAAAATGTCCTGGCTCCTCCTAACTTACAGGCTCGCTATTGCTTGCCCGGAAGAAAATAGACACCTAAATGGCAAAAAAGGTCTTAATATTGACAAAGAAATGAGCAAAATTCTTAAAATTTGAAAACTAATTGGGCTAAGCATGAAAGAGAAGGGGGTTCAGAAAGAAACTACAGGCTCCACATCAACCCCTTCAGTACCAGGGACGTTCTTTCATTATATTCTGGCTACTATTAGACTGGATTTATTCAGCTTAGGAAGGATCTCTAGCAAATAAAAGACTTCCAACTCTCATTGATCTCTTAACACTCACAGATCGTTCTTAAGCTGTATAAAGTTGTCTAAATATAACTAAAATATAACAAAACATTGACCACCGGTACTGAAATGGTTAAGGATCTAAGTCGGCGTGAATATCTATTATCCGACTACAACCGCGGTGCATATAATATTGAGTCCTTGAATGTTGAAAGGGTTATAACTTAAGATTTATTTCCGTGTGCGTGTATGTTTACGCTTGGAGACCCGCTTAGACTTCTTCTGGGTCAGCGTGTTGTGAGGGGGCTGCTCAGGAGGTTTTGGGTCGGAACGTGCAGGGCCGAGGAGGATACCATCCGAAGTGACGGCTAGTCTTGGACAATGTTCCAACAAAGTCATTCCTACCAGCATATAGGTATATTCATCCTCCTCATCAACGAAGATTTTACACTGGGACTCAAACTCACCTACTGAGATGGTAACGTCACTACAATATTTTGTGAGATACGCCGTCTCATAAATGCGAACTGCTGTAACTGGTTCATCCAGATCCTTGATATCGACTGGACACTGCTCAGCAAGGTGACCTGGCATAAAACAGTCTGTGCTGCCAGTATCTATCATAGCCATCACATTCTCGCCATTTACTTCCACCGATGTGTACTCGGGCATCTTTGGTACCTTTGCTTCAGAAATGTCCACAAGTTGCAGGGACATATATGGATCAGATTTATCCATGTCGAGGATTATGGCGCTATGTGGAATTAATACATCACAGCCCAAAATAGGAGATTCCACGGTCGACATAACATAGATAAACGGCTTAGCATATACTGGACAATCATCCTTGACACCTTCTAGCATTATCACCTTGTTATTTATCGCACCTACTAAGCCAGGACAATCCCAATCATCAGGCTTAGCCCTCACGTCTTTCAACCAGCCACACTGCTTAATAAAGTCTAGTGAAAGAAATGTGCCGAAAGACCCTGTATCAACGAGCATATGAATCCATTCCGTTCCAATTTTGGCCAATGCCTCCAAACATTTCATTTCATTGGGGTACCGGTACAGCTTGATGTTCCTTCGCACCATTTCGCAAGGTATAATAAGGAGTTTAAATCCAGCAACCTAGTGCAGAGGCGAATAGGCCTATGTTAACTTAACTATAGCTAGATTACAATTTGTTATCAAGTGTACTATGTGTATTGATCCCTGGTTATTATCAAGTAATGCAATACACAGTATTCTTTTTTAATTAATGTCTTTTACCTAAGAATATTCGGAGCACTATGCCTATACGTTTATCTGTTGAAGTTGTGCGAGGATGAATGAATCTATAGCGTCCTAGTCATGCATAATCATTATACATTAGTGTAATTATGTTGTAGTGCTTATATAAACATAAACTTTACTCATAATTATACATAAGAAATTCTATGTAACAATAATTTTTACTAATATTTAGCTTTAGACATATATCTATGCCTATAAATAATTATTTGTGGAAAATATTATGGAAAAAATATTATAGTTACCCATCAAATATTTATTTTCTTTTAATGTCTTTTAAAGAAAACTAATTTTAATGGCTAACTATTATATGAATATTGGACAGTAACTGATCGACAAACTAATGGGCCAAACGTCTTAAAATCTAAAAACTAAAGATGAGAAAGAAGGGGGAGCAGAAAAATTACCCATCTCCCCTTAAACTGTGGTTCTAATGATTATTCTCTCTCTGATGCAGCAATGGGGATGGAGGCACTGATGGAGGGATTCGAACAGTTCTGGGAGTGGTTGAGGTTGATGTGCCTTAACCCGGAGGATGTCAATGACGTACAATCCGACGAGGACACATGTCATTCAGAGGAAAGTGATGCACGATCAGACTATCTCCCCAAGACACGATCCTCCAGCCCCGAGAGTTGGACCCCACGCAAGAAAAGGAAGAACTACGAGAGCGATGACAAGTAAATACATAATTTTTAACCCCATCAGTACCAGCGACGCGCTTTTCATCATCTTTCAGTAACTGTTAGATTATTTTATTCAGCTTTGGAAGGACGTCTACCCATTAAAAGACTACAGATTATCTCAATTAATTAATCCTTTTCGCTGCCATATATATCCTTCCTAAGCAGCTTAAAATAGTCTAAATGTAGCTGAAATCAAATAAAAAACACGCCACCAGTACTAAACGGGTTAAAATATTTTACCTTATACAGACTCTGTAAGGGAATCTATATCATTCGCTTCAGACAACCACCCAGTTGAACCACCTTCAATATACACAAGACAATTGGTCCACATAATATGAAGGATACCTATGCTCCGCTTAAACCAGAGAAAACTATTCAAGGTTTCCTTTATCAAAACTAAAAGTAATGTTAAATGTAAGCTGTATTTTTTTACTTGACGAAATTTTAAAATTAAATGCTTAATTGACGAAATTATAATTATTCTTTGTTGTGTCCAAATTTTGTGTGAGGGTGTTAAGTCTGGGTGTCAGTTTGATGTTTGTGATATGTTGTTTGAATGTCATTAAAGTATCATAGGTTACACCTAGGATATTGTGTGTGTGTGTGTGTGTGTGTGTGTGTGTGTGTGTGTGTGTGTGTGTGTGTGTTAAGGGGGTGTTGTTTATGGTGAGGAGTGGGGCATTTCTGTATTCGGCTGTCCAGGTTGTGAGGAGGGTTGCTGTGGATTTGTCTGGGGCTAATTTGAGTCTGCTTGTAGTGCACCAGTCATGTAGTGTGTTGAGATATGGTTGAAGGATTTGCATTGCTGTGTAGGATTTGGTTTTTACACAATGCCTGTAATGGCATTATGGTTATGGAGCTCCGATATCTTACTTTCAACGATCTTGACTATTTTACCAACACACCTAAACTTTGTTAGATGCTGAAAAAGCCTCCAGAAAATCGGCACCCAGGGCGGGAATCGAACCCAGGACCTTTAAGGTTACGAGGCAGACACGTTACCACGAGACAAATAAAGGTACCTAACTTAGCCTAAAATTAAATTAAATCAAAATAGGAAAAGTGGGGAATGGGCCTGAGTAAATAGATAGATAGATAGCCAGAACTTAGCCTGGTAGTCTAAGTGCATTTCTGCATCTTGTTCAATTTAGGTTAACATATTTTATTTTTCACTGATTTTACAGCTGTGTCTTAGCCATGGTGTGTACATGTGAGTGCTATATGTCGTCTGCATAGGAAGCTATATATATTTGGGGTGCGTGGGGTATGGGTAGATCGTGCATGTATAATGTATAGATTAACTCGAGAACAGCGCACCATTGTTTTTTAAAAGTGCCCGCCAAGCGAGCATATTTTGGTCCATTTCCGCCTAAAATAGTTATTTTACCATAAATATCGTTATTACTTATTCATATGCACCTATTTTATGTTTAATATGAAGATATTAACATGTAATGGCAATAAAAACAAGTGGGAATAGTATTTGGGGGATGAAAAAGACGAATTATTGCCGACCCTCCAGTCATAAGGTGAGAGGCGAACGAAACGTACACCCTCCTTCTTCGAGGCCTGAAGCCAGATTGATCTCTCTCTTGTTGTCTTTCTCTTGCCACGCTCTCTATATGCGTACCAGACAACTTTGGAACCGGGTTGGAGATATTGGCGCGGTAAATAAACCGATAAACAGGGGAATAAGAGCAAAAATAGGTGATAATTGAAGAGAGGGGAAGGGAGGGGGTTTTGACACATGTGGAGGAGTGATAGAAGGTATGGAGGGGAATGATCTCATTTAATCACATATTCCTTTGTTTAGAGTGCTGCTGGAGTCTTTTAAAAGGCTTTTTTTAGGCTTTGGATCTTAAGAGTCCCGTCACCTTCCACCACCAAAACCTCTTAAGAGTCTCCTCGCCGTTCACAAGTTAAAGAGTGAAGGCGACAAAACGGAGCCTTGCGGGACTCCGTTTGAAGTTTGTGAAGAGTAGTAAGTAGTAGAGGATTATCGTAATATCCCTTATATCCCATATAAGGTAATATTTTTTAACCAAATGTGTATAGGTTTTAAGCACAAGGCACAAGCCTATTTGAAGAATTAGGACCCAGAAAGTAGGTGAAGATAATTAACGTTTATATAAAGAATGCAGTTTGATAAACATCGGGGCTGAAAGCTGTTTATAAAGTGCTTTGTGAAGGTGTTGCTCAATCCGTGCCTGTACCTATCTATCTATCTATTGCCTGATGCCGTAATCCCTGAAGGGGTGACCATGAACGAAACGCCCCCATGCACCTCTTGTCCCCAGTCAGTCGACGCCCCTCCTCCCAACCAGCACTGCCTTCACTCATACTTCTTCACTCCATCCTTCCACCTCTCTCTCGGTTTACCTCTCCCTCTGTCCTTCCACCTCGGTCTCTTACACCCTCTTAGTCATTCTCTCGCTTCCTATATGTTCCGTATGGCCGAACCATCTCAAGGTGTTCTTTTTAACACTTTCCAGCACGTCTACATCCACACCACACCTCTCTCTTACTTCTTCATTCGTCTGTCTATCCCTTCGTGTAACTCTGCATGCACTTCTCAAATAACTTAGTTAGATCAGGAATTAAGAACGGCATCGACTCCAAGATTCTTCTATATAAGCATTTTAACACAGATTGTACTAAATTTGATTGTAAATACAAAATTATAGAAATTGTTCAAAGTAATCAAAATGTTTTAGATAGAGAAAATTATTGGATTGGAAAATTAATGACCATCTATCCATTTGGACTTAACAATCAAATAAAAAATGTAGGCAACATTTTGTATAAAGATTTATTAAAAAACGATTTTAATAACCCATATTTTAACTTCCCTGTTTTAAACAGAAGACCTGGTAGAAACGGTAATAGAAGACTAAATACATTTAATAAAAAGAAAAGCAGGTCTGATATTATAATTATTGTTAATAATTTATATTCATTATATCGAAATTTCGGAATTAAAAATTAAAAGATTCATTGAAAGGCCTACAAAAGAAAAGTTTTGCTCCTTTTATAGAAAATATTCTAAATAATAAACATAATTTCACAAATAAATTTAAGAATATAGTCTTTGCTTTTATGGGATATATTAGAGCTAATTCTAAGAAATCCAAAGATAACCGTATTAAAGATAAAGTCCTGTCCACTTTAAATTATTCCTCTAAAATTTTAGACAAAATTAATGTTAACAGTCTTATTAATTCAAAGAAAGTTAAGTCCATATTACCAGATGGTTGTAAAGATTTCAAACCATTAATAGTGTATTCATATGAACGACCTGTTGGGTCTATTATTTGTAATTATAATAAAGTTTTAGGAAATCTTTCAGATAATGATATTTTCAATAATAATAAATGCGTGTGTGAAAGAGTCATGGATATGCCAGCTAGCAGACGTGATGCACTAGCAAAGTTCATTTATAGTCCGATATGTCACATATTAACAGGTGATGTAGAACTAGTTAAACATTTTGCAAACGACAAATTAGCGGAGCTATGTCGTAAAGGGTTTAAATTTAGAATAGGGAGTAATAAAGTAACATGGGACATAATTTTAAAAGATATTGTTTTTTCAGTCAATAAATTAAAAGATAAATTGTTAAAAATTGCGTGCTGCAATGCGAGAGAACTAGAAGCATGGTCTAAATTATTAATTAAGTTAATTAGAAATAAAATTTTCTCGCTTAAAAATGAATTTAATCTTTCAGATTTTATAGACTATAATTATAATAAGCTTAAAGCTGATTTAATAAATTTACATAAACATTTTGTAATCACTACAGTAGATAAAGCCAGCAATAATTATAGCTTCACATGTAAGAAATTTTTATCTTGAAAACATGAAAAAAAGAATTAGGTATTAAGGGTAACATATTACGTAAAAAATATTTGCGGTAATTCTGTTTATGAAATTCAAAATAATCTGAATATTGATAACTTAATCGATGAACATACCAAGAAAATATAATATTTGATATTAAACTTTCTGATAAGAACAAGTGCATTGCAAATTATACATGTTACCTAAATTTCATAAAAGACCTTATAAATATCGCTTTATTGCCGGAGCAAAATTTGCTACCACTAAAACTCTATCAGAACAAGTAGTAAATTGCTTAAAATACATTAAAAGTACTCATAAAAGATATTGTAATACCATCATGAGAAGAACTGGCATTAACTATTATTGGAGTGTTGACAATTCGTTAGAAGTTATTGATAAAATAAATACCATGCCGAAAGTTACCTCGGTACATAGCTTCGACTTTTCAACTTTGTATACCAATTTGCCTTTAGATTTAGTATATTCAGAGCTTTGCTTTATTATAGATTTGCACTTTGACAGGTTCGTTAGGAATGGTAATTATTTCATAAATGTTTATACATATTTTAATAATGCATCACTTAGTTCTACTCCCACTAGTTCTGTATATTTTGATAGAACTAAACTTAAAGATGCCCTTAAATTCCTCCTTTTCAATACTTATGTTAGATTCGGGCCGTACATTTTCAAACAAATATTAGGAATTCCTATGGGTGGAAATGCTAGCCCTTTAATTGCAGACTTATTCTTGCTTGCTTTAGAATTTAAATATATAAAAGACTTAGTTGACAGTAGCAAGAAAAATAAATTCCAGAAAAATTAGCACTTGCTAACTGTTAAGTAATAATAGTAGATATATTGATGATATTCTTGTTTGCAATTTGTTAAATTTTAATCAAGTTGCTAAACTTATTTACCCTAATTCTATTCCCCTCACACAATGTAAACGTAAATTATAAAGTTGAAAATTTTCTTGATATAAATATAGAGATTGTTAATGAACAGTGCATACTTAAAGTATATCACAAAGTTGATGATTTTAATTTTAATGTAATAAACTTTCCTTTCCCTAGTAGTAATATCGATAGTAAAATCACTTATAATTGTTTTTATTCCCATTAATAAGATTTTGTAAAATCTGCACTAAAGTAGATGGACTTTTGGGCTAGAGCTAGGTTACTATACAGACTCTTAGTGGACAGAGGTTTTGAGGCAAGTAAATTGTTCCATAAATTTAATCTTTTTAGGGTCAATTATTGTGACTGTATTCTAAAATTTGACATCAATAATTTTAATCAAGCATTTTTAACTTGAAGTTTCTTGTATAACCTCTGCTTACTTTTT
>CM064562.1:38775483-38842416 GCA_032716605.1 Paralithodes platypus
CTGTCTCGTTGGGGTCGGGCAGGAGAAGAGATAAGACCTGTCCTGGGCATTCCTGCCCCCTTTATACCCTCGGTTTTCCCCTCCCCCATCACATTTTGAATTTGGTGCCAATGAAAAGGCTGGACACACCCTATGACCACGCCTACAAGCGCTAACGCACACACACGTGTACGCGTAACGGCGGCCTACCCACGCTCACAAGCAAGAATGCACACACGCGCACATGTACGCGAGGCGCCTAGCGGTACATAGTCCTATGCCCGCGCCTCCACCCCTCACCTCTCACTTTCTCACAGCTGTTCCCTTGTCTCCGATTTTCCCGCGCTGGATAAATATAGCTAACCCTATAGTATATAATCACAGTCACGGTCGGACCCGTGACAAGTATATATATATATATATATATAATATATATACAGTATATTATATATATATTTTTTTTTTTTTTTTTACGGCCACGCTCCATTACACCCACACTCCAAAATGGCCACACTCCATAACAGCCACAATCCAAAATGGGGACACTCCTATACGGCCACAGTCTCCTAACCTAACATAACATAACCTAACTTAGCTTAACCCTAAAGATCGGGGCCCGACTTAAGTCCGAATCGAAAAATTTGGACTATGTGACAGGGCCCGCCTTAAGTCAGAGTGCAATTTTGGCGCAATATTGGCTCTGAGAGAGAGACGAGTGACTGGAGGAGCATGGGTTACCTAATGTCCGCTCGCCACAGCCGCCGTGGACCTACTGAGATTTACTCCACTTACATCCACCCTCACTCCCTCGCTACATACGTAATTATATAAAGAAATTACCGTATTTTAGCGATTTTGCCCTTCGGTTGCACGATCGTTGCAAGACAACCAGTGATCGTAGAAGGATGGTTCGGGTGTCATTGGAAAGCTCAATTTACTCCCTTTCAGGGATACATACTTGTATTACACTCTGGGTCTTGTTTATGCATGAGCACGGAAACAACCCCATTTATGGTAAAAAAAAACCCGCTGTGCGGCACGGTCAAATATACCGCCTAGCCCGATAGACAAGGGTTAACTATAACCCAATCAGTGCGGGCATATTCCCGCTATATTAGGGCTCATTCAGGCACTCCTCATTGCTTAAGCAAGTGCCTGAATTAAATTAAATATTTGCAGCAAAAATTAAAAGGAAAGAGCTTTCAAATGACACCAGAACGAGCTCTGTAGCTCGTGAGGTTCACCCGCAGCGTAATTTGTAATGTCGCGCACCATTTTTTAATAATAATAATAATAATAATAATAATTCCTTTATTCCACGAAAATTACAAGGGTATTCACATACATACACAAATTATTAAAATGATATACAGAATAAAAAATACATACAATATAGTTAAAACCTATGGATTTTGATAGTTTTCTGAGCAATAGTGACTTCAAGTTATTCTTAAAAGACTTTATATATATTAGCTACATTTCTTATGTATTCTGGTAGTTTGTTCCACTGAAGTGGACTTTCATAATCTACAGATTTACATCCTACTTTTGTGTTTTTCCTTTGAAAATAGATGTTGTTTTGTCTTGTGTCCCTAGTATGTATATCGTTTACATTGTAAACTTTAATTAACCACGTAGGGAATAATCCATTGATAACCTTGTACATAATAATATTTATATTGGAAATTATAGTGCTTTGTACCTTGAGCCAGTTTAACTTGTTTAAAAACGGGGTTGCTGAGTCACTCCTTTTAACATAACCCAGTGATACTTTTCCTGCAAAGTTTTGGAGTTTTTGGAATTTCGCCATATTAATTTTATTTCTCATCCCCAATACAATAAAGCAGTAGAATAGCTTGCTCATTACTAGAAATTTAACAATTAGTGTCCTTGTGTTTTTATCTAGGCTTTTACTTAATTTAAGAAGATATTTAAGGATTCCAATTACCTTTTTATATACTTCATCTGTACGCACACTGAAGGTCATTGTGGAGTCCATATATACCCCTAAGTTCTTCACAGAGCTAGACGGAATTAAATAAGAACATAAGAAAATGGGAGTCTGCAGAAAGCCGATCGGCCCACACAAGGCAGATCCCTGCCACACCCAACCCCAATTACAAGGCCTAATTATAGACCCAAGTCACTAATACCTTTTGGACTGACCTCACCAAAACGGTCAGAGATCAACACAAGATTACGGGGGTCTGCAGAGCGCCGATTGGCCCACACCCGGCAGATCCCCCCTCATACCCAACCCATCTCGCCCATATGCCTATCTAATTTTATCTTAAAGCTCCCTATCGTTCTCGATCCTAACATATCACTCGGTATTTTTCATGTCCCATTTATTAATCCCACTAACCCACTTGAATACTTCTATCATATCCCCTCTAAATCTGTGTCTCTTTAATGAATGTAAACCTAATTTCTTCAACCTTTCTTCATATGGAAGATTTCTAATATGGATCATTTTTGTCATTCTACGTTGTACTCTCTCCAAGGAATTTATGTCCATTCTGTAATAAGCACACCAAAATTGAACAGCATAATCCATATGGGGTCTCACTAATGACAAGTAAATTTTAAGATAACATCAGAAGTTCTGTTACTCACACTCCTCGAGATCAATCCGAGAATCCTGTTTGCCTTGTTACGAACGCTTATACATTGTTTTCTAGGTTTCAAATCATTGCTAACAAACACACCTAGATCTTTCTCACAGTCTGAGTTTTCTAATTCCATATTAGCTAGTTTATATTTTGCAATTGTATTCATCTTCCCTATCTTTGATACCTTGCATTTGTCAATGTTAAAATTCATCGGCCAATTTACTGACCATTCGTGTAAAGTATCTAGATCCCTTTGGAGGCACTCTATGTCGCTATCTGAATCTATTGTTCTCCCCATTTTGGTATCGTCTGCGAATTTACTTATCCTACTAGTTATACCTAAATCAAGGTCATTTATGTATATAACAAACCAAAGACGACCCAATACAGATCCTTGGGGGATCTGGGGGATTTTTTTATAGGAAACTTGGTGTAGATATGAACATGCATTTAGTTTTACTGATGTTGATCATTAAACCGTTAGTATCAAAGTATTGTTTCACCTTTTTTAAAGTGTTTTCTACATTATTTATTTATATGTCTTAAGTTGGAAATGGTGCCAGTGTGAAAGAAACTGGGCATCGTCTGCGTACTGCACTAGAACACAATCGTTTGAAATTTTATTTAGGTCATTAACAAATATAGAAAAGAGTAACGGGCCTAAAATAGAACCTTGAGGAACCCCGTATGAGTTCGTAAGTTTGGGAGATATAGTCTTACCTAACCTAAGAGATTGAGTTGTTGTTGTTGTTGTTGTTCCCCAAGCTGCCTGGCCGAACAGCCCCAAGGCCCCGAGTAAGGCCAAGGCCATAAACGAGCGCCCCCACAGAACCCTCCCTGCCGACCACAATAAAGCCTGGTTCTAAGTGATAGATCATTTTCAAACCAAAAACAATCCATATTGTAACATGATAATTTTTCCAAGAGCAATTCATGATTCACACTGTCAAACGCTTTGGAAAGGTCACACAATGTTTGTACCAATATCTTTGTGTTATCCATATTGTTGTATATTCCATTGCATATAGTTATTAGTGCAGTTTCAGTTGACAGAGATTTTCGAAAACCATGTTATGTTTCGGACAAAATTTAATGTTTTTTTGTAAAAATTTCATGAGTTGTTGAGTGACAATCTTTCCCACTATCATTGATAAAATGGGAAGGAGTGAAATAGGCTATAATTACTAGCCTCAGTTATTTTACCAGGTTTAAGAATTAGTCCTATAATTATGAGCATGCTTCCAAAGCTGTGGAAACTATCAGTAACAATTGATGTGCTTATAAGATATTGACTATGGTTGGTAGTGCATCACGCTGTGGTGTAGTGGATTAAATGCTTGGTTCTGAATGTCGGAGGTTCGATCCTGGCTGGGAGTATTGAAGCATTTATTAGCTCATGTGTACAGTATTTGTGAGATATACTTGATATATATATACTGCCGTGGTGTAGTTGATTAAAGCGTCGGTTATCGTCCTGACGGTCGGCGGTTCGAACCCCACTGAGAGATTAGAAACATATATATATATATATATATATATATACTGTATATACAGTACTAACCCTTAACCCCTTGCGGATCATGACGCATTTTGATAGTTTATTCTGGATAATATTTGACGATTTTATTCAGATTGGGAAAGGTGTATGGAAGTCAGAGGGTTGATTTGAGATAGTCTGCACCCATTTAATTCCCACAGATCCTTCCTAAGTTGTATAAAATCGCCTAATGATGGCCAAAATAAACTGTTAGAATGAAACAGGATGTTTAATTTTAAGGTCCCGAGAATCCAAGGACAGGGTAAGCAAGCATTCTTCTTCACCGCCATCAAAGACTGGAACGACCTACCCCAGTCAGTCCGTGAAAAGAGAACACTGTATTCCTTCAGACGTAGCCTGAAGGAACACCTGAACCGGACAGCTGCGAGAAGGGAGCACCAAGCTTATGTGTACTACTAAATGCGACATAAGAGATAGACAAACCAAACTGAAATGATTACTGATTACGGATTACTGATATTTACTATAGGATGTAAGGTATCTTAAAATACCCCCTAGAAATACTTTCTCTAAAGTATCTATTTCTTTATCCTCCCCATTTTCCCCAGCTAACCTAATCCCACAAGGACCCCAATGGAAATACGCCTAACGGCCTTATTGGGCTATCCTTAGTTGGAATTATGCAAGGCTGGTACATGTCATATTTGTAACATACTATGTGGTACCAACTCTGTAAATTGCTAACTGAATAAATATTATTATTATTATTATTATTATTATTATGTCTCATAATCCCTAAGAGGTTAAGTGGAACGAGAGCCGTACACAACACAGGTGGTTCCCCAGAAGCCTCAACACACTTAAGGGGGGTCACCTGCTTTTTTTCTCTTTCTCTGGCTTGTATCCATTCGGCCCCATTCAGCCAACTGTTTTAAGACGTTTATCCCCATCCAGGTGTCGATTTCTTCCTGGCGAGCGCTAGCGAGCCAGCATTGTATGGAGAAATCCGGCTTCGCCAGAGACATTTTTCTATCGAAAAATTTACAAATTTAGCTTGCTGTAAAAAATATATATATATATTCAAATGCAAAGTTCACTCACACTTGCAATAAGATTGTATATGTTTTATCATTGTTAATAATTTGCACATTAACTAGTCTTCATATAGTGTTTAAAACTTCTTTTTATCTAGTTTTTCTCACTTTGACCAATGCCACATGTAATTTGAGATGTTTAAATAAAAGTGAGATAAAGAGAGTGCGAGACAGAGAGAGAGAGAAAATAAACCCCTTGTCCTTGTGTTCACCAGACCAGACCGAGTGGGTTGGCCTGACAGAGAGGATGCCTCCAGCTCTCCACGCTTATATCATGTAGTTGGCCTCGATACATAATAAATCCGGTGCCGCCACTTGTTCTGGATGGGAGTGACCTTCCTGCCTGTCTCGCTGTGGACAAGCTTGGTCCCGTCACCCCAGGTCATGATCCTGTCCTCTCCAGTCAGGTCCAGCCAGAAGGATGTGTCTGGAAAGTCATTATTTAAGGGGAACTTATTTGACTTTATATTTATATTTTCTTATTTACTATTTTAAGGGCACTTTCTGTTATTATGTCTGTTTGTTCATGAACTACTCCCTCAGATTTTAAGATGAAGAGCCCATACTTGGCATGCATACTAAGGGGGTGTCTGAATAGGTCTTAATCAGGGGTGGGGGGGAATGCCCCCCTACTCCCTCAGTTTTTAAGATGGAGAACCCATACTTGGCATGCATACTAAGGGGGTGCCAGAATAGGTTTTAAGTATGGGGGGGGGGGCCCCCAACTCCCTCAGTTTTTTAAGATGGAGAGCCCATACTTGGCATGCATATTAACCCGTCGAGCCCCAGCTAGTTACATACATACATAACATTTTAAGACTGAGTGTTCCACACATAAGTGCAGTTTCAGTCTCTTGTCCTAATGGCGGCGTTCCAGGCAACCCTGTTAAGGGCTGCTTCACTTGTCAAGTTCTTGGATTTGAGATCGGCGCGTATAGTCCGATCCCAGGTCTTCCTCGGTCCACCCCTTGGTGCAGCTCCCTCCACAATCACAGACCTGCATTTTGTCACCCAATTTTGTTCATCCATTCTCTCCACATGTCCATACCATCCCAGTCTACTTGTACGCATCACCTCGCTAATACTCTTTATACCTAAACGTCTCCTCAGCTCAACATTTGTTATTCTATCCTGTAGCCTGGCCCCACACATCCATCTCACCATTCTCATCTCATTACGCTCCATTCTGTTGACATCCTCTACTTTAACGGCCCATGTTTCTGAGGCATACGTCATTGCACTTCTAACACATGAGGCATACACCTTTCCCTTCAGGGGGAGAGGCATTCTTTTCATGGTCAGGATTGGCATCAATTCTCTGAACTTCCCCCAGCCACACCTAATTCTAGCAACAGTGGCAGCCTCGGCCCCACCACCGGCAGAGATGGTATCTCCTAGGTAACAAAACTTGTTCACCAGCTCCAAAGACTCATTTCCAAAATTCACAGCCACAGGATCATCACTTAACACAAGCTCGCCTTTGCACACTACGCACTCAAATTTCTCTATTTCTGACTTATCCTTCGGCAGGGGCCCCTTTATTCTACTACAGCGCTTACTCCCATGGTGTACCCAACATCGACAGATGCTACATTGAATTGAGTTAACGCCCACTCCCTTTCCACACACTGCACATGGGTATGCACCGCTCTTTTCCACATTGCCTCGTCTCAAACTACAATGCATAACCTTGGTTTTGTTAATATTGACTCTTAAACCCTTGCTCGCCATGCCCTCTCTCCACTTTCTGAATTTGGCCTCAGCATCCTGCATACTGTCGGCTATTAGGACTAAATCGTCTGCATAAAACAGTTCCAACGGGAGTCCGCCTCTAAAAACTCTAGACAGCGCCTCCAAGACCATAATAAAGAGGAGGGGGCTTAACACTGAACCCTGATGGACTCCAACACGGACTGCGAATTCATCACTCAGTACACCTTTCACCCTCACCGAACTTCGCGAATCCTCATACATCTTCATTATCACACGCACCAGCCACTCTTCCACACCAAGTTTCCTCATAGCCCACTGTACAACATCTCTAGGTACCCTATCAAAGGCCTTCTCCAGGTCCACAAACACAAAGTAAAGATCCCTGCCTTTTAGTAGGTATCTTTCCTGTATCTGCCTGACTATGAAGATAGCATCGGTTGTACCACGTCCTGGCATAAAACCAAACTGCATATCATCAATAGAGATGCTTTGCCTGATCAAACCCTCAAGGACTCTCTCACAGACCTTCATGATTTGGTCAAGCATTTTCAGGCCCCTATAATTTCCTCTATCTAGCGCATCCCCTTTTCCTTTGTATATATTTACTATTACACTTTTGAGCCAATCCTCTGGGATTTTCTCATCTTTAATAATGGTGTTTATCAACTCAGTGACTAAGTTTACACCAATCTCCCCTGAGGCTTTTATCATCTCAGCGACAATGTCGGAGCAACCTGGAGCTTTACCGTCCTTCATTTTATTGATTGCGTCGCTCACTACAGCTGGTGCTATCAAAGGAGGGGGCCCAGATATTGGTTTTTCGATACTAAGCTGTTCCTTATCCCATTCAAACTCTACATTTAGCAATCGTTCATAGTGTACCTTCCATGCTTCTCTGATTTCATTTTCTGCATACACAATCTTCCCATTATCATCTCTAACACACTGTTCACCTATAATATCCCTACTGTCATTTTTAACTCGCCTAGCTAGGTTGAAGATCCCATTGGGATTGTCAGTGTTACACACTTGTTCGAGGACCAGGTCCTTAATGCGATTTTTAGCATTGTAAATAACTCTTTTGGCAGTTCGTTTAGCTGCCTGGTATTCCTCCTTGCTGCCTCCTTTCTTCCATGCTTTGAAGCATCTCCTTTTCTCTTTCACAGCATGTTCTACCTCATCGTTCCACCACCAGGAGGTCTTATTCCTGGGGTGACCCTTTGTTTTCCCACAGACTTTGTCAGTGGCAGCGAGAAGGCTATGCTTAAGAAAGTTCCATTGGCTATTTACATCGTTAGGCCTAGCTTCCTTATTTCTATTCATTTCCTCCAGTTCATTATGAAACCTATCCCTAACTTCCTTGTCCTTCAGCAGCCACACTTTCCTTTTGGGTATGTAAACCTTCTTGCGCTTAGGATCTCTGTATAAGCTCATGTCGCACACAAGTAGCTTATGCTGGGGGATACATTCTTCGCTCGGGATGACCTTTACATCTCGAACTAGTTTCCAGTCTTTCCTGTTAACCAAGAAGTAATCTATCTGGCTACTGGAGACCCCAGATTTATATGTGATCAGGTGGCTCTGTCTTTTCTTGAACTTTGTGTTACACACAACCATGTTGAGTGCAACGCAGGACTCCAATATATATTCGCCTTCTAGATTTCTCCTTCCGTAACCAATTCCTCCATGTACCCCCTCGTATCCATCTGCAGATGCTCCCACGTGACCATTGAGGTCCCCCCCCACGATAGTTATTTCGTTCTCCGAGAGGCCTGAAATGACACTGACGGTGTCATTCCAGAAGTCCTCTTTTATCTCTTTCTGTAAACCAGCCTGTGGGGCATAATTATTATTATTAATTATAGTTATTAATAAATGTACCACCAGAACCCAGCCGGTTTTGAAAATAGTTTTTTTTTCCAGAAACAATAACGAATGGGTTAGGAATGAAGGAAAACCCACGAAAAATCGATCAAAAAGCTCAAAAAATGGTCCTACAGAGCCCCCCGAAAACAGATTTTACAAGAGTAAAAAATTGAAGGCAATTTCCCAAAAAAAACATGTTTTTGCGTGCTCATGCGCACGCGGTTGGACTTTGAGTTTTCAACCATCGGCATGGGTGCGTGGGATACTTACACAGTTCCCATACAAATCTGAGCCCTCTAGGTAGAGCCTCTCTGAGCCTTACAACTGAGCTAAAAGGGTGACTCGTCAGGCGAGTCGCTGGGGCTTGGCATTACATACATAGGTGACTCGTCAGACGCGTCGCTGGAGCTGGCCGGGTTAAGGGGATTTTAAGCTAAAATTTGTTTTAATATTGAAAAAAATGGGGCTAATCATGAGGGAGAAGGGGGTCCAGTAAAACCAAATACTTCCCTTCATAAGTTGGCGTGACATGAGCAACTTTATCGGCTACATGTATCGGAGTCTTGAATTCCCTACAAGTCATTATGTTGTTGTTTTTCCTCAGGCTGCCTGGCCGAAGAGCCCCAAGGCCCCGAGCAAGCCCAAGGCTATAACCGAGCGCCCCAACAGAACCCTCCCTGCCTACCACAATAAAGCCTGGGTGACCGAAGCTACTCCATGGCGGGGAGCTGAGGAGGGTGCAGAAACACCTGGGAAACCAAAGCCCCACCCAGGGCCCTGTGCCCCTCAGCAATTATGAAGAGAAAGTTGAGGGGCAAAGGGAAAATGTGACGCTTTGGCTTCCAATCTACCAACCTCTAGGTTGGCAGATTGGGAGGTCAATCCACGGAAGAGACGCCGTCACTTGAGATCTAGAAAATATATAAGTAAAAGGAACAGCCAGAGTAAGCTATGGGTATGGCAGAGATCGCTCAGTTCTCACTCTGATAGACCAGCCCATCATCAAGTCATTATGATATCCATGTCTGCTGTATATTCTTATATCATATTTGACGGTACACAATTAGCAGCTCTAAGATATAAACTGCGGTCATTATGAAAGTGAATTAAGATTGTCCGATGGTAGACTTGATATTTGGTAGTTTTTGACTCGGATACTGTAACTCCGATACAGCCGCCGCTAAAGTGCTTGTGTAACGCCCTATAGTTATTACAATATTTACTGTATATAAAATATTCAGCATTGTGTAGGGATGTGGTGACCCAACCGTCCAACTCTTAGGTGGTGCAGTCAACCTCTGTAGCAGTTACAGTAATTTATTGTTACTGGCTTTGGTTAGCACATCTAACCCTTTGAGTACAGTGGCCCCGATGTTGGTATAGCGCTAACAGTTTTTCAGCAAGACTCAACAAAGTCCCTCTGAAGTATTTGCACCTGGCGAATCCGCACCACACCAGCCTTAACCGTGCTACAATAAGGCAGTAACAATGAATTACTGTAATGGCCTTCCTTAGGGACTCGGGGCTGTTTGGCCAGGTAGCCTTGGGAACGACAACAACAACCGTAACTGCTACAGATTGGAAGCCAATAAGTCACATTTTTCCTTTGCCCTCAACTTTTTCTTCATAAATGCTGAGGGGCACAGGGCCCTGGGTGGGGCTTTGGTTTGCCGGGCGTTTCTGCACCCTCCTCAGCTCCCCGCCATGAAGTGGCTTCGGTCACCCAGGCTTTATTGTAGTCGACAGGGAGGGTTCTGTGGGGGCGCTCGGTTATGGCCTTGGCCTTGCTCGGGGCCTTGGGGCTGTTCGGCCAGGCAGTTTGGGGAACAACAACAATTGCTACAGAGGCTGACTGGGCTGCATCCCTACGCCAGAGAGAGAAAGGCCTACTTGTGCCAGTGGGCTGTGAGAGTAAGACACTAGGGAACCATTATGGCCCCACTGCCTTCACCACTATCAGGAAAAAAAAAATAGAAATAAGAATGATGAAAAAGGTAAAGTTAGAAAATAGCTATGGGAAGTAGAGGACACCAACCCTCATTCTGATAGATCCACCCCCTTTAACCTAAGATGCACGAAAAGCCTCACTGAAGTATCTGTATAGCGTACGCGATAGGCCTCACGGAAGCAAGATTGTGAGAAAAAAAAATCCAAAATGCCCCAGGGGCTCGCAAAACAAAAGAATATGTGATTAGGTGAGATAATTCCCCTCTAGTACTTTTTACCACTCATCCACATGTGCCCCCCTTCCCCACCTTTATCCCCCCTCTTCCTCCCTCCTCAATTATCAGCTATTTTTCCTCTGATTTCCCTCGTTTATCGGTTATTTTCCACGCCAATTATTGGCAGGCGAGCTCGGAAGCAAAGTTTAACCCTCTAGCAATGTGGGTTCTCTCCCGGGCCTCTTAGTATCTAGTGAGACGTTGCAGAGGGAAGGTGTATGTCTCTCGGTCGGCCGACCCAGAATACGACCAGACAGCGATAATATAAGTTTTCCACCACCCAATTGCTGTTCCCACTTCTTTTATCACTCTTCAATGTTCATATGTTCATCATACTAGTAAAATAAATGCACATGGAGAAGAAATAATGCTTTATATGGTAAATATACCAAATTTTGTCCAAATCGAAGGGTTTAATTGCGCATACGCAGACATTTTTAAACACCCCATTCTCGTGCTCCTCGAGTTAAGGATGCCCTATAGAATGTATCCCTTACTCAACCAATCCAGCTCCAGGTTACGTATGGCCTCGTATGTGTGGAAGGCCTTACCCTAGCCAGGCGGTGGCCGGGGATGTGGCCGCACCAGTCCTTGGCCTCTTCAAAGTTACCCTTCTTGTTGAGCACCAAGTACATCAGTGAGTCTTCCAAGAAGTCATAGAATTTGTTGTCCACAGAATCTACAATAAGATAATGGGATCATTTGTTTTATTATTATTGATATGTACTCTTTGAGGCACACACACAACACCATCATCATCACTACTCCCACAGAAGAATGTGGGTCGACTCATGCACACAGACACGGTCATTACAATACTACGCCACCCCTACAGGAGGTTCCGTAATGAAACCTAGTTAAGCTGTTTCAAGCGTGAGTTACTGAGTTAAACCTCAGTAAGTTACAAATGGTCATAAATATACTTGGTGATCCATTAATTATATTGTACCTACTGTCAGAACATGTACAGTATGTGCTGTTGTAGCTCGTGTGAGAGAGTGATCCTGCAATTGTGGAATAAAACAGCCTTTGGTTGGAACAGAAAAGGAGGTCTGGCAAAAATGTGTTTTTTTTTTTGTTAGCTTGATGTGGGATTGTGGAGGCGTTCTATAGGTTGAAGGGGGCTTGCAGGTAGGTGTTGGGGGGTTGGAGGAGGACAAACGTACCCTTCCAGAACATGTAGGTGGCATTCTTCGTGCGAGGCGTGTTATCCTCAGGCCCTTTGTCACTCCGGAAACACTTCACACCACCACTGCTGCTAGCTTCCGGTAACACACCGACGGCTTGACAGGTTCGGGATGTCCAGCAGGCCCTTCGACACTCACCTGCCGAACAGTAGCAGTTTTTAAGGGGATAGGGTTCAGCTATGGAGTTATTATAGGGTTAAAGGGGGTAGGGGGGTTGTTATTGTTGTAGATCCCCAGACTGTCTGGCCGAGCAGTCCCGAGTCCGGTAGATTGAAGCCATCTAGATGTCCGGGCCCCCGAAGGGGCCAGGGTGAGATGAGATTTGTCTCTGAGAGGGCAGCAGTAGAGGGGATCACCAGCCCAAGGGTTTGCACCCCTGGACCAATGACCCCACCGACTACAGCCCACCTTGCAGTGACACCCAATCGGGCGATCTCGCCAGAACCTAAAGGGAAAAGTAGTACAGGAAAACAGACGGACAGAATTAAACGGATAAGGTTGGGTAAAGGATGCCAAACCTCACTCTGGATAGGACCAGCCCTCATCCAAGGGGGTAGGGTTATATTTAAGGTGTTTATTTATGAGGTTGTGGGGTTTATGTATATCCAGCAAGCCATCCGACACTCGCCTGGGGAATATAGGTTTAACACTATTTGGTTCGAGGGAGGTCGGTTTGGATCCCCCCCCCCCATCACCCTTTCGTTCCATTAATTTGGAAGTTTTAAGACATTTCACCCCATTAGTTTGGTGATAATATGAAGCTTCACTCCAATCAGATGTCAAATTTTTCAAGGCCTTCGGCTGCGACAGTTTTCTATCGAAAAATGTACAAAAAAAGGGTGTCTGAGTGGACATTGTTTTAGTTTGAAGGAAATCTGGGAAGGCGTTTTACATATATATGAAAAAATGAATTAATCATGTGAATTAAATACTGCATAACAAACCATCCTCCTAATTTGGCCCTACTATTGTCCTTCCATTCATATAACCAAGCAGAGGGTACCAATTATTGTGGGTTACTGTACAGGTGCCCACATAAGTTCTGTTCCTCTCTGGGATCTTATACGTGGACATAATATAATACGCCTGATTGAATTACGAGTGTAGTTTCTTATGCAGTGATTAACCCACCTGATTAGTCAACCATAATTTACCCCCCCACCCCAGTACTGGCGACGTCTTTGTAACTTTTATTCTAACTATATTTAGATGATTTTGTGCAGTTTAAGAAGGATCTGTTGTAGTAATAATGGTTTAGTGAGATAGTTCTAAGCCTATTAACTCGTAAACTGCGAAGCTATGGTAGTTTAAACCCTCTCGCCAAGCTAAGGTATTTGGTTCTATCCTGATGAAAATCGTCATAGTACCATATATATAATTATTACTTATCCATATGCACCTATTTTGCTTTTATTATGAACATATGAACACTTAAGAGCAATAAAAACAGTGAATTGCATTTGGGTGGTGAAAAATACGTATTATTGCCGCAAGTTAGTATCATGAGGTGAGAGCTGGAGCGGCCTATATGCTCCCATCCCGAGCTCTCAAGCGACCTTGAGGCCTTACACTAGAAGTCTCTCTGTTGTAAGGATCTCTAGCTGCCTCACCCGTGTTAAGCCTTGTATAGCGGGGTGTTTTGGGCTCATTTGGGCATATTCAGGCCCTCCTGCATGATAAATCAAGCATCTGCATGAAAAACAAAATATTTAGCAAAAAACTAGGCACTAAAAGCTTCAAATGAGACCAGAACGAGCTACGTAGCACTCGTGGTTCTCTTGCAGTGGTGCCATGAACATGGAAGTTTAGCATATATCGGTATATTTTTCCCAGCTATGCTCACTACTGGCTACACTGCCGGCCTCTCGAGAACACAGGGAACATGAGTTAATGGGCGGCGGTAAGCCCTGGGAGTCGGCTGTCTGGCCCGCTGCGCTCCCGGCCATTTGCACTCGATTTTAACCCTTTAAAAGCCTTAATAATGCTCCTAACTTGCTGCAAATTGGTGCACGACTGAAGTCGAGCGCCGCCAATAAGGGGTTAAAGAGACTGCGTGAGGGAAATTCGTGCCGAAAATTACCCAATAAAAGGGGGAATGAGGCAAAATAGCTGATAATTTAGGAGGGGGGGGGGGGGGGGGACGCATACAGTATGGAGGAGTTGTAGCAAGTAATGGAGGCAAATTATCTCACCTAATCACAAATTGCTTTGTTTTGAGTGCCACTGGGGTGTTTTCTAAAGCCCCGTCCACACGATTGAGCACTGCCCGTCGGGCACAAGGGAAATGTTCGATATGGGGCAAATTCAGCGGGCAAACCAGGGATATGCCCCGCAATACAATACAACTAGAGTAAGTACCAGGCACTGTCCGGCAGTTTTCCGGCGGTCATTTGGTCATTTGGGCCCTCCAGGAAGGCCAAGTCGAACTGCCCGGCAGTTTGCCGGGGGGAATGGGGATAAAGGGGCCCGTGGAAGGAGGGAAATAAATGTGTAGCTTGATCTTTAACCCATTCAATACCGGTAACATCCTTTTTATTATATTCTGGCAATTATAATAAGTCTTTACACGGCTTAAGAAGGACGTCTAGCCATTAAAAGGCTACAGACGATCTCAATTAATCTCTTTAGCTATCATATATCCTTTTAATCTTAATGCAATCGTCTAAATGTAGCTCAAAACAAATACAAAAATACTTCGCCGGTACAGAAGGGTTTAATAAATATATATATATTTTATCCTTCTATTATACGGGTATCCATCAGGAAAATTTGGTGGAAGGTAAACCGGTAAAAACGTTGGAATCGCAACGACGAGACGATTCCAAATATACCATAATATTGAATAGTCAAAATCAGACCCAAAATCATTGATTTTCCTGGGCTTATTTAAACCCAGGCATTTTTTAACAAATGTTTTCGATTATGGGAGAATGGCTGGGCGAAAATAAAATATAAGACCATGTATAGAAGCAGCTCGGCAAGACAAATCGAATGGCACCAAGCAGAATTCCCTAGGACTTATAGTTTGGGCTACAGAGGACTTTTAAAGTCCAACAACTGGTAATTTGGGCCGTTCTGGGAGGCCAAGTCATATACGAAATCCTAAACTAATTGTCCGATTTCAATTCTGTTTGGGCCATTCGATTCAGTGTGTCAAAATGAACTTATGGTTAAAATTTTAACAAAATCCATACATAGATAACTCATCTATGGAGTTTTTAAACTTTAAAATAGGCCTATTGGGCCTAAAAATTGGTCAAAATTACAAAATTCATATAACGTTGGAATTGTAATGACGAGACGAATCCATATATACCCATGAAAACTCGAAATTCGAAAGTCGCCCGCCAAGTGCAAAACTTTTCCTGGGCTTTAAATTAAACGCAGGGATTTTGGACCAAAATATTTTCGATTCTGGGAGAATGGCTGGGCGAAAATGAAATATAAGACCATGTATAGAAGCAGCTCGTCGAGATAAATCGAATAACACAAAATATAATTCCCTAGGACTAATAGTTTGGGCTACAGAGGCCTTTTAAAGTCCAAAAACTGATCATTTGGGCCATTCTGGGAGGCCAAGTCAAATTCTAAATCCTAAACTAATGGTCCGATTTCAATTCTGTTTACGCCATTCGATTTAGCGTGTCAAAGTGAACTTATGGTAAACAATTGAACAAAATCCATCCATAGATAACTTATCTATGGAGTTTTTAAACTTTAAAATAGGCCTATTGAGCCTAAAAATTGGTCAAAATTAAAATATGTATATACCGTTGGAATCACAACGACGAGATGATTTCAAATATACCATCTGCAATTGCATTATTTAATTAATTTTATGTAAACTTAGGTTGGATCATCTCACTATAAATCTCACCTGCAAGCACTCTTGATTGAGTACTTCGTATATTGCTCGACAAGTTTCAGGAATAATGCGAGACACACTATGCTTGGATAATCTTTTAGTATACTGCAAATAAGTGTAGCTGCATCCATTTGAAACAAACATGAGGTGTTGCGTCCAGTCGAGCTTCTGCCGATATACACTCCCTCCTATTTGCCCGGCTGCCGTGTGGACAACACCGCAAGCGTGTTTAACAGACTTTGCCCGGTGAAGGGGCACAGCCCGCCGGACACTGCTCGATCGTGTAGACGGGGCTTTAGTTTTCTTTTATGCTCTGGATCTATTGAGGACGGTTGCAGTGCACCAGAAAAACCTCTATTGAGGATGGTTGCCATCGCGCCACCGCGCTGGTGTAGTGACTAGCGTCTCGGACTTCAACCCAGAAGGGCCAGGATCGCGCCCACGCTCGGCGCATCAAAGATTTTTCACAAGCACTAAGTCGTTACCATCCCTCATGAGCAAGGGGATGGGGTAGTAGTACAGGACCCCAATGGAAATACGCCTAATCGGCCTTATTGGGCTATCCTTAGCTGGCTTCGCATGCGCTAGCTTTAACACCTTAAGAGCGGCCTAGGTGGTATATAATATGTAGCCACCAGCGGGGTGTTTTTACCCAAAATAGGGCTGTTTATGTGATCATTTTCATGCCTAAATAAGACCCAGAGCGTAAAACAAGTATCTATCCCTGAAAGGGCATAAACAGAGCTTTCCAATGACACCACAACGATCCTTTTATGACAGCTAGTTTTCTTGCAACAACCGCGCAACACGAGTGCAAAAAGCATGTAATTCGGTACTTTCCCCATACAATTCAGTATGTAGCGAGTGAGAGAGGGAGGGAGGAGGTGGGATTCGTGTCAGTAGGTTCGCCGCGGTGGTCTGGAGCAGTCATACGCTCGCTACTCTCCTGCCACCACTTGTCTCTCTCTCTCTCAGCAACATTACGTGCTGAAATTGCCACACGACCTATGTCGCGCGCCGCCAGATAGTCCAGATTTATTATACTCGACTTACGTTGCGCACCGCTAGTTAGGGGTTAAGAACTATTATTATTATTATTATTATTAATTATTATTGGTAAATTGCTGGAGGCCCATTTTTAACTGATTAAAATCGCCTAATAGTAGCCAGAATCAAAGGTAAAAAAGGCATCATGGTGCTGAAGAGGTAAAAAGAATACATGCGTTTCTGAGGCTCCAACCATTATACTTTTCATACACTTTATCACAACGAGGAACAGAACTTATGTGGGGGACTGGACATGCGTTTCTGAGGCTCCGACCATTTGTTTGTGTTGCCAGGGTCATGTGGGCCAGGAAGGTGTTGCCAAGTGTAGGGCTGGTGACCAAGTGGACGGACGGTGTTGGCGCTTCTACTACCTCCTCCACCACCACTATCATCATTATCATCATCATTATTTTCGTCATCATCATCATAATTTTCTTCACCATACTGCCATCTCTTGCCATCTCTGAAATAAAAAAATACCGGTATATATAAAGTAGCATTATCATTATCACTACCATCATCATCACCAGATGATCCATAGGGCCATATTTTATTAAACCATGGTAAGAGCTTTCCCTACGGCCTTTCCCGACCAGATTGACCTTTATCGCTTATCTGTATAAGGGTCAATCTGGTCGGGAAAGGTCGTAGGGAAAGCTCTTACCATGGTTTAATAAAATGGCCCTATGTCACAGACGGCGTGACAGACAGTGTGATATCTGACATTCACAGACAGACAGTGTGACAGACATTCACAGGCCCTATGTCACAGACGGCGTGACAGACAGTGTGATATCTGACATTCACAGACAGACAGTGTGACAGACATTCACAGACATTCCCATACAGACAGACAGTGTAACAGACATTCACAGACAGACAGACAGTGTGACAGACATTCACAGATATACAGACGGTGTGACAGACATTCACAGAAAGTGTGACAGACATTCACAGACAGACGGTGTGACAGATATTCCCAGACAGACAGACAGACAGACAGACAGGCTATTGGATGGCTCTAGTTGTAAATGTATTTATATATTAGTTACCCATATTAGAAATAAATTTCTTTGACGAATGAAGTGACACAGAAAACGTTCGTATGGAAAATTATTATAAATATAATTCTACATAATTATTCTCAAATATTTGTATTTAATTTTGATTTTTCGCGACATTACGGCCTAGGTGGACCTCGCAAAGGCCCCTTTACATTTATTAGACCATTTTTTAATTGATTGCAGCATCAAAACAGCAAAAAAAAAAAAAAAAAAAAAGTATTTTCAAAAGAATAATTCAGGCCGCAGCACTACAGCCTCTAGTCGAAGAGTTCCCGTCAACCAAAGGACAAGCAGTGTCGCGCAGTTGCTGTTAACTGTGATCGACCAGCTTAATTGTCCTTATTTACATAACACAAAATGACCCTCACCACAAAAGTAAGTGTTGTGGAACGGGTGAGGGTGAATGTGAGAGGGGAAAATAGCAAAGCCCGAGCTGAGAAGAGGGACGAGTTGGTGATGGAAGCTCGGGATCTGAAGGGAGATACTTTAACCTTCCATGCCCGACCTGATATGATGTCCGACCCTCTCCCTTTGCCTAACTTTGATAAACTACCAAGCATTAAAACTGCTGCATTCCCTTGAATTTTGAATGCATCGATCAACGAGCATCCTTGCACCATTGAAATAGATTCTGGTTGCACATCAAACAGTGTGAGCTACGAGGTGGTGCAGGACTTGGGCATTCTGCAGTATGTGGTTGGGCATAGGTGTGTAGAATTTCATACCTGGGATGATTCCAACGATATTAAGATGTTAATGGCTATAAGGGTGCCCGTCAAGCTGAGCAATGGAGTGTCCTTCTCGACTTCAATGCAAGTATTCCCACCCGGACAGACCCCGACTCAGCTCCAAAAGAATATCTTTCTTGGCAACAAAATACTACGCAAGCTAAACGTCATCCAGGTTTTCTCCAAGGATACGTCCACTCTGTATTTCAACAACATGACACCGTTGAACTCTTATCCATCAGGGTTGCTACACATGAAGTCCACCAGCAGAACAAAGGATGACGTGCAACCTTTCTCAATAGTTTTTGACTCTGGTGCCAAGTACATCTACCTCAGCAAGCGAACCCTGAAAAAGCTCAATAGGAAGGATCTGCCCCGAAAAGTTGAATTGAAGTTCGGGAAAAGCAGCTTGTTAGTAAGTAAGAAAGTTCGGGTTTACCCCTCAAACGACGAGGATGTCGTTGTGGGCGCTAAAACTCTGGCCAAAGCCAACAGTGTGCTGGACTACGGCGGACAACGAATATACTTTGGGAACTGTATGGCGAAGCTTTCCCTTATGTAAGAACTATGCAAAACATCTATAAGCCTATTCTAAATCACTTTCCCATCCTTATAACTCATTCTTGTTAACCCCTCCTGTACCGGCGACGTCTTTTTAATTTCATTCTATCTCTATTTAGACGATTTTGAGCAGTTTAAGAGGGATCTGGTAGTAAAAAAGGGTTAAGTGAGATAGTTCGCAGCCTATTAACTTCCAGAGCCCCTTTCTAAACTGAATAAAATAGTCTAATAGTAGCCAAAATGAGGATAAAATGACGACACCGGTACTCAAAGGGTTAACCTAACGTTTCTGAAATCACCTATGCTTTGATAGTTGCATATATAAGGATAGTAGGTTTATAATTATTATTTTAATTATATTGATTATTAGCATTAGACTGACCTAAAACCCTAACCTAACCTACAGTCCTTAGTCTTAAGGGGGTCACCGGCTTTTTTAATCTTTCTCTCCTTTTCTCTCGTTTCATAGCTTGTATCCATGCGGCCCCATTAGGCCAACTGTTTTAAGACGTTTATCCCCATCCAGGTGTCGATTTCTTCCTGGTGAACAATAGCGAGCCAGCATTTTAGGGCTATGGAGAAATCCGGCTTAGCCGGAGACATTTTTCTATCAACAAATGTACAAATTTAGCTTGCTGTCAAAACAAATATATATATATTGACACCTGGATGGGGGTAAACGTCTTAAAACAGTAGGCTGAATAGGGCCGAATGGATACAAGCCAAAGAGAGAGGGAGAGAAAGAGAAAAAAGGCGAGATGGGCTCCCTTATTTTTTCATTCTTTAGTTTCCTCCCTAGCCATCCATCAAACTTTAAAGAAAACACCGCCTTATAAATGTGTATAGTTTTCGGTAGAAAAATCCCCCCCACCTCCCCACCCTAGAATTACAGGCTCGCTAGCGCTCTACAGGAAATATTTGACACCTAAATGGCACGAAAGATTATATAGCCTATGATAGCGCAGTTGGAAAGTGTGTACATGCTTAGATTGATATGCAGGATTCGAAACTGCATAATAAATCGTTGGCTTGTCCACCATTTTTTAACTGTCTTCATAGCACAATGGATAAATGCACTGAATTTCGGTGTGAGCATCCTAGGTTCGAATCCCTGGACTGCCACATGTATTTGTTGATTTCATTAATTTAGTTTAGGAGTAAAGTCGGTTGGTGGAGGGAACATAAAAATTGACAAAAAAATGGGGCGAAAGGTCATTAAATCGCCAAACTAATGGAACGAATGTCTTAAAATCTCAAAGCTAATGAATGTCGGAGGTTTGACTCCGGCTGGGAGTATATAATGTGATGTTAACCACTCCGTTAGAACCGCATGGCTTGTCCTACAGTGACTCGCTAGGATCGCCAGGGCAGTGGATGTGGCTACATTTGGTGTATTGTTGTGTGCTTTATTTCATATGAAAGCTCGTGTCATGGGCAGTCCAGAAAGGCTCTTTGTTTTCACCCATGTCAAGGCTTTATATATTTAATTGCAAAGTATAAATATTATGTTTTATCATTAAGTAGTAATGATAGGATTTGAGAGAGAGAGAGAGAGTAGAACAGAGTGTGGGGAGGCGCGCAGTGTTTTGCTATACTCGATGACGTCATAGCTGGCTGGCCTCGTGGGGATTCGTTGGAGGAGTTTTTTACCATGCTTGGTGACGTCATGTTTAGCTAGCTTCTTTAGCATTGGCTAGAGGACTTGTTACCGCTTTTCTACGCGGTTCGAGCTAGTGCTAGTATATATACAGCTCCCTCGCTACTCTCTCCCTCAGATCTGGTTTCTAGAACGCATCCCTCTTATCCCTTTGATACCTGTCCCCCTCTCTGCACCTGAGAACCTTTTCCTCTGCCTATCTCTCTCATTTTCCATACCTTTCACCACCTTTTATTAATATTATATCCCTTCTGGTTAACTCTGCAAAATCATCTTCATGCTGGCCAGTTGTATTGTGCATTAAGGTCTGATATAACCCATGTATGTTAGTTGTTAAGATAAGTTGATCACGAAGCATTGGTTGGCATTCATATTGTTCAGTACCGCTTCCTATAATTATTAGTGTTCTGCTGGATTAGATAATGCTAGACTAGGAGTCTGATACTATGAGGTATTGTTTCCGATGGGTGTTGGCTTTAGTTAAAAGCTGCACGACATACCTGAGAACTGGAGTTGATTGGGTCAATTCTAGTCCGTGTGCCATTGAGAGTAGAGCATGCACGAATGAGGGCTTTTTGCCTATATCATTCTGCACTGTTCTAAGCTCGTTGTTTGTCTTTGAGGTACGCCAGGAGAACGCCTAATACTTCGGTATTAAGGTTTCTCAAGAGAGCTACCCTTCACTGTAACGTAATACTTGACGCACAGACTTGAGATTTGCACTAGGCTATGCGGCATGCCATGCGCACCAGTATCTCGTATCATTGACTCTAGCTAGACTTTATCAGTTATAGTAGACATTAAGTATATTAAACCAATTACTCTTTTTATGCATACCCGTTTATGATTACCCAAGCATTTCGCAGCCTAGTTTGATGTATTGAGACACAAACGACTTAGGCTCTTTTTGTTGTTGTTGTTGTTGTTGTTCCCTAAGCTGCCTGGCTGAACAGCCCCGAGTCCCTGAGAAAGGCCATGGCCACGATCGGGCTTTCCCACAGAGCTCTCATTGAGTGTAGATTGTGTTGTTGGCGTAAGTGGTTGTGTGAAATGGAGCCTTCTATGATGTGTTTAATGGTATGGGGTGCTGTGTTACATCCCGGGCAGGCGTCGACAACGGAGTCATCCAGTCTCTTCTGATAGCTCAGGAGAGCTGGATGGTGTCCGCATCTCAGCCTGGCCAGGTGGACTCTGTCCTCGCGAGGAAGGGAGGATTCGGAAGGATGGATTTCGGGAGGTCGTGCATGCAGCTGCGTGTTGTCTGTGAGTGAGTGGATGGATCGGTGAGAGATATGAGTATGGATGTGCTTCTGAAAGTTGGTTCGGGGTGGGCAGGGAGGGAGAGAGGACAATAATTGTGTGTGATACCGTGTGCTGGGTGTTGTTTTGATATTTCTTGGTGTCTGTGGGTGTGTTGCCATGTAGTTTAGTGGGTGGTCTTGGTTCGTGGAGGCTGCTGCCAGGAATTGAGTGCCTCTCATGTCCAGATGGTCTTTGACTTTGAGGATTTTGGTTTCTTGATGTAGGTGATCTGTGGGTGAAGTAGCTGTGCAGCCTGTAATGATCTTCAGGGCTTTGTTTTGAATAGTCTGTAAGGTCTTATGATGTGTTTCAGCTAGGTTAGAAGCCCAGGCTGGGCTTGCGTATTCCATCACTGATCTTATGTATTGTTTATAAACTGTGGTGGTAGTTTCTTTGTTGTGTCCAAATTTTGTGTGAGCAAGTGACCTGAGGGCGTTAAGTCTGGGTGTCAGTTTCTTTTTAATGTTTGTGGTGTACTGTTTGAATGACATATGAGTATCATATGTTACTCCTAGGATTTTGGGTGTGTGTGTATGTGTTAGGGGTGTGTTGTTTATGGTGAGTTGAGGGATGTATTCGTGTTCTCCTGTCCAACTTGTGAGCAGGGTTGCAGTGGATTTGGCTGGGGCTAGATTAAGTCTGTTTGTAGTGCACCAGCCATGTAGTGTGTTGAGATAGGGTTGAAGGAGATCTGTTGCTCTTTTTGGGTCATGGTGTGTGCATGTGAGTGTTATGTCATCTGCATAGGAGGCTAAGTTTATTTGGGGCGTATTGGGTGTAGTTATATCGTGCATGTACAGATTGAAGAATGCGGGCGATAGGACGGATCCTTGTGGGACTCCGTTTGGAAAGTTTCTGATTTTAGAGGACTGACCGGCAAAAGATACGTGTGCACATCTGCCTGCTAGGAAGTTGGCCAGCCACCTTTTTGTGTTGTTGTGCATGTTTGTGTTGTAGATTTTGTTTGTTAGGTTGTGGCGGGGGATGGCATCGAAGGCTTTACTAATGTCGAGTGTGGCTAATAGTGATCTGTGTGGTGGTCTAGCTGAGTTGATGCCGTCGAAAGCTCTTTGTGTAAGGTCTGTGAGAAGAGTGTTTGTGGAGTGCAGTGGCCTAAAGCCATGTTGTGTTGGAGCTAGGGGTAGGTCAGGTGTAATTAGTTGTAATACTAGGCATTCCATGACTTTGGAGGGGGAGCAAAGAAGTGTGATGGGGCAGTGCGAGGAGGGTAGCGTGGGGTCTTTGTTGGGTTTGGGGAATGTAATGATGATACCATGCTTCCAAATGTCTGGTATTGTGTTGTGTGAATAGCTGTAGTTTGATATGTTAGTGAGTGCTTGTATGCCTTGTGGTCCCAGGTGTCTGAGGTGTATGTTGCTTATGTTGTCTAGGCCACAGGCGGGCGAGTGCTTGAGATTGTTGATGATATGCTTTGTCTGGTGATTGGTGAAGGGTGTATAGTCAGGGTCTGTGGGGAATTGTCTCTTACGTCGGATGACACGTCGGTCGTCTTTGTGAGGTTTTAGGTGGCTGACATGTGAAAAGTGATTGATGAGAGTGTTTGCTTGTTGTTTACATGAAGGAGTAGAGTCTGTTGTTGTGATTGCAGCATGTGATTGTGTTGTGTTGCTGTTGGAAAGTGTGATGCTGTTTAGTGTTTTGTAGAGTTTTTTGGGGTTTGTTTTGTGATCAAGTGTTTGTAGGAAGTTATTCCAATTTAGTTTTTGTTGTTCTTGTATTTTGTTGTTAGTTTGGGTGTTGAGTGCTTGAATTTGTTGTGTGATGTCTTGTGTGTGGGGTGCTGGGGAGTGTTTCAGTATGTCGCGTTGTCTGATGAGGTTTTGAATTTCTGGTGTGAAGTTGGGGTTGTGTCGTTTCCTGTTACCTCTTGGAATGTGTTTCTTGTCAGCGTTTTGGATAGTTTTATTGAGTATGTGTACAGCATTGTTGATGTTAGTGATGGGTGTACTGTTTAGAGTTGTGAAGTGTTGTTCTGTCTCATTTGTGAATGCTTCCCAGTTAGCTCTTTTATAATTGGTGTATGTGTGTTTGTGGCTAGCTGGGGTGAGTCTGGTTTTGGTGGTGATAATGATCGGCTCTTTTTGTTGATACTGCATTGTCCTGGCGATTATTATTATTGTTGTGGCGTTTAGGATATTCTTGGCTCAGACTGCATTATATCTCCTGCCTTTTTGTGTGCATAGCCTGCACGAGCATTGTTCCGCTGCCTGCCTTTTTGGGTTCCATTTCCGATTCGAGCATCTTGATAGCATCTAACATTTAAAGAAGATTCCTTGTTGGTGATGAAGGACTTTAGTGCACTTTCTTTCATGCAGGAGTGCCTGACATTTATTGATTAAAGTAACGTAAGCTGTAACTTCTCTTACCACCTTACTTTGCATACCATAACCAAGCACCTTCGGTTATAGGTAGTAATAGGCTGTTTTCACATAACATTAAGCCTAGAGTAGACGCACATTTATTGAGAGTTTAATAACCTATTATTGCATATAGAACTCTGGAGAGTATTTGTGTTCTTTGTTCACTGGGAATATACATCACAGGTTGGATCTAGCGCTTTCCGTTGTAGCATTTATGCCATTACTAGTCCAATGAATAAGAACCCTGATATATTTAAACCTCAGTCGTAACAATAAACACATATTAGTTCACGTGTATATGTAAGATATACTCGATTGAGTATATATATATATATATATATATATATATATATATAGAGAGAGAGAGAGAGAGAGAGAGATATAGATAGATTGTGATTTGTTTTGTTTTGATCTTATAGGTAACCCAGAACCCTCACTCACTCACTCACCCAGACTGTATCGTGTAGAGTGGAGTACTAACTGTATAACTGTATATGACTCTCCCCCCCCCCCTCCCCTCAACCCGTGTACCACTCTCAACACCACTCCACAAAAATAGTCCAAATCCATCAACATTTTGCCATTGTACAGTCGCGCTAATAAGTGATGTCTCGGCACCAAGTATGTTTTGATCAATAATTGGTATCAGCAATATATAAGCTTCATTTCTTCATATCTAGTGAAATTTACAAGCATGTTCCTTCACTTATCCAAGTTATTCAACATCTGACAGACATTCATACAGCACATAGCAAGCCAAACGTAAAGGCAACTGGGACATGACTTATTAGTGCGACCGTACAAGAGCGACCAAAAATCATGTACTGCCAGGTGGCCACTTGCGAATTTCAGGCTATAAGGAAGTTGGAGCAGTAGAAGTTGCACCAGATAGTGTTAATACTCGCACACCAACACATACGGTGGCGCTAATAAGTCATGTCTCAGCTGTCATTACGCTTGGCTCGCTCTGGGCTGTATTAATGTCTGCCAGATGTTGAATAGGGTGGGCAAGTGTAGGAACAGGTTTGTATGGCTCACCCGAAACGAATAAGTCAAGTTTTAGATATTGCTGATACCAATTATTGATCAGAATATTCTTGGTGCCGAGACATCACTTATTAGGCTGACTGTACAGTTGCCCAAATAAGTCTTGTTCATCGTCGTGACCTTATGTGGAAGTAACAAATGAATTGAGAGTATGGTTTCTATAAATTATCAGTTGACTAATCAGATGAGTTAACCACTGCATAAGAAACTACGCTCGTAATTCAACCAGGTACTGTACACTCGGGGGTATTAAGTGTTGGCATGGATTCCAGTGGTTTTCGCTCAACAAGTGTTATTGGTATCTCTATAGTTACTGGGAAAAGTGCTTATCCCTCAGAGTATTAGTCAGTGTCCCAAACTTTGTGAAATATCTGACAACACTTATTAAGGGGAGGTTTCTAGTTTGTTTCCTACTCCTCCAGCAATCTTAAAATTTCACCCCCTTAACCCCCTTTCAAGATAAATTTGTACATTTTTCGGTAGAAAAATGTCCCGGCCGAAGGCCGATTACTCTTAAATTACAGGCTCGCTATCGCTCGCCAGGATAAAATCGACACCTAAATGGCACGAAAGGTCTTAAAATTGACAGAATGGGGCGGAAATATCTTTAAAATCACCAAACTAATGGGACAAACGTCTTAAAATCTCAAAAGCAATGGGGCTAGACATGAGGGAGAAAGGGGTCAAGAAAAAAGTCCCTCAAGTGGAAACCTCCCCTTAACCTCGACCGTACATTATATTTCCATGCATTAGTTATAGTTAATATGGAGTTTCAGAGGCTTTTATCAACCCATCTGGATTATCAACAATTATGTTTTTTACACCAACCAACTTCACATCTTAACTCAATTAATGAAATCAACAAATACATGTGACACTCAGAGGACTCGAACCCAGGATACTCACATCGAAATTCCGCGCACTATGCATTACGCTATCAAGCCAGCACACTGTAAGTCAAGAATATCGAAAACGCCAATCCCATACATGTATAAATAGAGCAGAACATATGTGGCCAACTGTACATTGGAGCGATAATAATTAGTTTGGTCATTATTCCCGAGCAATTCACACGGAGGAAAAAATAAATAAATAAAAATAGGTCCGTCGAAATTGTAATCAACGTGTGTGTGTGTGTATGTGTGTGTGTGTGTGTCTGTGTGTGTCTGTGTGTCTGTGTATGTGTGTGTCTGCGTGTTTGTCTGTGTGTGTCTGTGTATGTGTGTGTGTGTGTGTTTGTCTGTGTGTGTGTCTGTGTATGTGTGTCTGTGTATGTGTGTGTGTGTGTGTGTCTGTGTGTGTGTGTCTGTGTATGTGTGTGTGTGTCTGTGTATGTGTGTGTGTGTGTTTGTCTGTGTGTGTGTGTCTGTGTGTTTGTCTGTGTATGTGTGTGTGTGTGTGTCTGTGTGTGTGTGTGTGTGTATGGTAGGGGGGGGGGGGTCTAATTACGTCACTGGGCCAGCTAAGGTAAAAACAAAAACAACACCAACAAACACAAAATAAAAACACAATGCCAATACCGCCACCGCCTCCGTTCAAAGGGAGCGGACGGGAAAACTGTCTATACGCTATTAAGGGGAGATCGGTCGCTTCTCTGGCACCCCTTCTCCCTCAGGTTTAGCATATCAGTTCTGAGATTTTAAGACGTTCGTTCCGTTAGTTTGGCGATTTTGAGACCTTTCGCCCGAGTTCTTTGTCAATATTAAGACCTTTCGTGCCATTTAGGTGTTGATTTGTTCATGGCGAGCGATAGCGAGCCTGTAATTTTAGAAGGAACCGGCCATTTTTCAACCGAAAAATGTGCCAATTTATCTTGAAAGTGGGTCTAGGGGGTGATTTTGTAAGCTTGATGAAGGTCTAGCGAGGAAACTAAAAAATAAAATGAATTAATAAAATATATCGACCAAAGAACAAACACTACCCCCCTCAATACGAAACCCAGCCATTATATACTTGGCTAACTTGCCGCTAGGGGGTAAAAATAGCGGGGGGGGGGGGGGGGGGGGGTTGAAGTTATAATTGGGGAGTGATTGATTGTGTGGATGGTGGGTGGGTGGGTTGGGTCGACATCGTACAGACATTACACACATATTTGGTAGATAGATAGATGACTAGATAGATAGATTAGTTTATATAGATAGATATATATATATATATATATATAGATAGCTAGATACACTCAATATGTATTTCCGTAAAAGCTAGATAGATAAATATATATATTTATATATATATATATATATATATATATATATATATATATATATATATATATATATATATATATATATATATATATATATATATATATATATATATATATATATATATATATATAATGTATATAAAGATGAGATTGTCTGATTGGTTGGTAGGTTAGAATTGGGTCGACATACATACAGTATTACAAACACATTACCGTAATTACTGAGAGTTATTACACACGACTCATTTTCTTTATGGGGGTAATTTATAAAGGGCTGCGTTGTATGTTACTTGTATAAGCAACAATCAAAGGTGTAAAAAAGTTAATTATAATCGTGTTAGGTATATTTATAGTGATTTACCTTCGATTATTTGATATACTATTATATACCATTCAGTACTGGTGACATCCTAAATTGAAAGCTTGCTGTCGCTCGTCAGGATTTTGTTTACCTTAAATAGCACGGGAAGTCTTAAAATTAATGTATATGAGGCAAACGTTCTTAAAATACCTAAGCTAATGGGGCGAAGGTCTTAGAATCTGAACATTCATGGGGCTAAACATGAGGGAGATGGGGCTCCAGGGGAAAAAACAAATATATATATATATATATATATATCCTCTTACTAATAGTGGTGAAGAGCCCACAAGGAGGAATGACAGTCAATGCAGTGCTGTGGATGAGCTGGAGGGATCAAAGGGGATCATTAAATGCACAAAACTCCCAGCCCGATTCCTTGTTGATGGCAGCTTTGGTGGTCATGTAGGCCGCACTCCTTGACGGCTGCACCTTCTAAGCTATTTCTCCTTCTATCTACCCGTCTCAATCTTGCACACAACTATCAATTGCTCTTCAACAATATAGTTCTGGTCACCATACTACACAAAGGATATAAATACACTGGAAAAAGTGCAAAGCAGTCACAAAAATGATACCTAGGTTGCGAAACAAACCATACGAGGAGCGTCTAAAGGAACTAAATTTGTTTAGCCTAACCAAACGCAGATTGAGAAGTGATCTGATAGAGGTTTTCAAGATTTTGTAAGGGATTCAGTAACTTAATGTAAGTGGTTACTTCACTATCGACCGATCAAACTACACTAGAAACAATGGTTGTAAGATTAAAGAAAAGCGATTTCATTTTATTGAAGCAAAACACTTCTTCAATCGTGTTGTGACCATTTGGAACAGACTACCATTAAACATGAACTGTGGTACAGTTGAGATTTTCAAGAACCGTCTTGATAAATACTTGGCCACTAACACTCAATTAACACCATTTGTTTCAGAGTAGCTCCCAGTCGTAATGAAGAAATACCACAGATTGCAATATTAATCAAATTTCTGCATACCATTTTGATCATGATCATTTTTGTTTCCAGATCTTATAATTATGTAGAATGAGCATAGAGAACTAGTTTATTTCCTTTCGTCCTATCGTATCCGAAATTCCATGTCAGTTTGTCCATACTGCTTGGTATATTTGTCCAACTGTTTCCACGTCAGTGTAAGCTGGAGGGAGTGGTGGGTGAGTAGGAGCCTTCTGCTTTACTATCCTTGTCTTTACCTAATAGTTAATAGCTTAGCAGTATAGATATCCTATCTGCCCCATAAGGACCAATAGGTCTGTTGCAGTTTGTAAGTCCTTTGTATTCCTTTGTAAATAAATCCTTCGTCTTCATATTCTTGGGGTATCTTTTTTATTTCATCCGACCTTGCTTGAAAAAATCATGTTGCCACTCTTGCTAAAACAGCTTCTCAGAAGTTAGGTGTGCTCAACCGTCTCCATGGGTTCTACACCCCTGTACAGCTTCTTTATCTGTATAGACTATAGACGCACAGTGCGCCCATGTATCGAGTATTGTTTGCATGTGTGTGGAGGTTCCACCCATAATGCACTTCTCGAAAGAGTAGTCAAAAGCATTTCGCCTTATCAGATTACTAGTCGATCCTTACAATCTCTCTCTACACGCCGCAATGTTGCATCTGTTTCACTCTTTTATCGCTATTACAACTATCAGTGTTCTTCGAAGCCATTCAGGAGTGTAGCCATTTTGTTCGAGGCCATTCAGGAGTGTGGCCGTATTGGTGTGTATCCGGTTTGGTCGTGGCTGCTAAGGTGTGCGGCCGTTTAGGAGTGTGGCCGTTTACGAGTGTGACCGTTTAGGAGTGTGGCCAGTAAGGTGTGTGGCCATTTAGGAGTGTGGCCGTTTAGGAGTATGGCCGTTTAGGAGTGTGGCCGTTTAGGAGTATGACCGTTTAGGAGTGTAGCCGTTTAGGAGTGTGGCCGTTTAGGAGTGTGGCCGTTTAGGAGTGTGGCCGTTTAGGAGTGTGGTCCTTTAGGAGTGTGGCCGTTTAGGAGTGTGGCCGTTTAGGAGTGTGGCCGTTTAGGAGTGTGGCCTTTTAGGAGTGTGGCCGTTTAGGAGTGTGGCCCTTTTATCTTGCTTTCGTTGCTGGGAGCTTTCAAAGTCATTACGAACGTTAATTAAAAATAAAATTATAAACATAAAAATAAGTAAATAGCTTAAGGGGAGGTTTTTAGTTTGTTCCCTAGACCTCCATCAAACTTTAAATTACACCCCCTAGACCCCCTTTCAAGTTAAATTTGTACAATTGTCGGTAGGAAAATGCCCCAGCCTCCTCTTAAATTACAGGCTCGCTTTTGCTCGCCAGGAAAAAAATCGACACCTAAGTGGCACGAAAAGTCTTAAAATTAACAGAAATTGGGCGAAAATTCTTATAATCGCCAAACTAATGGGATGAACGTCATAAAATCTCGAAATCAATGGGGCTAAACATGAGGGAGAAAGGTGTCCATAAAGAACTCCCTGGAGTGTAAACCTCCCGTTAATAGGACTCGTACCTTTGATGTGATAAAGAATTACTCCAGTCTGGGTGTGTGGGTAGGTGTGTGGGACGTGTGTGTGGGTGTGTTTGTGTGTGGGTGTGTGCGGGTGGGTGTGGGAATATATGTGTGGATGTGTTCCGGTGTGTGCGGTTGTGGATGTGTGCCTTTGATGTGATAAAGATGTACTCGAGTCTGGGTTCTTCTATTGGGGGGTGGTGGGGGTGAGTCTGGGTTCTTCTATTGGGGGGTGGTGGGGGGTTGGTATGTGTGTATGTGTGCTGTTGTGATTTTGTGTGTAGGGGTCTATGTTTATGTGGGTATGTGTGTATGTGTGTGTGTATGTGTGAATGTGTGTGATTGTGTGTGTGCGTGTATACTCATTTCGTGTGAGGGTATGTGCGATTATGTGTGGATGTGTACGGGTGTGGACATATGTGAGGGTGTGTGCGTTTGTATGTGTCTGTATTCACTCTTCTGCATGTGCGTGAATGTGTGTATGCCTGTATATGCGTGTATGTGTGTATGCCAGTATGTGCGTCTATGTGTATTTGTGTGCGTTTGAGTTGGTGAAAAAACTTTGATTACAAATTAAATATTGCAGGTCAACGCGTGTGTGTGTGAGGGGGGGGGGGATATGTCTGTGCAGAAAATGCCTGTAAGATAAAACAGTGTATATTTGTGTGTGTGTGTGTGAGTGGGTATGCATAAGTGTGTGTGTGTGTGTGTATGTATAGACCTCTGTGTGTGTGTGTGTGTGTATATGTATAGACCTCTGTATGTGTGTGTGTGTATATGTATAGACCTCTATGTGTGTGTGTGTGTGTGTGTGTATATGTATGTATGTGGATGTATGCTTGTTCACCACTTTTCTCTTGCTCTGGGAGTGATCAATGCCTTAATGATTCAGCCACTCGTCATTAAGCTGCTTTCATCGCTTTGTTGGGGCTGGATGTCTCTTGATGTGTGTTTGATGGTAGAGAGATAGAGTGAGAGAGAGAGAGAGAGAGACAGAGAGTGAGTGAGTGAGTGAGAGTGAGAGAAAGAGAGAGAGATAAAGAATGACAAAGATAGATAGATAGATAGATAGATAGATAGATAAATAGATAGAGATAGAGATAGAGAGAGATAGATAGAGATAGAGAGAGAAAAAGATAGATAGATAAATAGATTGATAGATAGAGAGAGAGAGAGAGAGTCAGAGTCAGAGAGAGAGAAAGTGGGGGGAGAGTGGTGGAGTGTGAGAGTGAGGACAGGAATGGAAAAAGAGAAAGATAACATGAATCAGAGAGTGAGTGAGTGAGTGAGTGAGAGAGAGAGAGAGAGAGAGAGAAAGCGCATACCAGAACATCAGAGGGAGCCACATTGTCAAAGGTTGGTGATGAGAGGGTATTTTCTCTGGGTCTTTGAGCGGTTGGAAAAGTGGTGCTGGTGGTGGAGAGAGAGAGAGAAGTGGGTTAGTGTGAGAGAGAGGACAGGAATGGAATAGGAGAGAGAGAGAGAGATATATATATATACAAGAAGTTACGAGGAATAGTTAGTGTCGGGAATTTAGATAAAGAGGTTAAATTGCATATCACTGGTACATGAAACATCCCAGCAAATAGTTATAATATAATTACCAACGACGTAGTCGATGGGTGTAATCCAGTCCCCCACACACAGCTAATTCAATTGCATGACATGTAGGAATGTTCACATAATACAATATCGATACAATGAACTTAGCTTAGAGGACTGGTGATGTAGGACTGTTGTTTTAGATTAATATTTGTAGCACATGGTGAACTGTGGGTGGAGTCAGAGCTGGGGGGGGGGGGGGGGGGGAGATGTTGGCTGTATGGTGTTGATTGAGAGACTAAAAGGGCGGCGTCCGATCGCTTCGCTTCGCGAAATTACATATGGCTGCCGGCTCATAATAATTATAACCCATACTCATAGCCGCCCTCCTTTTGGGACGAGCGCCACCTGAAGCCTGAGGAGGATCATCCTTCTCATCATCAGCTGCCCCACCTTGAGGAGCACTGTCACCAGCACTCTCCCGTGGAGGGGTATCAGTAGAGACGCCAGGATCATCCGGCAGTTCTACATCCTGCTCCAAGGGATATAACCTTACGACTGGGCGAGTAGTAACCCCAGTCGAAGTTCGTATTCTAGCAACCCTTATAAGACCATCAATGCCCTGGAACAAATCGATAATCCTCCCAATCTTCCAAAATAACCTAGGACGCTCATCATGAATCAGGACGATATTCCAGTTACGAGGCCATCGTTGATTCGTCCCTTTGATCTTATGAGAGTGACGCTCGCGAAGAGACAGCAAATATTCTTGGGTCCACCGTTTCCATAGATCGTCGGACACCTTGTTTACATACTGGAAGCGACGACGTGTGGCGTCAGCATTGCCGAACGTAGGGTCATGCAGATCTTCGTCATTTACGGACGATCTAGGAAAGGTATTAAGGGTTCGTCCACGTGTTAGCATAGAAGGCGAAATGGGTAAGAGGTCATCAACATCTGCCGAGGTATAGGTCAAGGGCCTGTCGTTGACTGACATCTCAATTTCTACTAAGATGGTTTGCAACTCCCGTCTGGTCACCAGTGCCCTTCCTAATATCTTCTTCATGGCAGATTTGACGATACCGATTGTTCTCTCCCAAATCGCCCCGAACCATGGTGCACGTGCTGGTATAAATCTCCACTGACAACCCTTTCCAGTGAGGGTAGCCACAACCTGCGGGTCATCCATTAAACTCTGGAGATATTTAGAGGCCCCGACAAAACAAGTCTCATTATCGCTCATAATAATTTGAGGGAAACCATTACGGCCTGCAAAGTGTCTTAGAGTATGCAAAAATTCCTCACTGGATAGGTCGTCAATCAATTCAATATGAATCGCTCTGGTTACCGCACATGTGAATAGAACGGCATATACCTTTATGATATTACCGGGCGATTCTCTAACTTAAATCGCTCCGGTGTAGTCTACCCCGGTTACCTGAAATGGTTCAGTCCTTTGTATCCTGAACTCAGGCAAGGGAGGTAGATCAACTGGGGAGTAAGGCTTACCCTGTAATCTTTTACAGATAGTACAGCTATTGTGGATCCCTTTAATTGCTTGTTGCATCTTAGGGATCCACCAACGTTGTCGCATATACGCCAGAACATAATTTACGCCAAAATGTAGGGAGGTCCTATGGCATTGGCGAATCAACAGTTTGGTAATCAAATGAGAGGAGCTAAGGAGGACAGGATATTTCGCAGAATCAATAATGTCCGCCTTTTGTATCCTGCCTCTACACTTAATTATGCCTCCTTCCATATATAATCCTAGCTGCCTCATTAAGTTTGAGGGTTTGGCCTTTGACTCCTTGCTCAGGAGTTGATGTTCAGTAGGATAAGATTCCTTTTGCACTAAACATATTAGTTTCGCTTCTGCTGATCTCATTTCATGGAGTCTGATATGCTTCGAATCTTCACTAAGGAAAGACCCGTGAGCCCAACTTCTCATGTTGTTAATGAAACGGTATATCCATGCAAATACCCGTATTACTTGATCATAGCTGCCGTAACGTTCTCACTCTACCAACTTGTTAGCCTGATGTGTAGTACTCACATTCGAACTACTTAACACATCTTGGGGCCGACTTGAAGGATCAGATATGCATTCCCTGAAATCCTGAGGCCATTCAGTTGGAGATGTAAGCCATGGAGGTCCATGCCACCAAATAGAGGACGACATAAACTGTTCCGCCGAGATCCCCCGGGAAACGATGTCACTGGGGTTATCCCTGGTGCTCACATAGCGAAATTTAGCTGTAGGAACTAAGTTATGTATCTCATCAGTGCGATTAGAAACATAAACAGGTAACACTTTCTGGCTGTGTACCCATGAAAGCGCTATTTGACTGTCGCTCCAGACATAGACGTTATTAATCTGTAGTATGTCTGCATAAGCATCCAGTGTAAACTTTATTAGACGAGTAGACAGAAGCAAAGCAGTAAGTTCTAATTTAGGAACTGTAATTTTCTTTATAGGGGCTACTTTGGCCTTCGCTATAGCCAGTGTCGCTTCACTACCATTGCATATGTATATGGCAGTACCGTACGCACTATTACTAGCATCAGAAAAGGCATGTAGATCCACCTGTTGACCACTAATAACCTGACGATTAAGTTGGACCCTGCAACATGTGGAAAGGTCCGACCGAATCAACCGCCAAGTATCTTGTAACTCAGTCGGGAGGGGCGTGTCCCAATCTAGTTTTAGCTGCCACAGTTGCTGTAAAAACATACGAGCACGGATAGTTACAGGCAGCAAAAAACCTAGGGGATCAAACAACCTCGCTGACAAGCTTAAGCAGTTTCGCTTGGTCATAAGCTCACTGCTGCATGGGGTGTGACAGAAGGATATACAATCTGTGGTAGTGTCCCATTTGTGGCCTAAAAACTTCACCTCACTATTCTCAGTAGCTACACCGTCAGAAGCAAATTGACCTTTCAAAAGACCACTATTAGTGGCCCATTCTCTTAAGTATAAATGAGCCTTGGCAAATATATCGCGGATCTCCCAGCATCTCTTGAGCAATAAATCTTCATTGTCTCCAGTGCCTTGAAGATTGTCCACATAGATCCCCTGCTTGATCTCATTCTTGAAGTCAGGATCTAGTCCAGCCTCCTCAAGATGACGCAAGATAGTAGCGTTGAGAAGGAACTGGGAACAGGTCGCCCCGAATAAGAAGACTCTGAACCTGTAGACCAGATACTCTGAATCTAGATCCATTGGGTCCCGTGGCCATAAAAATCTTGTTGAGTCCCTGTCTTCACGATGGAGTTGAAGCATCAGGAAGGCCTTCTCAATATCGGCGACCCATGCAAACTTATGACATCTGAAGCGCAACATAATTTGCGCGAGATCAGAGACCAGGGACGGACCCGTGTACAGACAATCATTCAGGCTATAGAAGCGATCACTGGATTTAGCAGAGCAGTCATACACAATACAAACAGGAGTGGTGGAACTGTCCTTTTTAATGCCATGGTGAGCAAGGTAATGGATGTTATCCCCATACTCACTGAGATCTACTCTCTCCACAAATCCACGTTGTACCTGCTCGGTTAAAACTGCCGCATAAGTCTCGCAATAATTTGGATCCTTGACAAACTGCTTCTGAAGGCCACGTAACCTACCAAGTGCTAGATGGAAATTAGTAGGTAATTTACTCTTGTTATCATTCCAAGGGCGCCGTACCACATACTGACCCCTGCCAGAGTCATACGTTACAGTCTCTTCATACGAGCTTAACGCTAGCTTGGACTCACGATCAAGTTCATGTGGGTCAATTCCAATATTGTCCAAGTCCCATAGCTTATCTATATCAGTACATGTATTATCAGGCACATTTGGCCTAATATATTTATCTATGGGGCTTACTGCTACCTTGAGGACCGTAACCACCTCCACCTGTGTGTCTTGAGAGGAAGTGGCATAGGATCCAGAAATGGCATACCCTTGGATCGTGGGGAGCATTATTAGCTTATCTACCCGCCGATATCCAGGGTGAACCAGGTCGTAGTAATAATCAGCTCCGACCAGTAGCATAATACCATTGTTAGCAGAGAGTTGATCATCAGCCAGTTTATAACCCTTGCTTCTGAGATATTTCAAATGTGGTTGAATCGCTGATGCTATATAGAAACTGGGTAGTGTGTCAACCACTACAGCCTTGATGGGACATACCTTTCTTCTATAAACATAGGAAATCTCCACGATATCATAGTCACCGGAATCTATTTCACCAGTGAAACCATGGAGACGCAAATTCTCTTGACCCTTGCTGGTACACTTGAGCTGGGGTAATAATGACCGCAGAATGAATGACCTCTGTGAGCACTGGTCAAGTAAGGTGCGCGTCATTATAGTATTATTATTACTCCCCACTACTGGCAGCATCATAGTAGGAAGCAATTGACATTCTCGAGAAGCAATGGACATGGCAGATACTTTATCACCCTCGCTCTTACCTTTCTCATGTGACTCTTTTCTTTGCCGTCGTGCCGATCAGACTGGGTGCAAAGGGAAAACCAATGTTTCCCCTTGCAATACTTACAAGGTTTGATGTAGGAATTGGTGCAAGTACTGTTGAAGTGGTCTCTTGCCAGACAGCTGGTACATAACTTAAGCGATTTAGCCTTGCCAATCTTCTGTGTAGCCTTAGGATACTTAGGACACTGATACCACAGATGACCGTGGACACTGCACAACTTACAACCTAATGATATTGGCCTTTTCTGTTTAGGAGAAGTCTGTACCGGGAAAGCTGCAGTAGATGGCGACATCTCCACTTGTCGGTAGTGTCCAGTACTCTCCATATTGAAGACTTCAGTCTGGTACACCTGCACCAACGCTTCCAAGTTTAGTGGAGAGTCGCTTGGTTGTCGTCTTACGATTTCCTTTAGGGGAGAGGGTATCTTGTTCAAGATACTGTTACGACTGAGGTTTAAATATATCAGGGCTCTTATTCATTGGACTAGTAATGGCATAAATGCTACAACGGAAAGCGCTAGATCCAACCTCTGATGTATATTCCCAGTGAACAAAGAACACAAATACTCTACAGAGTTCTATATGCAATAATAGGCTATCAAACTCTCAATAAATGTGCGTCTACTCTAGGCTTAATGTTATGTGAAAACAGCCTATTACTACCTATAACCGAAGGTGCTTGGTCATGGTATGCAAAGTAAGGTGGTAAGAGAAGTTACAGCTTACGTTACTTTAATCAATAAATGTCAGGCACTCCTGCATGAAAGAAAGTGCACTAAAGTCCTTCAACACTAACAAGGAATCTTCTTTAAATGTTAGATGCTATAAATATGCTCGTATCGGAAATGGAACCCAAAAAAGGCAGGCAGCGGAACAATGCTCGTGCAGGCTATGCACACAAAAAGGCAGAATATATAATGCCGTCGGAGACAAGAATATCCTAAACACTACAACAATAATAATCGCCACGACAATGCAGTATTCCTATCAACAAAAAGAGCCTAAGTCGTTTGTGTCTCCATACATCAAACTAGGCTGCGAAATGCTTGTGTAATCATAAATGGGTATGCATAAAAAGAGTAATTAGGTTAATATACTTAATGTCTACTGTGACTGATAAAGTCTAGCTAGAGTCGATGATACGAGATACTGGTGCGCATGGCATGCCGCATAGCCTAGTGCAAATCTCAAGTCTGTGCGTCAAATATTACGTTATAGGGAAGGGTAGCTCTCTTGAGAAACCTTAATACCGAAGTATTAAGCGTTCTCCTGGCGTACCTCAAAGACAAACAACGAGCTTAGAACAGTGCAGAATGGTATAGGCAAAAAGCCCTCATTCGTGCATGCTCTACTCTCAATGGCACACAGACTAGAATTTACTCAATCAACTCCAGTTCTCAGGTATGTCGTGCAGCTTTTAAATAAAGCCAGCACTCATAGGAAACAATACCTTATAATATCAGACCCCTAGTCTAGCATTATCTAATCCAGCAGAACACTAATAATTAAAGGAAGCGGTACTAAACAATATGAATGCCAACCAATGCTTCGTGATCTACTTATCTTAACAACTAACATACATGGGTTATATCAGACCTTAACGCACAATACAACTGGCCAGCATGAAGCTGATTTTGCAGAGTTAACCAGAGGGGATATAGTGTTAATAAAAGGTGGTGAAAGATATGAAAAAAGAGAGAGGTAGGCAGAGGAAAAGATTCTCAGGTACAGAGCGGGGACAGGTAGCAAGGGATAAGATAGATGCGTTCTAGAAACCAGATCTGAGGGAGAGAGTGGCGAGGAACTGTATATATACTCCACTAGCTCGAGCCGCGTGGGAAAAAAGCGGTTACAAGTCCTCTAGCCACTAGCAAGGGAGCTAGCAGCATAGTAAGGACCTCTCTCAACCAACCCCCACGAGGCAGCCAGCCGTGACGTCATCGAGCGGGGCAAAAACACTGCGCGCCCCCCTCTCACTCTGTTCTACTCTCTCTCTCTCTCCCAGATCCCATCATTACTAGTTAATGATAAAACATATACTTTACAATTAAATATATAAAGCCTTGACATGGGTGAAAACAAAGAGCCTTTCTGGACTGCCCATGACACGAGCTTTCATATGAAATAAAGCACACTCTAATACATAAACTGTAGCCCCATCCACTGCCCTGGCAATCCTAGCGAGTCACTGTAGGACAAGCCATGCGGTTCTAACGGAGTGGTTAACGTCACAATACTTACACTAAATATCTCCTCCTTGGTGATGGCCATTGTCTCCATAGATCGGAGGAGGCTCTCAAAGGAGGCATAGTACTCCTTTAGGTCCGTCACATCATAGGATGGAGGATCTAGAGTGAAGAATTTAGTAATTAACGCGGTCTTGATGACTTCCACTCTCCCGTAAGTTCTCTTCAGCAACTCCACTGCAGACTCGTAGCTGGTAGCTTCTAGCTTGTACCCATCGATCAACTTCAATGCCTCCCCTTTCAATTGGCCACGGAGATATGTGAACCTTTGGATGGATGTGAGTGTTTTATTCTGATGGACGGAACACTCAAAGATATCCCCAAATCCAGTCCAGGTAGCCGAATCCCCGGAAAAGGTAGGCAAAGTAAGCTTCGGCAGGTTAAAACCAGTCGCCTTTGGTGTACCGGTATCCTTAACAGGGGTTGATTCTTGTGTGGAAGATAGTCTGGCTAAGGCTGTATTAACGTTCCGGCAACATGCCAAAACCGCTTCAAAATTCTTGCTATTGACGAGGAAGAGGAAACGGAAGAAGTTCGGCTTGTGGGCGACTCCATGGTCCGTGGCCAACTAACCGAGTTCTGCGGCAGGGCACCCAGGACCAGAAAGCGATTCTTTATCCCAGGTGGCGGCGTGGACGACATTGTTGCGGCTGTGGAAGAGGTTTCCAGGCTCGCCCCCGCAAGCACTACGTACGTCATCCACGTTGGATCTAACGATGTCCAACGGACGCGGTCAGAGGAACTACTTTGCAAGTACCGGCGGCTGATCAGGTCCTTCAAGGAAAAATCTAATAGAATCTTAATTTCAGGAATTGTTCCCCGGATTGATGTAGAAAACCGATTCTACAACATAGCTACCAGTACAAATCGCCGACTAGCCAAACTCTGCAGGGAGGAGGACATCGGCTTTGTCGACACGTGGGATCATTTTTACTATGATAAATCTTTGTTTTCAGGAGATGGTGTATGTCTTGGTCGTCTGCTGAACGATGCAGTCAAGGATTTCCGTTCAAAAAACGAGGTCAACCGGGGGTACCCGGGGGTAGTGTAAGTCAAATACGAACTGAAAATTCAGACAATGTGCAATCAGTAACATCCAACTCTAATACTCTTAAGGTGCTTTATGTAAATGCTCGTAGCATACGCAATAAATTTTCAGATCTAGAGGAAATCGTGTTTACAGAACATTATGATATAATCGGCATTACAGAATCTTGGTTAAATACGGAAGACAGAGACTTTTTAGCCGAATATACGCTTCCTGGTTATACAATGCTTGAGAAAAGTCGGATCAATAGAAATGGAGGAGGAGTTCTGTTTTTTATAAAGGAAAGTCTTAATCCCGTCTTAATGTCAAAACCTCAAATTGCGAATATAGACATATCTTACGTACTATTAAATAATAAACGAGGAACTAAAATAACACTAGCTTTATTATACAGACCCCCAGCTCAAACAGTGCAAACGGACAGTGAAATTTATGAACAAATTGCAGAAATAACTAACATACAAGATACCGTAATTCTTGGCGATTTCAACTTACCCGTGACTAAATGGGGCGATATTCTTACTTCACACTCTGGACACGACCTCTATGCTAACTTGCAAGAGAGTTCACTTTTTCAATTTGTACAATCTCCGACCCGTGGTAATAATGTGCTTGACCTTGTACTCGCAACAAAAGAAGAATTAATAGAGAATTTGAATGTTGGTGATGAATTCAGTAACAGCGACCATCGTACGATAACTTTCACTTTAAAGTTTACTAGTAACAAATCAAATAGCAGCATTGAGAAAGTCCCTAATTTCAAGAAAGCAAATTTTCATAAACTTAAATCAAAGCTTAAAGAAACTGACTGGAGCTTTCTGACTAACAATAACGACATAAATACATCTTGGGAGTGTTTCACAACCACTTACCTTAAGGCAGTGCAAGACTGCATACCATCGAAAATACGGCGTCCAGGCCATAATGATAAGCCCAAATGGTGGAATAAAGATATTTCAAACTGCCTGCTTGCTAAAAAATTTGCTAATGATAGATTAAAATCCTCACAAAATGACGAAGAACGGGTGAAATTTGTAGAGCTACGACGCAAAGCCAAAAAGTTAATTAAGCAAAGTAAGAAGATCCTGGAGTTACATGTTGCGAATCAAAGTAAAACAAACCCGAAAGAATTCTATAGTTATATCAGAAAGAAAAAAGTAGTTACTTCAACTGTTGGACCGTTAGGTCGATGAAAATGGAGAATACACCAAAGACGAAGTACAAATGAGTAATGCCCTCAATTCCTTCTTTGCATCAGTTTTTACAACCGAAGACCTCAGTGATATCCCTACACCATCGCCGATTCAGATTGATAATTCAGATGTTCTAAGCAATATCACCGTTACAGAGAGAGAAGTATTGAATTGTTTAGATAAACTCAAGGTAAATAAAACGCCTGGACCTGATACAATCTCGCCTAGAGTTCTAAAGGAAGCTAAGGATGACCTCTCCAAACCACTGACATTGTTATTCAATGAATCCTTGCAGTCTGGGACTATGCCTGATCAGTGGAAGCTAGCCAACGTAACACCGATATTAAAAAAAGGAAGCAAATCCCTACCCAGTAACTATCGTCCAATTAGCTTAACCTCAATTGTATGTAAAATGCTAGAAACGGTCATAAGAGACAGACTCGTAAATCACTTAGAGGCAAATAACTTACTTAAAGATAGTCAACAAGGCTTTCGTAAAAAACGTTCCTGTTTAACAAACCTCTTAGACTTCTTCCACGATATCCTCAACCTCTACGATGAGAGTAAAGCTGTAGATATTATATACCTTGATTTTCAAAAGGCCTTTGACAAAGTTCCCCACAAACGTTTACTGCTAAAACTAAAAGCGCATGGAATACAAGACGGTGTGTTGAAATGGATAGAAAATTGGCTCAGTGACAGAAAGCAAAGAGTAGTCATAAACGGTAAGGCATCTACTGTAAATGGACCAATGTAAGTAGCGGGGTACCCCAGGGATCGGTACTAGGACCAATTCTCTTTCTAATTTACATCAACGACATAAATGAGGGCCTCACCTGTACAATCTCAAAATTTGCAGACGATACAAAAATTGCAAATAGCGTACTCTCAAACGAACAAGTTGACGATATGCAACACAATCTAGATAAATTGTCATGTTGGGCCCAAATTTGGCAAATGAGTTTCAATGCGGATAAATGTAAAGTACTACATATCGGATACCTAAATGAGAAAGCAAACTATTCGATGAATGACACTCAGCTTAAGAATGTAAACAGAGAAACCGATCTGGGAGTAACAATATCGAGTAACCTAAAACCGAGTCAACAATGTTCAGAAGTTGTTAAGAAGGCAAACAAAATAATTGGCTTTATAGGCAGGTCATTTGAGCATAAATCCAAAGAAGTTATCCTAACCCTTTACAATTCCTTAGTCCACCCTCTTCTGGCATACTGCGTTCAATCCTGGTGCCCTTATTACCAAAAAGATATAAACAAGCTAGAACGAGTTCAACGTAGACTCGTAGAGTTACCAAAATGATACCTAGCCTAAAGAACAAACCATACGAAGAGCGAAGAGCGTCTTAGAGAATTAAATCTATTTCCTTTAACCCAGCGCAGATTAAGAGGTGACTTAATTCAAGTGTTCAAAATCATCAAAGGCATCGACAATATGAACTGTAGTAAGTACTTCACTATCGACCAATCTAATTACACGCGGGGAAACGGTTGCAAAATTATTGGTAAATCTTTTAACTCACACGAATCTAAGAATTTCTTCTTCAATCGAGTTGTCAACTTGTGGAATGGGCTTCCCCTAGACGTTATAGACTGCAGCACCGTTGATTCATTTAAACTCCGCTTAGACAAATATCTCGCATCAAACCCGCGACTGACTGCGTTTGTAAATTAATAACTTTATTTTATCCCCCCCTCAGTTACTAACCCATCTGTCCCCTACTAACTTCCTAATCCTGCCACGGACATTAGTTCCAGGGCAGTAGTTCCCTTTCCAATGTTCCCTTACCCACTCTAAACCACTGTTTGGACACTTGATCCTCAGTGTTTTGGAGGACAAGCAGCCTAGAAGGGTCACTAGACCTTTTTTGCTTGATTTCCTTTGTACTCCTTTGTAAAGTACTCAAGATCTGCCGACATTTCTTCTTCCACATCGTCAGTAATTGTCAATAAACCATATACCTGCTGAGCATAATTATCATAAGTGGCTAGCGATTTAGTAACAGTAGCAAATTTACCCTTAAGTTGATCAGCCGTGGCACTTAACCGGTGGAGCCCCGGCTAGTTTTGTAATGTTTGTTCACCAGAACCCGGCCGGTTTTCAAAAAATGGTTTTATTCCAGAAACAATAGCGAATTGGTTAGGAATGAAGTAAAAAGCACGAAAAACCGCTCAAAAAGCTTAAAGAATGGTCCTACAGAGCCCCCGAAAACGTATTTTACAAGAGTAAAAAATTGAAGGCAATTACCCCAAAAAAACAGGTTATTACGTGCTCACGCGCACGCACATGGACTTTGCGAGTTTTCAACCATCGGCACGGTTGCGTGGGATACGTACACAGTTCCCATACAAATCTGAGCCCTCTTGAGTGGCTACACCTGAGGTTACGGTCGGCGCAATTAGGGTGACGCGCCAGGCGCGTCTCTGGGGCTGTGCGTTACATACATCGCCGACGCGTCAGACGCGTCGCTGGGGCTGTACGGGTTAATAAAGAATCATCAAGATCTCTTAAACACCTATTTAAACTTTCCTTCATCCCTCCCTTAAGAATCTTAAGTTTCTTTAAATCTGTCATCGTTAAGTCTATTAGGATATTAACTCTCTAAACTATAAAGCAAACTATTACACAAATTAATTTAAATTAAAAAATGTGGCAATAGCATTGCCACTCCCAATTTGGAAACGGTCATTAGGCTACTAGCTGCAGTAGGAAGAATTAATTGAATAAGAAATTGACAAGTAGCAAAAACAAACTAGGGCTAGAGAAAGAAGGGTAAATGAAAAGAACTGACTAGGCTATTATTAGGCCTAGCCCAGCTGCCCATCCCACAATCATAAGGTCTGTTAGCTGTCAATCTCTTAGGAATCGACAGAGACCGAACCCCATGACCGTAATTAGGCAACTAGGCTATAAAATATAATTAAATGAGTCACATGAGAACCCTCCCCTCCGGCAAAATTGAGAAAAGAGTCTCATATGGCCTAAAGGCTAAACTGAAAGTCACCAAGTAGGCTACCACGAACAGTGTCATCAAAACAACCACAGACACTCAGTAGGCCTAACCACAAAACCCGCGAGAAATGGTAGCAAACCGTGACACCCTCACACACATACCTAGCCCAGCAAACCCCCAAACAAGGTAAGCAGCACCACGTCGAAAAAGTGGGAAACTAAGTTCCCCCAAACTATAACAGTGACGGGGCGCCACCGAAAACACACAGGGATAGGCAGGCAACGTAGGCAACGCAAAACGCAAAGGGTAGTCTGCCCAACTTCTAGCGCGGCAGCCATTTGGAACACCAAGCGAAAGCGGACGCAAACATAACACTATTACTGCAATAATGTAAGTACATCCGGTTCGAAGTACCATTATTTGTCGGGAATTTAGATAAAGAGGTTAAATTGCATATCACTGGTACATGAAATATCCCAACAAATAGTTATAATATAATTACCAACGACGTAGTCGATGGGTGTAATCCAGTCCCCCACACACGGCTAATTCAATTGCATGACATGTAGGAATGTTCACATAATACAATATCGATACAATGAACTTAGCTTAGAGGACTGGTGATGTAAGACTGTTGTTTTAGATTAATATTCTGTAGCACATGGTGAACTGTGGGTGGAGTCAGAGCCGGGGGGGGGGGGGGGGGGGGGGGGAGAGAGATGTTGGCTGTATGATGTTGATTGAGAGACTAAAAGGCCGGCGTCCGATCGCTTCGCGAAATTACATATGGCTGCCGGCTCATAATAATTATAACCCATAACTTGGTTTCATGATACAGCTAGAGCTGATGTAGATATTTATACATTACAGTTAATATTTAACCTATACTTAAGAATAAACTACAATACACAAAGAACCAGCCGAAATCGTACAAGCGATACGATACCGCCAAATTCAAATGTCCTATTGGACCTAAAACTGTCGGGATCATTACCCTATTCCCGACAGTTAGTATCTCAAAGACCTTATGGTCCATTCCGAGGAGATACTCGAAGTGGAAGAAGAGAGACTGTTTAGTGCACTACACTCTTTACAGAGTGTGCAAAATACTATCTACTCTCTTCTTGAACTGCTCTAATGAAGAACTGTTTACAACTTCGGAGGGAAGTTTGTTCCAGGTAGAACAGATCTTATATTTGAAAAAGTTTCCAAAAATACTAGTGCTGAACCTTTTTAATTCAAATTTCCAGCCATAGCTGCGTGTTGTATTCATATTGAGGCTAAACATTTTGCTATAATCCACATTGTCAAACCCATTAATTATTTTAAAATCTTTAATGAGCTGACCTCGTAGTCTGCGTGTCTCCAACGGAAAGATATCAAGAGCTCTCAACCGGTCCTTATAGCTCAGTCTTCTAAGCGATGGAATAGCTTTGTAGCCCTAGCTTGTACTCTTTCTAGTTGCTCTATATCTTTCCTGAGTGCTGGAGACCAGAATTGAACAGCATACTCCAGGAGAGGCCGTATCAGAGCGTTGTAAAGTGTGAGGACTATTTCCTTATTTCTATTGTTAAATTGCCTCTTAATATAGCCCAATAATTTCTAAGAAAGAGAGAGAGATAATTGCATAGATTTACACATATACACTTACAACACAAACCCTACGACTCAAGTGAGAATGTGAGGGCTTAGTTAGAGATAGGGTAGACAGGAAAACTCTATATATAGAACTAGCTGAGGTACGTACAGTCGCGTTAACAAGTGATGTATCGGCACCAAATATGTTTTGATCAATAATTAGTATCGGCAATATCTAAGTTGCATATCTTCATATCGAGTGAAATATACAAACATGTTCCTACACTTACCCACCGTATTCAACATCTGACAGACATTAATACAACACAGAGCAAGCCAAACTTAATGCCAGCTGGGACATGACTTATTAGCGCGACTGTACCCGGTGCTGCCAGTGGGAGAATCGAAGTATGGACTGTCTATCTTAGGGGGGGGGGGGGGTTGAGGACAAAACAATTTCCGCTTAAAACCTATTCTGGCACCCCTTAGTATGCATGCCAAGTATGAGCTCTCCATCTTGAAAACTGAGGGAGTTGGTCCCCTCCCGCTTAAGACTTATTCTAGCACCCCCTTATTATGCATGCCAAATATGGGCTCTCCGTCTTGAAAAGTGAGGGAGTTGTTCGTGAACAAACAGACAGAAAGTGCCCTTTATATAGTAGATTGTGGAAGACAAGGATAGCAGGAAAAGAGAGAGGGGGGGGGGATAGGTTCCATTAGCAGTTCAATTAATAGTACAATTAACAGTACAAGCTCGCTATCGCTCGTCAGGATAAAATCGACACCTACATTGCACGAAAGATCTTGATATTGATAAATAAATGGAACGAAAGGTGCTAAAATCGTCAAACGAATGGGGCAAACATCTTAATATTTCAAAAGTAGTGGGGCTAACCGTGAGGGAGAAAGGGGTCCAGAAAAAAGTTCAGATAACACCCAAATAGAACTATTGATCAACACTGTACTAAGATACCCCCTCCCCCCCCCCCATCCCTGTGACTGTCCGTGTGTGTTACTCAGTTACTTGTTCGTCAAGGGGAATCCACGCAATGCGAGCTAAGCTCATTATTATCGCGCCTCCTTAACTGGGAATGTATTGCGTGAAATGCATGTTAAGTGTTTTATGTACTGTTGGAATGGCTGTGGATGTGTGTGTAGTCTGTATTTAGCTAATTGGCGACATCGGAAACGAAGGCATAGGGTGGATCTGTATGGTACCATTCTCACTATAGACGGTACCGTCTCGCCCAAAGGCTTAGGTAGCCATCAGCTTAGGTGAACCATATGATACCCATCTCGCCTTGTACCATTTTTGCCAACCCCAGATGGGACGTCACAACGTCGTCCACTTATTCCAGGTACCTATTTACAGCTAGGTGAACTGAGGCTAACACATGAAAGGAGACAAGCCCAATTTGTCTCCGTGTGTGTGTGTGTGTGTGTGTGTAAAAATAATAAATAAGAAATAATAGTCGGTTTATTGTTCATTACAGCACTGAGGCTGAAAATCTACAGAGTTGTTCTTAATCCAGGTACCTTAACTACGAGGTCTCATGCGACCATGAGGTGCCTGGCTTCCCACCAAGTACTGTACATACGCAGATGCACTTTGTATTGGTGAAAAGATGTGTAGGCTAACACAGGCTGATATCAGCTTGGTTAGGGAGGAACCACGATACAATTCTCTCCGTCACTATGGCCGAAAAAACCTTTAGGATTCTGGTGGATTCGAACCCTCGCCCTGGCCCCTTGCGGTCAGCACGAAACAACGCGCCTTAACCGACTGGACCACAGCGACCCTGTGTGTGTGTGTGAGTGTGTGTGTGTGTGTATGTGTGATAGTGTGTATGTATGTATGTATTATGTAGCCTATGTATGTGTGTATGTACTGTATGTATGTGTGTATATTCATTCAAGTATTTATGTATATGTATTTATGTATGTACTGTATGTATGTATGAATGTATGATGTATGTATGTATGTATGTACGAATGTATGATGTATGTATGTATGTATGAATGTATGAATGTATGTATGTATGAATGTATTTTTTTTTCTATGTGAATGAGGGAGACAAAAGGCATAACTGCCTGCAGCGAGTGCCTCCCCCAGATTTCAAAGAGTAACAGGGCCGCAATCAAGGGACGTTCGAGCTAATATGCCTGGACACACGGAGTTTGAAGTAATTTAAGTCATAGGAAGAGGGAAAGACTGATTCTGGGAGAGAGTTCCAGAGCTCAGCAGTTAAATAGAAGAAAGTCTGAGAATAGCGTTTCACTCTTGGGTTGGAGAGTTGCACAGAGTAGGGGTGGGATTGTGTTGCAAGGCGGGTACTACGTATCCTACGTAGAGGAGCTGGTATACACTGGGAAAGCTCCGAGGAACACTGATTATTGTAGTAGCGATAGAATAGTGAGAGAGATGCAACATTGCGGCGAAGAGAGAGAGATTGCAGATAACTGGTATGTATGTATGCATGTATGTATGTATGTTTGATAGTGTGTATGTATGTATGTATATATGTATGTATTAATGTAAGTATTTATGTATGTATGTATAAACTATCACACACACACGTCTGTACTGAGATAAAAAAAAAATTCCCTCCTGAAGGTTGGGGTATGCCAGCTTCCCCCCCCCCCCCCCTGTAAACCCCCTCCCCTCCTGAAGGTTGGGGTAAGCCAGCTTCCCCCCCCCTGTAAACCCCCTCCCCTCCTGAAGGTTGGGGTATGCCAGCTTCCCCCCCCCCCCCCTGTAAACCCCCTCCCCTCCTGAAGGTTGGGGTATGCCAGCTTCCCCCCCCCCCTGTAAACCCCCTCCCCTCCTGAAGGTTGGGTATGCCAGCTTCCCCCCCCCCCTGTAAAACCCCCTCCCCTCCTGAAGGTTGGGGTATGCCAGCTTCCCCCCCCCCTGTAAACCCCCTCCCCTCCTGAAGGTTGGGGTATGCCAGCTTCCCCACCCCCCTGTAAACCCCCTCCCCTCCTGAAGGTTGGGGTATGCCAGCTTCCCCCCCCCCCTGTAAACCCCCTCCCCTCCTGAAGGTTGGGGTATGCCAGCTTCCCCCCCGCCCCTGTAAACCCCCTCCCCTCCTGAAGGTTGGGGTATGCCAGCTTCCCCCCCCCCTGTCAATGCCAACTTAGTGCCAATAGTTGTGGCATTGTTGGGGAGATAACCAGAGGCACTATACACACAGGCACTCCTACCCCTTCCCCTTCAAGTTAACCCCCTCACCCCTTCAAGCTATACACACACAGGCACTCCTACCCCTTCCCCTTCAAGTTAACCCCCCTCACCCCCTCAAGCTATAAACACAGGCACTCCTACCCTTCCCCTTCAAGTTAACCCTCCTCACCCCTTCAAGCTATACACACACAGGCACTCCTACCCCTTCCCCTTCAAGTTAACCCCCCTCACCCCTTCAAGCTATACACACACAGGCACTCCTACCCCTTCCCCTTCAAGTTAACCACCCTCACCCCTTCAAGCTATACACACACAGGCACTCCTACCCCTTCCCCTTCAAGTTAACCACCCTCACCCCTTCAAACTATATTACGCCTCCCCAAACCACCCTTCAAGCTAATTAATGCCTCCCCAGACCCTTCCTCATTAGGAAAAAATCGACATCTGAATGGAGCAAATCGTCCTAAAGTCGAGAATATTAAATGATCGAAATGTTGTAAAATCGACAAACTAATGAGGCGTGATAGGGAAGGGGGCGGGAGAAAGGGGTGAGGGTGTGTGTGTGTGGGGGGGGGGGGATTGCCAATAGTTGTGGCACTGTTGGAGAGATAACAACGGCACTACCAGTATTGTCAATGGTGCTACTTTCCCGCTAGATATACAGGGGTCTATTTTGACAGCGAGTAGTCAAAGAGTTTGGTGTGGTTTGTGGGAGGAGGAAGCTGAGGGTGAACGTCAATGAAAGTAAAGTAATGGTGTGTAATAGCGGTGCTCGGAGGGTAAATCTAGATGTGTGGCTGGATGGGGAAATACTGGAACAAGTGGAGTGTTTTAAATATCTAGGAGGAATGATAAGCAGGAACAGAGGTATGGAAATGGAGGTAAAACAGAGAGAATGTGAAGGAAGGAAAGTTTTCGGAGCAATGGAAAGTATGTGGAAGATGAAAAATCTCGGAATGAAAGTTAAAAGTGCAATGTATCAAGGGATAGTTGTACCAACAGTGATGTATGGGGCTGAAACATGGGCTTTGAAGGCAAAGGAGAGAAGAAAGTTGGATGTGATGGAGATGAGCTGCTTGAGGAGTATGTGTAGAGTGACTCGTAGAGACAGATTGAGGAATTAAGAGATAAGTAGGAGAGTGGGTCAGTAGGAACATTTGTCGGCCAGAGTGGACAGAAGGGTGCTGAGCTGGTATGGACATGTTAAACGAAAGGAAGATGAACGGCTTACTAAGAGAATATGTGAGTCAGATACAAGAGGAGGTAGAGGGGTAGGAAGACCTCCATTGAGATGGAGAAAATGTGTAGTACAAGCATTGGAAGATAAAGGAATTACTATAGATCAGGCAAGAGAAGTGGTAATAAATTGGAATGAATGAAGAATGCTAGTAAATAGATAAATGAAAACGCGGTCGTTTGGGAGAAGGGGTCGGGCGTCAGTGGGACTAGAATCTAGATAATAGTACGTCAGGCGCCTGGCCTGGGAAGCCGGTATATATGAAGGGTACCCCTGGATGCGTGGTGGGCGGGCTTGTGGTGATAAATCTTCGCTGCATGTTTGCCTGCTGAGATCGGAACCTCTCCGGGAGGTCTGGGACCTGGGAATTTTGCTGGAGACCCCAAATGGGCCTTGGTCTCAGGGTCTTCTCCTGGGCGACCAGGAAATAGTCGACACCTAAATGGAACGAAAGGTTTTGATATTGATTAAGAAATGGGGCGAAAGGTGTTAAAATCGCCAAAGTAATTGGGCGAACGTCATAAAATGTCAAAACTAATGGGACTAAACATATAGGAGAAGGGAGTCCACAAAAATATATACATAAATAAGTAAATATATACATCTATCTATCTATCTATCTATATACTCAGGCCCAATCCCCACTTTTCCTATTTTGTTTTCTTCTGCGGGTGGCCGACTCAAGACAGAGCCCGAATAGGGACAACACAACAGAAAACAATGAACACACAAAAACAAATCACAAATTCACACACATCTACAGTAGGTCATCCAGAAGACCCAGAGACTAGGGATCACCAAGGTCCCTCCAGCACTCCCCCGGCCCCCGACCACCTGGAGAGGTTCCGATCTCGGCAGGCAGACATGCAGCAGAGCTGAAACCACAAGCCTGTCTCATGGACTATTATCTAGTCCAACTTGCGCCCAACCCCTTCCCCTAAATGACCACGTGTTTACTCATCTATTCACAAGCATTCTCCATTCATTCCTGTTTATTACCACTTCCCATATAGCTGAAATCGAATAAAAAGACGTCGTCGGTACAGAAGGGGTGTATAAACTTAATACAGAGTTGGGAACGCCAATATACTATGTAATAGAGGTGTCAAGCGAGGTCACCACTATATAGGGGTAAAGGTGCAGAGAGAGAGAGAGAGAGGGGGTGAGGGTTGAGAGACAGTAATAAAGCGATAAATTAAGCGATAAAAAGAGGGAATGAGAGAGAGAGAGAGGTGAGGGTTGATAGACAGTAATAAAGCGATAAATTAAGTGATAACAAGAGGGAATGAGAGAGAGAGAGAGAGAGAGGTGAGGGTTGATAGACAGTAATAAAGCGATAAATTAAGTGATAAAAGAGGGAATGAGAGAGAGAGAGAGAGGTGAGGGTTGATAGACAGTAATAAAGCGATAAATTAAGTGATAAAAAGAGGGAATGAGAGAGAGAGAGAGGTGAGGGTTGATAGACAGTAATAAAGCGATAAATTAAGTGATAACAAGAGGGAATGAGAGAGAGAGAGAGAGAGGTGAGGGTTGATAAACAGTAATAAAGCGATAAATTAAGTGATAAAAAGAGAGAGAGAGAGAGAGAGGTGAGGGTTGATAGACAGTAATAAAGCGATAAATTAAGTGATAAAAAGAGGGAATGAGAGAGAGAGAGAGAGAGAAGGCAGATAGGAATAAAGCAATAAATTAAGTGATAAAAAAAAAAAAAAAAAAAAAAAATATATATATATATATATATATATATATATATATATATATATATATATATATAGAGAGAGAGAGAGAGAGATAAAACGATAAATTAAGTGATAAACACAGGGAGAAAGGGAAGGAGAGAGGGATGGAAGGATTTAAGGATTTAGATAGATAGATAGATAGATAGATAGATATATAGATAGATAAATAGATAGCTAAATAGATAGATAGGTAGGTAGGTAGGTAGATAGATAGGTATAGAGAGATAGAGAGAGAGAAAGAAAGGGGGAATTGCAGGAGAGAGAGAGAGAGAGAGAGAGAGAGAGAGAGAGAGAGAGAGAGACCAGAAGGAGCCGAAAGATAATGGAGAATAACGAGCGAAAGAGGAGAATGGGAGGGGGAAAGAGAAACGAAGGAATAAAGCGAGAAATAACGAGATAAAGAGAGTGCTAGGAGGAGGGAGGGAGGGATCGGAGAGGGAGGGAGGAGGGTTTTAAAGGAGATAGAAGACGGAGAGAGGTAGATAGACGAATAAATAGCGAGAGAGAAGGAGAGAGGAAGAGAGACCGAACGAAGGAGGGGATAGGGTAGGCAAGGGGATAGATAAATGGAGGAATAAAGGGATAAATAAGGGATAAAGCTAAGGAAAAGGAGGGAGGGAGGGCGCCCTGACCCCCACTACGCATGCGCCAACCAAGCAGCTTGGGGTTGGCCGCGGTCGGAGGTGGCAGTGAGGAGTTGCCGCCGCTAGGGAACGGGTTGCGCCGCGTGCCATCAGTGTGTGCCATCTGCCGCCGCTGCCACCACCCCGCCGCCGTTCTCAACCCCTTGTGCCATCAGGAGGTGTCACACGGGACCTCCTAGCCCCTCCTGTGTGACATCTGTACACTCGGACGTCAACTAGAACCGTAAAAACAAACCACTTTAACTCGGATCATTGCCTCGTTTGTGACATTTAAAAGGAAAACAATTCACCTGTGTCTGTCTGTACTTTTTTAATTTGTTTAGTCCCAGTGAGTGCCCTTTGGAAATCTACCTGGACAACGCCTAAATGTATCTTTCTTAATAATGCTTGATTGATTTAAATGATTTCCAATATTTGTTTTCTTTGCGGTTGGGTTTAAAGAACGACCGTAAATAATGGAACGGTGGTGGTATGCGGTACTGCGGTGAGTGCGCGGTCGATGGTGGAAGAAAAGGACCGCTACTTACCCTGCACGGTCACCGGCAGCAAGCTACGGTCGGGATAAAGTGCGGTGGTGCGGTGGTTCAAGTACTAGGCGCCATTCGTGGAGACCTGGGTTCGAGTTTGAGTGAGTGAGTGTATGATTCCACTCACACACGCACAGGCAATCTACGAACGTGCTCCCACCCCAAACACACACACGTACACACACTCCCACTCACGAACCTCTATTTACTAACGTTTTAGCTACGCACCAGTGTTATAAGTGTTCGTTGATCCCAGAACGTTTAAAATTACTAGTAGGCACCCCCGACCCCTAAGACACTCTAATTCTCCCCTGTGTATCTGTGTAACTGTTTCCTAGCGTTAGAAAATCCAGTTTTTAGTGTAATTTAAAACAATATCGGCGACCAATAGGCTACCGTTAGACGATTACGATCATTGGAAGCTGAATTTGTGTGAAAAAGTTTTGATCTGAATTTTGACTTGGAACCCAAATTTTACGATCGTCCTTTCGACTGTTTACCATGGAACTAATAAATGTCTCGAGTTACCGTATCATTGCCATAGACTTCCCTACGTGCAACTAATTGGTTTTACTAAAGATTAATTCCGGTGTTATGCGTGCGGACTGCGTTATTTAAAGTACTGTTGGTGTTTGTAAAGGAATATTTGGAACAAATTTTAATATCTGAATACTTGGAACTGTAATTTTAATAGCTGAATATTTGGAACTAATAATAATTGCTGGATATTTGGAATTAATATTAATGGCTCAATAATTGGAAGTGGTATTTTAATAGCTGGATACTTGGAACTAATCTAAATAAGGGAATACATGGGACTGAAATATTTAATAAGAGAATACTTTGAACTTTGTAACAATGTGATATTTACCGTGGTCGCTCCTTGCTCAAGAACTAATCATTAATAAACTTCATTAATCTTTCCTCCAATACCCATCTAGGTGAGAAACGGGCTTGAGTGGGGTGAATTTTGATCTAGTATATCTTTCCCTCTAGATCTGGTGCCTTGAGCTACGATAGTTTTATAAAAGCTAATTCAATACTCTTGTAAAAGCTAATCCAGTACTCTTGTTAGATCCCTTATTTTGCCAATTCATCAAGTGTTAATCCCCCTTAAAATATTATACACCATTACTGTGTTACCGGCGGCAATAAGTAAACTAATTGGACTATCCCACTGCGTACAAATTTGGAAGATTGGACCATATTCAAATCCTGAATTAGGTGAAATCGTGGCTAGCTTCTGATACGTCAAACTAGTATCTGTTAGACTAGCCTATAAGCACCCTGTTTAAGAAAGAGATCAGGCGGTGGATTTGGGTACCCCTGATTGGCAATAATCCCCTTTAGTGCCGTAAGATAATCAGAAACTAGGAAATATAGCCCTAAGTGGTTCAGAAATTGCTGCTAAAATACGATCACAAACTAGGAAAATATACCTTGGTTTTGAAATCGCAGCTAAAATACGATCAGAACTAGGAATTATAAATGGTTTAGAAATTGCTGCCTAAATACGTCGCATTGTGGTAGAACAGCTGACGGAAACGAAACCGGTCACTAAAGAAACTCAGACACTGAAAGAATGCAATACATCGCACAATGGCGTAATTTTGCACGAAACAGCTGATCGAAACGTTACACAGAAAAGCTAGAGCAACACGTAACTAAGACATTAGAAAAACGTTATCCCTAACACTAGAAAAAACGTTACTCTGCACTAGAAAACAAATACACGCAGACACTAGGAATAAAAACGTTACGAAATCATTAGAAAAACCTTACGTGGACAACAGAACACGTAATACAGAAGATAGAAAAAAAAACAAAAAACGTTGCGCAAATATTGAAAACAAAACCGATCCAGAAACTAGACTGAAACTTAAGTGATAAATATAGCTCGTGGTAGTGATACAATTGGTTAAATCTCTCGAAACATTTTTAGATACATGAAGCGACAATTTGAAGCATTTGTGCCATAATTGGAGTTTCATTTAGTTTCGAAAAACAAAACAAGTGCTAAATAATTTCTGCATCCGTTCTTCCGTTTTCTGAGATCCTAATAGTAATAAAAATGCTATATTGAATTATTTAACACTTCAATTCCATATAATTACAAATAATCTGTGCATGGTGGTGGTGGAAATGCTATACATTCTACCGGTACCCACCTAACGACCAAATCAGTCTTTCCAAGGGTTCTCAATAAACAGAACATCACATTGCCAGTAATAATCATAAAGCGTTTGAACCTGAGCAAGTTGCATAGACTAGTGGTTGTGAATGATCTAAACTGTCCCATACCCACAGTCTTTCTAAATAATAACCAGTAATAATAATAACGCCAAACACACCCAGCCGATGGGGGAAAATATCTAGAAACATCTCGGTTTTTGCAAGTCTGGGTTGCAATACAGAACAAAAAACGGCGCTAGTGGTGGTAAAGTACGGTATCTACAGTAAAAGCAGAATATCCAATGTTTACGAATAATACTGTCTGGAAAATGAAAAACCCGCTGTAAATGGTTGAAAATATCCAGTAGCCTAACCACAATCTTGGCATATCCTGGGGTTCAAAATTCTCAGTGGTTCAGTCTTGGGTTCGAATACAAAAGAAACCGAACATACAAATTGATAAGCTAACACACAAGTCTCATATTATCGAGAAGTCCCTCCCGAGTGTCAAACCGGAGTCTTTCTGTTTGAATACAAGAAAATTAACATGAAAGAGCATTGTTCAGGCCATTTCATTACTTCCAAAGACATAATTTGAACTATAAACCACACTATTATCTGGTTATATACATTAATTAAGACTACAATCAAGGACTCGGCCTTCGTTTGACACTGCTGCCATCCCCGGGTTTCTGAAAGACAAGAGGGCATGGCGGTTGGGACGGGTCGGGGCGTGGTGGATTAGAAACACGGTCGTGCTTTGTGGGCTGAGAAGTGTGGAAACTACGGCCATGGGGGTGATGGGCGGGGTTCGAACCCACGCCTTCCTCACCCTCCTCTTCCTCCTGCTCTTCACATGCCCCGAGGAAACCCAGGCTCGCAAGAAGATCGACGTCTACGTGGCAGGCTTCTTTCCGGTGAGTAGGTTTTCAAGATTCGGTATATTAACTGTTGGTGGTGTAATAGTTTAGGTGTTTATGTTCTGGGTGTGGTATCCCTAGTTCGAATCCTGGGAGGATCATATGATCTCATTAATGTATTCAAGTACATCGGGGTTTGTAGTGGAGGACTAATTTTAAGAACGAGGTGTTCCATAAAAGTGATTTATCTTGTGACAGCCAGAGGTTTTATAATGTATTATTTTATTTTATTATTTATGTTTCATTATTTCTTTGATATACCGGGTAGTGTTGTTTTAGGCTAGCCTATAGCAAGGACTGCAGAAAATGCGTATTTACCCATTATCCAACAATCCATAGGTTAATGAAGATCAGGGAATATGAAGGGGTAAAGAGGATAAAAGGGAAAATAAGCTCTATTTGGCAATAACCGTGGGATGCATAGGCCTAATTTGGGAAAAACTCAATTTTTCTGTCACCAATTTTCCCATGGATTTTTTTTATTTTTCCCTGTTAGTTTTCATCAATATATAGTGTTTGAAATAATTACAACTCGGAGAAACCGTTTTCCCTATTATACAACGATCTTAAGACACGCCGCCCGATAGTGGGGAGGGCTATGAAGTTCAGGAAAAATGAGGGGTTAAAAGCGTAACAGAAGACATTAGCCTAACCTAACAACCTTACCTAACCTATCCTAGTATTATGGGTGCGGCCACACCCCCACTGATTGGGTAACAGTGCAAAAAACACAGTATTATGGGACATATCCTACTCCGACGTTTCCACCACTAGATGGGCCAAGTAATAGGGAAGTGTACGAGTCCTTTGGAATGGAAGAGCAGGCTTTGGGCATTGATTGTGGTGTGGTTGAGTGGATAAAGAGAAGTACTTTGAGGTGGTATGGTCATGTTCAGAGAATGGATGAAGACAGAATGCCAAGAAAGATATATGGGAGTCAGGTGAGTGGAACCGCTAGTAGTGGAAGACCACCTATGGTATGGGAAAAGAAAGTGGAAAAATATATTGAAGAAAGAAAAACTTCCACGTAGTGGAAGGGGCATTGTGGCACGGGCAAAGGAGGCATGTCTTGACAAAGTAGCTTGGAGACGTTTCTGTCATGGCCATCCTCTAGTGGGGGTTTCCCAGGGGGAAGCAAGGCGTCGGAGATGATGATGATGATATCCTACTCCGCCACAGAGTGGCAGTGGGAGGGCCGAGAGGTTCACAACAATAACTTGAGTGCGGCGGCGGACGCAGTGTTGCCATATTCTAAATGCAGAATTATCGTATTGTGACCACAAAATTATGGAATTTGCACCAAAATTATCGTACACACTAATATATATATATATATGGTCAATATACAGGAGACGCAACAATATAGGTAGCAAATTTCTAATGGTAGTTTTGGGTTCCTATCATCATATGCTTCATTTCTATATACTTTTTATCCCCGGGGAAAAAACAAAACAAATCTTTGAGTTTTTATTTTTTTCTTGGATTTTTGTTTTAACCTAACCAAAAAACCTAACCTAACCTAACCTAAATGTATTTGGGGGCTATTAGGCTAGGTTAGGTTTTTTGGTTAGGTTAATGAAAAAAAAAATAAAAAATCCTAAGAAAAAAAATGAAAAATCCCAAGATTTTTTTTTTCCCGGGGATAAAAAGTATATAGAAATGAAGCATATGATGATAGGAACCCAAAACTACCATTAAAAATGTGCTACCTATATTGTTGCGTCTCCTGTATATTAACCATATATACTGTATATACAGGTATATAGGGAATGTTTGTTCTAAATGGCGTGTGTACGAATCGGTGTCGTCTATAGGAAGGGATTTGACAACCATGTTACGAAAACATTCCATTTTAGTACCATATATTTTTATTAGGTTTTGCCGAGTGTTGAAACTAATTTTAATATGATGCTTAGAGCATATAGATTCCATATCTGTCTTCAAATATGTCAAAATAATTGGTGACAAATAAATGGAGTTTATTCTAATTTGTTGTTGGGATGGGGGTGGATACAATCATACAAAGCTCCCTTATAATACATTTCCGACAGTATTAACGTAGGCTATACACTATACTGTACCAATGTATTATGTAATATGACAATTACGGTACGTAGGCCACACACAAATCGATGGGTCTCGCGGCTGTCACACCGAAATATCGTACCCTGACTTGTTTTATTTGTATCTACCGGTACTGTAGGGCATTCTATTTTTCTTGTGTTCGGGCAGAAGTAGGCTATGGATTTTTGTCTTCGTTGTTTGTAGTTTTAGTCTAATATAGTTCTGTTTTCATACGGTAATATTTGATAAAGGTCTGTCTTTTGAGATCTATGCCCCATAACATGTTCTTTCCTCTCGCATAAACATTAGGTTATTCATAATACAGTTGGGTCCAGTAGGCTAGATGATTAGATTGATATCCAGTAATCGATAAATTGATAATTATCTTGATTATGTGCTGTACCTTTAACTGTCTCTAGATGGTGTAAGACTGTAAGGGTTAGAGCGTGTAAGTTATGCATGTGGTATCTTGGGGGTTAGTAATGTTAAGAACGATGTTAATTAATAGGGAGCTCTTGTTTAGCCGTTTGCACCTAAGTTGGGAATCCTGTTTTTCGCCTGCATAGCCTATACCGGACAGCTACTGACAAATGTTCGTGAGCTCTTACGATGTTCTTTATGCAATAATATCCACTTAGATTGATGTTAATATTAAATCAGCTGTATATGCAAAAATACATACAGTATGTATTTATGCATATACAGATGATGTGATCTGAGCATCAATCTCAATTAATATATTTGCATGAAGAAAATAGCAAAACTGCAAAAGTTCACGAACATTTGGCAGTAGTTGTGCTGCTGTGCAGCTGTAGGCTACCTGTATGCCGTAGGATTATTAGCTGAGCATGGAGACTATTATCCGATTATTGGGTATATATCAAGGAAACCGACCACCTTTTAGCCTATTTTGTGATTTTTTTTTTTTTTTTAGCTAGTTTTCATCATTATACAGTGGTTGTCATTAATTAGAATCTCCGGAAAAATCGTTTTCAATTACTTTGAAAAAGTTAATATTTACCTCCTGTTAAAGCTGAAGATTGCGGAGTAAATACCGTAGACTTCATTCAAATATTTTTTGGCGACCGTCAACCTTTTATTAATCAAACACCAAACCAGCAGGGGTGTGGGGGCGGCAGCCCCCACCTAATATACTAGGTTAGGTTAGGTTGTTAGGTTAGGATTACCCCTTATTTTCGTCTTTTACCCCTCAATTTCCCTGTACTTCATAGCCCTCCCCACTATTGGGGTCCGTATCTTAAGATTGTTGGATAATGGGGAAAACGTTTTTTCCGGAGATTATAATTAATGACAACCACTGTATAATGATGAAAACTAGCTATAACCAAAACAAAAAATCACGAAATAAAAGGTGGTAGGTTTCCTTGATGTTTTCCGATTATTGGACTTGAGGATGAAGCAAAGTTTTCTGTACCGGTATGTGGTTTTGGGTTATGTATGGAATAATGTTTTCATGTAGGATACTATTGTATGAGCTTAGGGATGCAGCTCTTGTTTTTGCGTGTATGGACCTAAATATGGAAATCTCATAGTACCGTACCAGTATCAGTATAGCCTATCTAGGCCACGAGTTATCTTATGTACCGGTATAATCCTAAGTATGGCGCCGTCTTCTAGTACGGTACCGGGTACGGTATGTATAAGTTGAATGATGAAGCCTTTATTTATAGGCCCTAATCCAACTCTAACCAGAGAGTAAACTGCTTTTCATTTATTTTTATCCTGCAATACCGGTACGGTACCTGTAAACTTGAACACCCTTCTTCAGTCTAGTTTCCCATTCCTAAGACCTTACGTCAAGCGCTGAGACAGGCTGGCAAACGATTGACCTTTCATATCCTGTCTCAAAATTAAAGTCCCTTACTTTTAGTAATAATTTTTACATAATTATACAAAGTTAAAGTTATGCTCCATAGTTCATATAATGCCCCTGGAAGTGATTAATCCTTTGAGTACCAGCGACGTGTGCTATATTCTATTTTAGCCATATTTGGACGATATTATGCAGTTTAGGAAGGATCTGTGGTACTGGTAGTTGAAAGGGTTGGTCGAGACATATTGAAGCCCTATTATTGCTAGAGGTCCTTCCTAAGATGAATAAAATCGTCTAATAGCTGCGCGCCTATGATATAAAGGACGTCCCTGGTACTGAATGGGTTAAATGGCTAAAACTAAGCAACTTCAAACTCATTTACTTGTTATCAATCTAAACCTATACCGGTACCCTGTTCCAAATAGTTAGGCCAGATGTTGTGAACCCCAACCTATGTCCTATGTAACTCAAATGGGCTGTACATTTCTACACCTATTCCCTGGCTGACCCTTCCCAAATGGTAGACATATTAGTTCGATTAGTTTAGTAATTTGTGAGTTATAGAGGTTAATGTTTAGGAGTTGTGGTGGCCTACTTAATATGGAACTCGGTCTAGAAACAACATTGACCTGGTTCCCCCCCCCCCCCCCCTGTGACCAGACACACGGTAGTAGTAGTATTGATTATAATATACCGGTATTAATGGTACCGTACCTTTGAAATTGACTATGTTGCCTAGGCTATATGACTGTATGTTGGTGGTGTATGACTGTATGTTGGTGGTGTATGACTGTATGTTGGTGGTGTATGACTGTATGTTGGTGGTGTATGACTGTATGTTGGTGGTGTACCGGTAGGCTAATGGTTTAGATGCTTATGTTTGGGTGTGGTGTCCGGAGTTGGAATCCCGGGAGGACCATATGCTTTCATTAGTTTATTCAAGTACATTGGGGTTTGTAATTGATGATTAATGTTAAGAACGGGGTGTTGCGGTACTTAATCAATTTCTTTTTAATTTCACACCCAGTTTGTAATCTACCCTTTTGCCTCGTAGAATAATAGTATAGCCTATATTTGTATACTCTCAGTGGGGCTCGAGCCATCGACAGTAAGTACGATTGTCCATGCGTTAACCAAGCATGGACAATCGTCCTGACTGTCGATGGTTCGAGCCCCGCGGAGACTATTAAAACATTTAGTAGCTCCGTGAATTTGTGAGAGATACCGGTACCGGAACGTATTATTATACCGGTAGGCTACCCTATGTACGGATGTTTCTGTTTAAGGGGGGCCACCTCGCTTTTGTTCTCTTTCTCTCTCTCTCTCTTTGGCTTGTATCCATTCGGCCCATTGCTTTAAGACGTTTACCCCCATCCAGGTGTCAATATTTTCCTGGCGAACTGTAGCGAGCCAGCATATATATATTTTTGTTTTGACAGCAAGCTAAATTTGTACATTTTTTGATAGAACAATGTCTTCGGCGAAGCCGGATTTCTCCATAGAATGCTGGCTCGCTTTCGCTCGCCAGGAAGAAATCGACACCTGGATGGGTATAAACGTCTTAAAACAGTTGGCTGAATGGGGCCGAATGGATACAAGCCAGGGAAAGAAAAAAGTAGAGAAAGATAAAACAAAAAGCCGGTGACCCCCCTTAATTGATATACAGTAACCTGGTCTTTAGCTTTTCAATTGATCCACGGCCTTCCTAAGCTGAATAACATCGTCTAATAGTAGCCAAGATAAAGTAAATAGGACTTCGCCGGTACAGAAGGGGTTAAGGGGTAAATACTAAATCAACTAACTCTCTACCTCTCACAAGTTCTTCCTAAACTGAATAAAATCATCTAATGGCAGTCAAAATATACTGTCTAAAGCGCGCCATAATCCTCAAGGGGTTATTATGCTTTGGTACGGTACAGTCGCGCTAATAAGTGATGTCTCGGCACCAAGTATGTTTTGATCAATAATTGGTATCAGCAATATCTAAGCTTCATTTCTTCATATCGAGTGAAATATACAAATATGTTTACACTTATCCACCCTATTCAACATCTGACAGACATTCATACAACACAGATCAAGCCAAACGTATTGACAGCTGGGACTTGACTTATTTGCGCGACCGTACAGTTGGCCAAATAAGTCGTGTCTCAGCTGTCATTACGTTTGGCTCGCTGTGTGCTGTATTAATGTCTGTCAGATGTTTTTGTTGTTGTTGTTGTTCCCCAAGCTGCCTGGCCGAACAGCCCCAAGGCCAAGGCCATAACTGAGCGCCCCCACAGAACCCTCCCTGCCGACCACAATAAAGCCTGGGTGACCGAAGCCACTCCATGGCGGGGAGCTGAGGAGGGTGCGGAAACGCCTGGGAAACCAAAGCCCCACCCAGGGCCCTGTGCCCCTCAGCAATTATGAAGAGAAAGTTGAGGGGTAAAGGAAAAATGTGACGTTTTGGCTTCCAATCTTGGTAGATTGGGAGGTCAATCCATGGAAGAGACGCCGTCACTTGAGATCTAGAAAATATATAAGTAAAAGGAACAGTCAGAGTAAGCTATGGGTATGGCAGAGATCGCTTAGTTCTCACTCTGATAGACCAGCCCATCACCACTCTGTCAGATGTTAAATATAGATAGATATACCGGTACACTACCGTACCGGTATCTCTCTCTCTCACTCTGTTAGCTATCTACTAGAATTAAGTCCTTACCACCTCGCTGGGATCGTAAGGTCTGTGTGGTCAGTGTAGGCCTACCGGTATGTATGTAAATCTCTCTCTCCTCTCTCTCTCTGTCTCTCTCTGACGAACCTGAGCCGACATCAAACCAGGACAGCCACCCTGTTCACCTTAGTCTCTCCCCCACTCCTCGTGCAAGAAGCCTGCTAGCACGAACAGTACCAACCCCTCACCCCCGTGCTAACCACTCCTCTCCCCGACCTGTACGCAGAGTCCCGCCACCACAGGTTTCCGGATTTACACCAGTGAGGAATGGTGCACGGCCAACGCAGAAAAGGTCTCATCTACCAGTCACAATGTCAAACAGATTTGAGATATTGGTAGAGATGGAATACGAACCAGAAGAGACCAGGCTCGTTGGGGATTCCATCCTACGAGGACAGGTCGAAGAGTTCTGCGACAGAGTCCCAAATCGACGAAAAAGATTTTGCATCCCAGGAGCTGGACTGGACGACATTGTGGAAGCCTTCGAAGATACCACAAAGGATGCAAATGAAAATACCCTTTTTGTCATCCATGCTGGTTCAAATGAGGTAATGTGCACCAGATCCGAAGAGTTGATGGAGAAATATCGCAAGATGATCCAGCACTACAAAAACAAGTCAAGGAATATCATCATCTCAGGCATTCTCCCCAAGATCGACGCACCTGACAAATTCTACGACAAGGCCTTCAGCACAAATAGCCGACTAAAATATTTGTGTCTGAGGGAAGAAATTGAATTCATCAACCTCTGGGACAACTTCTACAACCAGCCTACTCTGTTCCGCAAGGATGGCACTCATCTAAACCCTGTGGGTTCAGCACGCATGGGTCGTCTCCTACACGAAGCAGTCCGCAGCCATGGATCAAAAAACGCCATCCGAGAAGAAGCAGCAGTGACATAAATCATCCAACGCCAAGCAAAAAACAGAGGTAACCGAGGACCACCAGCGATAAGGACCGAAGACAGCGAGGACCGAGGACAGCCATGAACATAAATGTAGATCCGACAAGAGCCAAAATATTATTAAAGAGCGTTCCGTGAGTTCTAAAATAACAAATTTAAAGGTTTTCTATGCAAACGCTCGTAGCATACGCAATAAATTTTCAGATTTAGAGGAGCTAGTGTTTACAGAAAATTATGATGTGATTGGCATAACAGAATCTTGGCTCAATACAGAAGATAGAGACTTTTTAGCAGAGTATTCACTTCCCGGTTATGTAGTGTTTGAGAAAAGCCGAATAAATCGAAATGGAGGTGGCGTTTTACTTTATATCAAAGAAAGTCTTAACCCTACCCTCTTGTCAAAACCTCAAATTGTGAACGTCGACGCATCTTTTGTGCTAATAAAGAATAATAAAGGTACAAAAATAATACTTACGTTAATATACAGACCTCCAGCTCAATCAGTGCAAACTGACCGAGAAATTTACGAACAAATTGCAGATGTAAGTAACTCACAAGATACCGTAATTTTTGGCGACTTTAATTTACCTGTGACCAAGTGGGGCGATACTCTTACTTCACACTCCGGACATGACTTGTATACGAACTTGCAAGAGAGTTCGCTTTATCAATTTGTTCGAACGCTGACCCGTGGTAATAACGTTCTTGACATTGTACTTGCAACAAAAGAAGAATTGATAGAGAATTTGAATGTTGGTGATGAATTCAGTAACAGCGACCATCATACGATAACTTTCACTTTAAAGGTTACTAGTAACGAACCAAATAGTAGCATCGAAAAAGTCCCTAATTTCAAGAAAGCAAACTTCCATAAACTTAGAGCTATGTTTAAAGAAACTGACTGGAGCTTTTTAATTAACAATAACGACATAAATACATCTTGGAAGTTATTCGAAACCACTTAACTAAAAGCAGTGCAAGACTGCATACCATCGAAAATACGGCGTCCAGGCCATAATAATAAACCCAAATGGTGGAATAAAGATATTTCAAACTGCCTGCTTGCTAAAAAATTAGCTAATGATAGATTAAAATCCTCACAAAATGACGAAGAACGGGTGAAATTTGTAGAGCTACGACGCAAAGCCAAAAAGTTAATTAAGCAAAGTAAAAAGACCTTAGAGTTACATATTGCAAATCAAAGTAAAACAAACCCAAAAGAATTCTATAGTTATATCAGAAAGAAAAAAGTAGTTACTTCAACTGTTGGACCGTTAGTCGATGAAAATGGAGAATACACCAAAGACGAAGTACAAATGAGTAATGCCCTCAATACCTTCTTTGCATCAGTTTTTACAACCAAAGACCTCAGTGATATCCCTACACCATCGCCGATTCAGATTGATAATTCAGATGTTCTAAGCAATATCACCGTTACAGAGAGAGAAGTATTGGATTGTTTAGATAAACTCGAGGTAAATAAAACGCCTGGACCTGATACAATCTCGCCTAGAGTTCTAAAGGAAGCTAAGGATGAGCTCTCCAAACCACTGACATTACTATTCAATAAATCCTTGCAGTCCGGAACTATGCCTGATTAGTGGAAGCTAGCCAACGTAACACTGATATTCAAAAAAGGCAGCAAATCCCTACCCAGTAACTATCGTCCAATTAGCTTAACCTCAGTTGTATGTAAAATGCTAGAAACGGTCATACGAGACAGACTCGTAAATCACTTGAGGAAAATAACATACTTAAAGATACTCAACACGGCTTTCGTAAAAAACGTTCCTGTTTAACAAACCTCTTAGACTTCTTCCACGATATCCTCAACCTCTACGATGAGAGTAAAGCTGTAGATATTATATACCTTGATTTTCAAAAGGCCTTTGACAAAGTTCCCCACAAACGTTTACTGCTAAAACTAAAAGCGCATGGAATACAAGACGGTGTGTTGAAAAGGATAGAAAATTGGCTCAGCAACAGAAAGCAAAGAGTAGTCATAAACGGTAAGGCATCTAAATGGACCAATGTAAGTAGCGGGGTACCCCAGGGATCGGTACTAGGACCAATTCTCTTTCTAATTTACATCAACGACATAGATGAGGGTCTCACCTGTACAATCTCAAAATTTGCTGACGATACAAAAATTGCAAATAGCGTACTCTCAAAAGAACAAGTTGACGATATGCAACACAATCTAGATAAATTGTCATGTTGGGCCCAAATTTGGCAAATGAGTTTCAATGCGGATAAATGTAAAGTACTACATATCGGATACCTAAATGAGAAAGCAAACTATTCGATGAATGGCACTCAGCTTAAGAATGTAAACAGAGAAACCGATCTGGGAGTAACAATATCGAGTAACCTAAAACCGAGTCAACAATGTTCAGAAGTTGTTAAGAAGGCAAACAAAATAATTGGCTTTATAGGCAGGTCATTTGAGCATAAATCCAAAGAAGTTATCCTAACCCTTTACAATTCCTCAGTCCGCCCTCTTCTGGAATACTGCGTTCAATCCTGGTGCCCTTATTACCAAAAAGATATAAACAAGCTAGAACGAGTTCAACGTAGGAGTTACCAAAATGATACCTAGCCTAAAGAACAAACCATACGAAGAGCGTCTTAGAGAATTAAATCTATTTCCTTTAACCCAGCGCAGATTAAGAGGCGACTTAATTCAAGTGTTCAAAATCAATCAAAGGCATCGACAATATGAACTGTAGTAAGTACTTCACTATCGACCAATCTAATTACACACGGGGAAACGGTTGCAAAATTATTGGTAAATCTTTTAACTCACACGGATCTAAGAATTTCTTCTTCAATCGAGTTGTCAACTTGTGGAATGGGCTTCCCCGAAACGTTATAGACTGCATCACTGTTGATTCATTTAAACTCCGCCTAGACAAATATCTCGCATCAAACCCGCGACTGACTGCGTTTGTAAATGAATAACTTTATTTTATCCCCCCCTCAGTTACTAACCCATCTGTCCCCTACTAAATTCCTAATCCTGCCACGGACATTAG
>CM064562.1:38842516-39196376 GCA_032716605.1 Paralithodes platypus
TTGTTTTCGGTTTACGAGGAAATTGTATATCCACCGTCCGATTTTCCCAGTTATACCTTTTGCTTTCAGTTTGTGGGCTATTATACCATGGTCACATTAATCAAATGCCTTAGCAAAATCGGTGTAAATGACATCCACTTTTTCTTTTCTTCTAGCGCTTTAAGAATTTTGTCATAGTGTTCCAAAAGTTGTGAGAGACATGATCTTCCCGCTCTGAACCCATGTTGACCGGTGTTGTGTAGTTCATTTGTCTCCATGAATGTTGAAATTTTGCTTCGCAGGACTCGCTCGAAAACTTTAATGATGTGAGAGGTTAGAGCTACCGGGCGGTAGTTTTTTGGTAGTGCTTTACTCCCTCCTTTATGCAGTGGGGCAATTATTGCATTTTTCAAGCTATCTGGTATGTCACCAGTGTCTAGACTCCTTCTCCACATTATAGCCAGGGGTTTTGAGAGGTTTTCCTTACATTTCTTCATTAGGATCGAATTCCATGAGTCCGGGCCTGGTGCCGAGTGGGATGGCATGTTGGAAATGGCCTCTTCTATGTCTTTTGGACCAAAATCAATATCCAGCATCTGAGGGGTTTCTGTGGGGGAGGTTTCCATGAAAAATATATTTTGGTCTCTGATGACTTTTGTTTCATCAGGCTCACTGAATGCCATTTCATACTGCCTGCTTAAGAGTTCGCTCATTTCCTTTTTGTCCCCTGTGAAAGAGCCGTCCCCTTTGCTCAGTGGGCCGATGTTTGATGTTGTTTTAGCCTTTTGTTTGGCGTATGAAAAGAAGTATTTGGAATTTTCCTTTATACCTGCAATAGCTTTCCTCTCCTCTTCCATATGTTGTAGTTCATATGATATTCTTAGCCTTTGTTCAATTTCCACAATTTCTCTATCTATTTCGACCTTTTGCCTATCCTGTAGATTTTGATGTGTGCATCTTTGTGTGAGTAATTTTCTTCTTCTGTACAGCCTCCTCCTTTCCCGATCTTGTTTGCTTCTTCGTCTTGTTTGTCTTGCAGGTATATGGTGGCTACAGATTTGGGTCATGGTTTCTGTTATTAAGACTAGACATTCTGCTGGTGTCAGGTTATCCATTAAATCTTCCCAGTCTATTTCCTCCATTTCTTGATTTTTTTTTTTTTTTTTTTTTTTTCTATATTCCAACTTACTTCCTCTCGGGCATAGGCTGAGAGCCTTAACATTCACCGCTTTACAATGAACAGTGAAGCCTGTGAGGTCTTGTTCCAGTCTAGGGAGTGAGACATGTGAAGCACGTAGAGTACAACGAGCACCTGCCATCTTGCCTTCACATGAGGCACGGTGCTCACTCATGGCCCGAAACGACCCCATCTCTGAAGCCACCTCGTTCCCGTGCTTCACTGTCTCACCCCCTACACTCGGACTCTCACACTTACACACACACAACGCCACCTGTTGAGCAGATAACTCACCAGGCATTGCACCCCTATAGCATATTTTGAATATGGGAATATTCATACAGTGCTATTTAATCAGGGAACAATGAGGGTATTTTATTGACGTTTCGGTGGGCTTGTGGTAATGCACTGATACCAGGTACAGCACAAATTCCATCCCAATAATATCTTCCCATTGATACATCGGGATTTGAACCCGGGACCTTTGGATTACCAGGCCAGTGGCAAGACCACTCCACCACACCTCCCCTCTTTACCTCTTCCCTCTTCCCACCTAATGTTTTTGTTATTGAAGTTAAATTTACTGAAGGGGCCGGTTTTTGTTCTCGATTCTGAGGTTGTCTGTACACTTTCTAAGGTGGTTTTGATCTCAATTAATTTATGATCTGAGTATGTTGTGTCCGATATGTTAATGCTGTGTACTAGAGAGTCGTTGTTAGTGAAGACCAGGTCTAAGATATTGTTTTCCCGTGTTGGGCAATATGTTGGGTAAGACTAAAAAAATCACAAAGTTCAAAATGCTCTCTCGTACAGTATTAGTACTGTACAGTATTTGCTTCTCCGGTGTTATTTGCCACTAACTGGTTTTCTAGTTGTCTCCATTTAATGTTTGGTAGGTTAAAGTCGCCTAGCCATATAATATTTGGTGTTGGGTTCCCCAGGGTTTCCACTTCTGATTTTATTTTGTTGAGCTGGGTTTTGAATTCTTCTCGGGATGAGTCTGGAGGCCTGTATGTAACAATAACTGCTAAATTTAGGGATTCTATTTTAACTCCAAGTATTTCCACCACTTCATTACTGTTATTTAGGAATTCAGTACATATCAGTGAGTCATGTATGTACAAGGCTACACCTCCATGTGATCTATGTGTTCTGTCCGCCCTATGTAGGTTGTAACCAGGAATCCATACCTCACTATCTTCCTGATCTTTAATGTGAGTTTCTGTGAGAGCCGCAAATATAGCGTTTCCTTCTTCTAGCAGGCCCCTAATAAATGGTACTTTGTTTGTGGTTCTATTTTTTAGGCCTTGGATATTTGCAAACAAGATTGGGGAGGGATTGTTTGGAGTACTATGTGTACCTAATAGTCTTCGGGATGTATTGGCCACTCTTGGGAGGCCAGGAGGTGCTCGAGGTGTTCTATGTGCTCTTCCATCTCCCTCAGTCTCTTCATCTTCATCTGCCCTTTCCCTCCTTGCCTTTTTCCTCTGTCTCATCCTCGCATAGCTAGAGAGTTTTTTGGGCTACCATTCGTGTTAGGTCTAGCATATCTCCAAGTCCCTTTAATATGAAAAGCTGGGCATTTCATATTGTAGCAGGTCTTGTTCTCAAGTGATGTCTTGCAAAGGGATGGGTGGTGGTATTTGCAGGTTTCACCAAATCTACATTTTCCATGACTGGTTATGTTGTTGCAAATTTTGGGATGAGCAAATCTAAATGCATTCCCATTATTATATTCGCCCTTTTGACCAAAGTAGCACCTTCTTTCCAGATAATATCTGCACACTGGTGTAGACAACCCCAGTAGGTGTGGCTGGGGCTGCAAGGGGTTATGTGGTGAGCTAAGTGTGGTTGTGGGTGATAGTGGGCTTGGTGTATGGGTGGGTGAGGCCTGCACGGGGGTGGAGTTACGGGTCGGTTGTAGGTGGGCAGGTGGCAGTGGTGAGGGGGGAGACGATGAGGAAGGGGAGCCTGATATGGGGGCTTGTTGCATCCTACGTTCATCCTGCAAATGTATTTGATCAACAGCAGTAGGGTGGTCAATGGCCATAGATGGGATTAATGTGGGTGTTTTCTGGGTCTGGGGAGATGTGCGGCACGGTTTGTGGATATGTAGGTGCGAAAGGTTGTTGTTCGGCAGGCGATGTGTGTTGATGTGCAGGTGGCAATGTGGGCATTTTCATGGGAAGGTGTGCGTGTGTGGGTTGTGATATTAGTATGTGCCCTGAGGCCCCAATAGTTCCCCATTTTCTGTGAAAGGTAGCTATGTCTTGGCTATATTTCAGTCTATCTTGTACTTCTGTATTTTCTACAGTCTGTATGACTTACCATGTGATATCGAAACAAGTATCGCAGAAATGGAGGTTCTTTCCCTCTTGTATTGTACGCCTCATTTATTGGTGTCAATCCTATGCAAATCCAGTGGTATGGTTGCTTGCATATCCGACATGCGGTGCCTTTATGCATGTGTATATTCATCTTACAACTCGTACATTTGTCTCTGGTAAACATTTTTGTTTGTTTTTTTGTTTTTCCTTTTCCACCCGCCCTTACATGGGGGAGAGAGAGAGAGAGAGAGAGAGGGGGGGGGGGGGGCTTGGAGGACAAGGAGGTGTTTGTTACGCGGTTTGTGGGGAGTGTGGGGGGGGGGTGGGGGGGGAGGAGGGGCAGAGTGCCACTCGTTTACACTCGTTATGTTTAAACTTTAAGTAACTTTAAGTAACACTTTCAATAATTATCTTATGAAACAGAATTCCTCACTGCCCTAACCACTTTTTCCCGTTTTTTGGTCGACTGTTTAACGGAATATACGGCACTCTAGGAAAATAACAAACTTTCCAGGCTACCTATATATAGTATCCATTTTAATTTTCATATTTTACCTATCAACTTGATTCAACACTGCTCAGGTTCGAATTTTCACCACATTTGGTTGCGTGGGAGATCTTTCTCTCCAATAATGTCACTACTAACCTGCGATATGGTCGAGAAATAATCTGCACTGATTTAATTTGTTTATAATATATTGTTTTTCTCTGTTTGCTATTATTTACGATATTTGTTTTGTCGGTACCTTTTCTGTCGAGGTTAAGTTTCGTTTTTGGTAAAATCGTATAGGGGGAGGGGAGGGGACGTGTCCAGGAGAGCGAGGGGATATATGTGTTTATGGTCTTTGCGGTCACCGAGGGTATTTTGTTTACAGCATACGTCCTGTTCCCAAACTAAAAGTTAAAAGTTCCCCTGACTTTAATTCTCTGTATTATACTTTCCTAGTTTATTTACGTGATATACGATGTTCACTATCACTTTGAACTTAGGCTTCCTATTTTCCCATAGCCCTGTTTGATTTCATAGGATATATATAGCTAACACTTTGCTTTGGAACGTACGTTTTTTTTCTTTCCCTTCTTCTTTCCACCCGCCTTATGGGCCTGCCCTAGGCCTGTCCTAGACCAGCGCTGTAGGAGTTAACGAATTTTTCTCCAAAACGCGTATATCTCTCCAGATATTTTATCAATCGGTTCGATTTTGCACTTCACAGGACCGCGACACTACGTTTGTTTTTGTGTGTGATTTTTTGGAAGTTTAATCACCAGTATCCTGTGGGATAGTCGAAAAATCCCGGACCGCGACGGACGTGACCCTCCTCTCTGACTGACTCTGACTGACTATAATTATTATAATTATCGGTGAAAATCCTGTGAATCATCAAACAAGAGAATATCAAGGGTCCACTGTAGGCCAAATTTAAGGGACTTTTAGCCCGTATGTTTTTTAAGCTAGCGAGAAATTTACTCCTCCCCATCTTAACCCTCCAGCCCCGGCTATGTATTATATATATATTCCTCGAAACCCGGGTGTTTTGGCCGAAAAACGTCTAGGCTAGGCTACCGTATATTCGTTAATCAGACTGCATCCCGCATTCCCGCGCATCCCCAAGCGTAGCTGTGTTATTTACCTGTAGAATGGCATTAAGTAGAGCTCTCTAAGTCAACTGGTGATGGGCTGGTCTATCAGAGTGAGACCTGAGCGATCTCTGCCATACCCATAGCTTACTCTGACTGTTCCTTTTACTTATATATTTTCTAGATCTCGAGTGACGGCGTCTCTTCCGTGGATTGACCTCCCAATCTACCAAGATTGGAAGCTAAAGCGTCACATTATTCCCTTGCCCCTCAACTTTCTCTTCATAATTGCTGAGGGGCACAGGGCCCTGGGTGGGGCTTTGGTTTCCCGGGCGTTTACGCACCCTCTCAGCCCCCCGCCATGGAGTGGCTTCGGTCACCCAGGCTTTATTGTGGTCGGCAGGGAGGGTTCTGTGGGGTCGCTCGTTTATGGCCTTGGCCTTACTCGGGGCCTTGGGGCTGTTCGGCCAGGCAGCTTGGGGAACAACAACAACAACAACAACAACAACAACTGGTTGAGCTGTGATGATGATTTCATTGGAGATAACTTTATGGCCAAAACAGCCACTTTACACCACTTTTCGATACTTAACAACAACATACAGGCACACACGAACAAGCGACGCTCTCCTTCTTGTGGCCGGAGATGCGGAGCGTCGGTCCAGCCGGCTGTTGTTTACATGCGTCGGACCGACGCCTCGCACACCAAGCTCACAGGCGTTGACGTCATGGGTGTTTAAGAGCCCTTCCGGGCAGCTCGTGTATGCTTTTTTATGGGCGTTCAAGAGCCCTTCCGGGAACAGAGGGTTAAGGGAGAATATTAGTTTGCTCCCTATACTTCTATCAAGCTTAGAAAACAACCCCGAAAGGAGTTGAAATAGGGGAGCTATCCCCCCGCCAAAGGCGGCTTTCTAGGGCCTTTCCTAGCTGATGCTGAGAGGATTGGGTTCTAGTCATGTGGTGATGGGCTGGTCTATCCGAGTGAGAACTGAGCGATCTCTGCCATACCCATAGCTTACTCTGACTGTTCCTTTTACTTATATATCTTCTAGATCTCAAGTGGCGGCGTCTTTTCCGTGGATTGACCTCCCTACTGCCAACCTAGAAGTTGGCAGATTGGGAGCCAAAGCGTCACATTTTTCCCTTACCCCTCAACTTTCCCTTCATAATTGCTGAGGGGCACAGGGCCTTGGGTGGGGCTTTGGAGACGGGCGTTTCTGCACCCTCCTCAGCTCCCTGCCTTGGAGTGGCTTCGGTCACAAAGGAGTACAAAGGAAATCAAGCAACAACAGATATAGTGACCCTTCTAGGCTGCTTGTCCTCCAAAACACTGAGGATCAAGTGTCCAAACAGTGGTTTAGAGTGGGTAAGGGAACATTGGAAAGGGAACTACTGCCCTGGAACTAATGTCCGTGGCAGGACTAGGAAGTTAGTAGGGGACATATGGGTTAGCAACTGAGGGGAGGATAAAATAAAGTCATTCATTTACAAACGCAGTCAGTCGCGGGTTTGATGCGAGATATTTGTCTAAGCGGAATTTAAATGAATCAACGGTGCTCCAGTCTATAACGTCTCGGGGAAGCCCATTCCACAAGTTGACAACTCGATTGAAGAAGAAATTCTTAGATTCGTGTGAGTTAAAAGATTTACCAATAATTTTGCAACCGTTTCCCTGCGTGTAATTAGATTGGTCGATAGTGAAGTACTGTACTTACTACAGTTCATATTGTCGATGCCTTTGATGATTTTGAACACTTGAATTAAGTCCCCTCTTAATCTGCGCTGGGTTAAAGGAAATAGATTTAATTCTCTAAGACGCTCTTCGTATGGTTTGTTCTTTAGGCTAGGTATCATTTTTGTAACTCTACGTTGAACTCGTTCTAGCTTGTTTATGTCTATTTGGTAATAAGGGCACCAGCATTGAACGCAGTATTCCAGAAGAGGGCGGACTAAGGAATTGTAAAGGGTTAGGATAACGTCTTTGGATTTACTGTACTGTATTCTCAAATGACCTGCCTATAAAGCCAATTATTTTGTTTGCCTTCTTAACAACTTCTGAACATTGTTGACTCGGTTTTAGGTTACTCGATATTGTTACTCCCAGATCGGTTTCTCTGTTTACATTCTTAAGCTGAGTGCCATTCATCGAATAGTTTGCTTTCTCATTTAGGTATCCGATATGTAGTACTTTACATTTATCCGCATTGAAACTCATTTGCCAAATTTGGGCCCAATGTGACAATTTATCTAGATTGTGTTGCATATCGTCAACTTGATCTTTTGAGAGTACGCTATTTGCAATTTTTGTATCGTCAGCAAATTTTGAGATTGTACAGGTGAGACCCTCATCTATGTCGTTGATGTAAATTAGAAAGAGAATTGGTCCTAGTACCGATCCCTGGGGTACCCCGCTACTTACATTGGTCCATTTAGATGCCGTACCGTTTATGACTACTCTTTGCTTTCTGTCGCTGAGCCAATTTTCTATCCATTTCAACACACCGTCTTGTATTCCATGCGCTTTTAGTTTTAGCAGTAAACGTTTCACCCGGGCTTTGTTAGTGGTAAGCAGGGAGGATTTTGTGGGGGCGCTCATTTATGGCCTTGGCCTTGCTCGAGACCTTGGGGCTGTTCGGCCAGACAGCCTGGGGAACAACAACAACACCCCCAAGACCCTCTCCGAGATAAGGTTGTGCATTTTTCTGGCTGAATACGGGTTCCTCTTAAATTACAGGTTTGCTGTCGCTCGCCATAAACATTTCTGACATCTAAATTGCATGGAAGGTCTCAATAATAGGAAAAAATGGGGTGAAAAATATTAAAATCGCTAAACTAATGGGGTGAACGTCTTAAAATCTGAAAACTAATGGGGATAAACATGAGAGAAAAAGGGGACCAAAACAAAACAACTATCCCCCCTTAATAAAAATTTGATGATAACTTGTAGATGATTCAAGGCTCTGTTACATGTAGCTGAAAATATTGCTCATGTGATGCTACAGTATACAGTGGAGCCCCCATCTTCGCTACACCGGTCTTCGCTGATTCAATTCTCGCACCACACACCAAATATTCCCAATTTCAATTCTCGCATCAAAATCCCAGCCGAAACCCGAAAAAAAATAGCAAAAACAACGAAAAACTCGACATAAAACTAGAAAACAAACAAAAACAATAATTTTGTTTTAACATAACGAAAGAATCTGCCAGTAGCTTGCCATTTAGAGACGAAATCCGAGTGAATCCGAGATCCGATCGTCAAATGCGCAAGATGCCGCTATCTTTGTATGACGTCATCACTAAGCAGACGCTTGCAGTTTAGCTAGTATCTGTGTTGACAAAACAACCGTTTGCAAGCCTTTTTGTGCCTGAACCCCTTATCTCTCGCGTTTATTATAACCTCTAGTACATCTAGTGATAGGGATGGTTGGCCTGGTGGTAGCAATGAAGGAATTTCATGCTCAAAACACAGAGCAAAGACCAGTCCATGTCGGACGCAAGCGATTGAAATGCCTAGCCTAGACGATGTTAGCCTAGGCTAGGCTAAATATGACAATGATTTATAATAAAATCTGTGTGGTAAGTAATCTTCTCATAATACGTATTTATACGTCTTTTCCTCATAATATGTATTTATTGGATGTATTTGGGGCGAAATGGGTACTTGAGGGGTGGCTGGACGAATTTAGAACCTAGGACTAGGCTAGGCCTAAAAAATTTCGCATGATAGAAACAATGCCCAAATCTACAGTATTTATGGTTAGGACTGTCATTTAGCCATGTCTACATTATTATTTACAATGCATAAGATTTAGGCCTAGGCTACTACCACCACAGTATAATATGAGGCGTATAGTAACATAGTCCGGTAAGCGCCACCATGGCCGAAATTGAGTTAGGTATGGCATTGCATTGCCCAACCCTTCCTTTATCCCGGGAAAGTCAAACGAAGTTAATATGCCACCCGCAATAGGGTCGAAAATCCATCCTTCTAACATTATTGCCAGGTCCGTACCGCGGCGAGTCTAGCTTGGCAGCGGAGGGGGACTCACAGACGATGGTAAGCGCCACTTGTGTACACACGTGTTGGCCGCCTATGGCGCGTCGCGTTTCAAGACACGTAGACAAAGACTCGGACCAATCAGAGCTCTCGTAGCTCCCAGCCGCCATTGCCAGTCCACCCATCGCTCTTTGCCGCGCAATACCAGGATTGTATAGTCGTGTTTATTGTGATTATTAGTGCTTTCGGAGTTCTCCTACGCATTATGTCGGACAGTGACACACAGTGCTGTCATGTACAGGGAGATTTCCTTGTTTTAGGGAAATTTTGCCTCACTCAGGGAAATAGGGAAGAAACTAGGAAAGCCCCTCAAATCTAGGGAAATTTCACCTTGACTGACAAAATACAAGTATTTTGTATTGTTTTTGTATACATTTTGTGAACCGAAACCTTGACCGAAACCCTGAGAGAGAGAGAGAGAGATCGTCTCATTCCCGTATGTGAGAGCAAGCACCATGTTACGTAGTGTGAAATGGGAGGAAGATATGTATACGTTCCAGGACAAGAATGTGGAGGACAAGTGGCAGATCTTTCTTCACCACAACAAAGTAATAGAAACCTGCGTACCATTTCAAGCAACCTCTACAATTGGAGCTAAACCAAGGCCAAAATGGATGACTGGGAAAGTTATTATCAAAATTAATGCAAAGGAAGAAGCCTGGATCAGCTACAGACAGAGACAGACAAGAGCCAGATACAGGAATTACTACAAGCAAAGAAATGACACCACCAAAGCAGTGAGAGAAGCCAAATAAGAATTGAGAAGAATCTTTCCAGTGAGTCAAAGACAAACCCTCGAGCATTCTTTGCATACGCCCGTAGTAAATCGTCGAGGATCAAGGAGGAAGTAGGCCTACTGCAACTCAAGTGTCCTGATGGTTCGTTAACCTCCAGCCCACTATTGAGGCGAGTTCTACTCTCAACAAGGAGTTTCAAAAATTGTTCACAAGGGAAAGTGGGAACAGCACCCCAGAAATCATGACAATAACCCCTTTCAAGGAGAAAAACTGCAGAATTGCAATTTCAGCATCGAGGACGTCAAGACTGCAATTGGAAACCTCAAGGCAGAAAAATCAGCTCCTGGACCAGATGGAGTTCATCCTACATTGGGAGGTTTGACGTACCTCCCAACCTACCAAATAGGAAAACCTACTATTTGGTAGTAGTCTTGGAAAATCCAACGTCAAGGCTATTAACCTAATTGCAATGACGACTTGTCTATTTTGACTGCTATGTCGTCATTCCAACCGCGGTTAAAAAGAAAACGTCTAGAGTCTACTCCTTATCTTGCTCTAGGAGACGTTGTACATTAACCAAAACTACCACCGAAGGTGAAAAAAGTATAGAAGAGAAGAAAAAGGGGTTTACCTTAGTTACCGCTCAAGGCCCATCCCGTGTTCCGTCATGCGCCGATCCCTGTCGAACGTGCGCATGAGCGACCCTCTCTTGTTATCACATCTCACGTCAGCAGAAGAACGCGGATGGGCAGGGGTCCGGCGTGAGGGAGGGTATTATGTACGTTGGATTTTCCAAGACTACTACCAAATAGTAGGTTTTCCTATTTGGTAGGTTGGGAGGTACGTCAAACCTCCCAATTTGTTAGTAGTCTTGGCAAATCCAACGTCAAGGCTGCATAACAAATAGGAGGAGGACATCCAAGCCCAACCTACCAAAAAAACCAATGCATAAGACAAAATTATGAATGACAAAGAAACACAATGTAAACAAGAGAGTTTAATAAAAGAGTGAAAAACTGAGGAGTAGCTAAAAAGAGCAGTTTTAACACGTGCCCGTCATTCATAGTAATGCAAAACCATAGACTTGTCTTAAACCAAAAAGTACTGTACACAAAATCCCTTTTCTTCCAAAATGAACAAAAACACTGATCACAAAAACAAAACACAATTAACAATGAGGCAAAAACACTTATGTACTGTATACATATAACATAACCCCAAACTTGTAATCCAGTGTTGCAAACCCGTACTTCCCTCCCCCCCTTTTCGAAAGAAAACAAAGGAAAAGAAAAAGTGACGAGGGGGGAAGACCAGGCAACTTCGCGAGAGCCCTAGGAAACACGACTCCCGAGAGCTATCACAGGCCGAGGGGGTCTAACAATGGACATGGAGAGGTAGGAGGAGACGAAGGTATGGACAGAAGACCACAAACCAGCCGAGGCGACGTCAGGCAACGAACGAGTTTGCAGGAACCGTAAGGAGGCAGCAAAGGATCGCACATCGTGCGCAGAACCCCGACAAGCAGGGTTACTGGCACGAATGACCCGACAAATGTGGCGGCCTATCTGTACCTTCGAGAGCCTCCTACCAGTCCGAGGAGACACCCACACAGCAGTACCCGAAGTCGGAGCCACAGACTCAACATAGGAGTGCAAGGCCTGCACCGGGCACAACACATGGTGAGTATGCCCACGCTTTAAAGCCTGGATGGTAAAGGCTTGAAAACGTGGGTCTCTCTCTCATTCTTGGCAACAAAATGAGGGGAGGGGGCTAACGTGACGACATTCAAGGACGGGGAGAATCGCATGCATTCCTGGGACCGCGACATGGCAGCTAGTTCAGACACCCTATCCCCAGTGGCCAGAGCGACAAGGAAGAGTGTACGCTCGAGCAACTGAACCGGTGTAGTGTCCCGTGTATATGTGTGAGAAGCCAGAAGGTCCAGAGCACGCCCCAGATCCCACTGAGGAGGGATCTGGCGCGGAGGCGGTCGCTCCCTGAAGGCAGCCTTCATGAAGGAATCCAGCTCCTTCGGTGGAACGACCAGCCCAGTGACGGACTCAAAGACCTCCCGGATGGCAGACAAGTGGTTACGTATAGTGTTGACTTGAGAGCGACGTGTACGGAAGAGGTGAAACAAGTAGTGTAGGACGAGGGAAGGAGAGCTAACAGTCTGGTGAGTGTCCTGTATCCACCTAGTAAAAGACCTCCAGTGGGACTCGTAAGTCCCCCAAGTCGAAGACGTCCATGAACGCTTCAGGAAGTCAGTCAGGTCCCGTCCGTGGACTGGGAGCCACCGTGCCTCACGAACATCCACGATGCGAAGGCCAACGAGGTCCGCAGGTCGCCAACCTGGCTCAAGTGGAAGTTTGAGAGAGGGAGAGGGACCGGACTCGGGCACCACCGCTTCAACTGGGAGTACCAAGCCTGGGCCGGCCACAGAGGCGCTATCAGCCAGACTCTGCCGCGGTACAGCCGCAGTCGCGAGGACTTTGCACATCAACAGTGCGTCTGGTGGCGGAAATATGTATATCGACTGCCACCTGTTCCAGTCTTCCATGAAAGCGTCCGGACCCCCCTCCGGAGTGCGAGTCCGGAGGGACAGGTACTGAGGCAACTTGCGCGTCTCCTTCGATGCGAACAAGTCGACCTCCGGAACACCCCAGGAAGCTGCGAGGTCGTCGAATACAGTCTGTTTCATTGCCCATTCTACAAGAACGCCCCGTCCTCGCGACAGGGCGTCCGCCCACAGGTTGGCAGTCCCGGGCAGGTAGGAGGCGTGCAGGGAGATGTTGTGTCGGTTCGCGAGGAAGAACAACTTCTCTGAGATCCCCAACAGAGTCAAAGACCTGGAGGACCCCTGCTTTTGGATACAGTGGACAGCTGTCTGATTGTCCATCCTGAAGGCCACCGACTTTCCCCGAAGGGCCAGCGCGTGGTCCCTCAGGAAGAACAAGGGAACCAACAGTTCGAGGGCATTGATGTGTAGGTGTGTGTGTCCCACCCATCTGCCGTGATGTTGATGTCCCAGGTTTGATTGGTAACCCCACCCTACCTCGCTCGACGCATCTGTATCTACCCAGATCGTCGGCGGGGGGGCGGTCCAGGGCACAGCCGCAGAGAGCGTGCCCCGAGCAACCCAGTGTCCTAAGTGTCTGTGAATGGGACGCGGGATCGGCATGAGCCGATCCATAGGGGCCAACGGAAAAACCTTGTTGCCCATGAGTATCAGGCGGCGCAGCCTGAGCCTCCCTAAGGGAATGGTCAGAGCGGCCCAATTCAGCGAACCCACTAACGAGTCCCAGATCCTCCTCGTGAGGGAGACCGAGTGCAACAAGGCGAAGACCTTCCTGCGAAGTTTCACCGCGTTTGGCTGACTCTGGGTCACTGTAGCGTTGGTCAGATCCCATTCGAGACCTACCCACGTCACGACACGCGACGGGGTCAGGCGCGACTTGGGAATATTGATTTTGAACCCTAACTGTGTGATGTGTCGAACTACTGTGAGGGTGTCGTGGACGCACTGTTCTAGGGTGTCTGAAACTATCAACCAGTCGTCCAAGTAAAACAGGATCTGGAGGCCGCCCTGAGGAGAGGATCCAGAGCCTGCTTTACCAGTTTCGAGAAGATCCGCGGCGCGATGTTGAGACCGAAGGGAAGTCTGTCGAACATGAACACACGATCGGAAGTCTGAACGGCCAAGAATCGCTGGAAACGAGGATGGATCGGAACGTGCCAATACGCATCCTTGAGGTCCAGCGACACTACCCACGACAGAGGTCGCAGGGCCAGTCGTACCTGGTGCACCGTCAGCATCCGAAACCGTGTGTTCACGATGTGCCCGTTGAGGGCCGACAGATCCACCACCGGTCGCATCGCGTCGCAGTCCTTCTTTGGTACCAGAAAAACACGGGAGAGGAAAACCGGTAGACCGGCTTTCACCTCCTTGACGATTCCCTGCTCGTGCATGGATGTAATCACGGCGGCCACCTCCGAAGAGACAGGCCGGCTTCGTTGACAAGAGCTGAGTGGGGGTCTGGACTTCCATCTCCAGGTTAGACCCCTCCGTGCAATCTTCCGCCCCCACGTCCCTCGTGGCCACCGAAGGGCGCAAGGGCGAAAATAACCTGTGGGAGCCCCCGAGATGAGGTGAGCGACCCTTTCTGCGAGGCGAGAAGGAGAACAAGGAGGAGACCGACCTGGAGAACCTACACATTTTTTGACGTGGAGGGTCCCCCGGTACGGTCCCTGCGGTCATAAGATCCACGTTGACCACCCCTACCCCCCCCACCTCGCCGAAAAGGGCGGGTCACCCCATCCCCTGTCCGTCGTGTGTCAGACCCCGTCGAAGTGCGGCCGGAAGTGGAAGGCTGGCCAGCCCCTTCTCGGCGGGGATGAAAGGGAGCAGGAGCAGAAGTGCGAGGCGGAACCGACGCTCTGGCCGGCAACTTCCCTTTCCTGCGCCCTTTCTTGGCGGCAGCAGTGGCGGCAGCACCCCGAAGGGGACCGGCAGAAGGACGGGACTGCGAAGACCCCGGTCGCGACACAGCGCGTCTTTGCGTGTCGTAAGCAGGGTCCGCTGACAGAGAAGCGTAGCGTTCCCAAGCATCCTGCGCAAAAAGCCCCGATGTATATAGCTCAGAGTATAATAGACCCTGACGAATATCCAAAGGGGCCTTCCGGCAGAACGAGGACCTTACCGTCTGGCGTTGTCGAGTTGCCTCGCACAAAACCGCCTTCAGCTCGGGAACCAAAGACACCGCGAGCTGAAGGTGGATCCGCCGAACGTGGTCCAAGCCCTCGCGAAGATCGCCAGGTGCAGTCGCCTCGATAAGTCGCAGGTGGTGAACAGACGTCTGGAGGGAACCTAAAAGACAAGACAATAAGTTCGCCACCCTCTGCCGCAAGGTAAAATCCCTGTCGACAGAGGACTTATCTGGGTGGGAGAAGAACGGGTTAGCAATAGCACAAATTTCAAGTTTGGGAGCGCTAATCCAGGACCAGAACTTGCCATCCAATCCGCCGACAGATACCAGAGGAGGCAAAAGCAGTGACGACTCTGGGGGAGGGACTGAAATAGATCTGTCGACGGAACGGTTGGCAAAGTCTAAGGCCTCAGCAAACCAGGCCTCCAATGGGAGAGGGTTATCGAGCACGACGGCTAAGCCAGGCTTACCGTCGTCGCACAAACCCGTCCCATAGGAGGACAGTCCCGTTAACACAGCCAGGGACTGAACATCCTGAAGGATGTCCTGGCGGCTGAAGTCTGACCAGAGCTTAGTCCGAGGAGCAGACGGGGGCTTGGGCTTCACCGAGAAGTACTGAAGGTCAGTCCTCGTCGGGTACGCCCGCACCTCCACGTCGGCCACCTGACCATCCACCCTGATCGCCCTGAACTGCATCTTGTCATTGATTTGGACCGACCAGTCCAAAGGTAGGGCCCTCTCACCTGACGGGAAGTCGGTAGCACGCTCCGGGTGGGAGGCCTGCACCCCCTTCCAAACAGCCAAGGAGCCATAGAGGAGCGGCATAGTCCGCGACGGGACCTTGGCCTTTTGGATGGGGGGCAAGCGCGGACCCTGCCCTAGCAGACGGAGGACCCCCGCATGTGAGACAGTAGGGGCAACCACCTGAGCCAGGGCAGGAGCAGTACTAGCCGACGACCGGGCAGGCGGAGAAGCAGGGCGAGAAGGAATGTGGTCCACCGCAGAGGGGAGGGGGACCAAAGCAGGGGCAGGTTGGGTGAGGCGCTGAGGTTGTGTCACCGCCAAGAAGCGCGATAAGAGGGATTCTTGCATCGCCTCCAAGCGCGCGTCGAAGTGAGACACAACCCACCCCTGCATAGCCGAAAATCGATCCGAGAGAGGCGACCCCCTCGAAGATAGTTCGGCCCGCAGGGGCGAGCGTGAGCGAGAGCGAGACCCACGACACGAAACAGCAGCGTCGCGGCCCAAAGAAGGCGAGCGACGACGGCCGTGACGGTCCTGAGGGTCTCGTTCCCGATCACTAACGCCCGAGGGGGAAACATCACCATCCCCCTCTTCCAGCGACACGTCAGCCCCCGAGAAAGGGGACCCCGAAACCTCGCTATACTCCACCGAGTCAAGCGGCGGGGTACCCTCACGGGGAGCCGGCAAGCGAAGATCAGGAATAGAAGAAGGAAGAGGAGCAGGATGACGGGAGGGGGAAGGCTGGCCGGGTGAAAGGAGGTCAGAAGGAGCCGCGGGGGGAAACAGAGCAAGGATCCCCGGGGCTGAGAGAACAGGGCGGCCCGACACCGAGGCGGAGGAGGGAGGAACCTCCACCTTGGGACGAGACCGAGAAGGAAGAAGAGGCACTGAAGCAGGAGAAGTAGGAGGAGAAGCAACTACATCCTGGCGGACCCTCCTGGACAGAGTAGAAGGAGGGAGCAGAGGGCCAGCTACAGCATGAACATCCGCGCGAGTAGTGGACAAATGAAGAGGACGTCTTTTGTGCAGGGGAAGCGGGCGGAAGGTAGTAGAGCCCCTATCCGGAGAGGCCAGGGGAGGGCGTACAAGGGCAGAGACGCTAAACCCGGCCTCAGGGCGAGAACCATGACGAGGGCGAACGGCGGAGTCAAGGTGAGCAGGCGGACGAGGAGGGGCAGTAGAGGACGAGCGGCGAGGAGAGCGAGAGCGTGGACGGAGCTGGGGATCCACCCGACGATGCGACGACCGACCACGGGACCCAGGGAGGAGGGCCCGAGCAGGGAGAGGGCCAGGTAAACGGCCCCCAGACGGGTCAGGGATGCCCAGGGCGACGCGGATCCGGTCGTCAACAAAGGCCGGGGAACGGTGGCCCACAGTCCTGATGTGGTGGGAGACCACCGCCCACACAGACTGAAGGGATGCAGAGGCCACCGCCGCGTCAGAGGAACCAGGGTGATGGTCCACCACATCCACCAGGTCCATACACGGCCACACAAAGCCGGGAGGTAGGCCGTAGAGGACACACATTGAGAATGTCGCAAGCAGGACCTGTGGCAGTCCAAACACGGGGAGCCACAGCCCTGGCGAAAGCAAGGCATCCCACCTGCAAGGGAAGAACAACACACCATAAGCAGCACGTAGACGGAGTAAGTGAAGATAATGTCCAATAAAAACCAGGGAATGAGCATGGGTAAACAGGAACACACACGCAAACTGGAAGTCGTACTCACTCTAAACCGGGAGCACCGATGGAGGTGAGGAGGGCGGGTGAGGCGGAAGAGCACAAGCAGAAACCTGCAAAGATGGAGAAAGTGTTAACCACCACTCAACACCTCACATGCAGGGTCCATAACACCAGGCAAGTGCATACACCAATATAGTACCAGGCAACAAGATGACACAAAAAAGGGTCACCGGGAAAGCCAACTATAACCGCAAATTTGCGGGCCAATGGAGGCATAACCGTACCGACACAACCCTCCCGCCTCACCGCGAGACCCCCCAGCGATCTCCGCAAATTTGCGGGGAGCCGAATCGTCCGTGGACCGAATCGAGCACTCCGCAAATTTGCGGGACCGGCCGAGATGGTCCGGCGCCGAAAAAGCGAGAGGAGCGTCTAGGTAATACCAACACAGGCCCAGAAAAAAGCGTCAACTCCTTATGACTCCAAGCGACGATGGCCATCAAGCTGAGCAGTGTCTTCCTTGAATAGCCTGACTCAACCGGTCAAGGGAGAGGCAAGGAAGACACACCAGGGGAGAGGAGGCACATCCCCCAGGAACCACCCCACCCACAGAGATAGAGCAAAGCCCATGAGGAGAAGTGGCAGGAAGGGTGGTTCGGCACAAACAGGGGCCCCCGTAGGGTACCCCAGGATTGGGCAAAAGGGAATGAAAGGATGGAGGTGAAAACAGTAAGGGAACACAAAAACCAGTAAATGAAACTGGCGAGAAAAAGGGAGGCCTAGCCGTGAGGAGAGAATGTGTCAGGGGCGAAAAACCCTGTGGTGTGAGGGAGAGGCCCCCGTAGGGTACCCCTGGATATCACGAACCACCAAGCGCCCAGGCCCTGGAGACACAGTGAAGGCTCGTAAGGGGGGACTCGGGAATAACGCTAATAATGCGGCCGACACAAACCCTACAAACAGCACCGCCACCACGAAATCTCAGATTGTGAACCAACTGTACACCTAGGCTATGAAAATATGAAAACTCATAGGGCATAGCAAATCCTGAATGAGAAACAAGCTAGGCTAAAATAAGCTAAACTATGCCCAGACTAACAGGAAAAAAGAATATGAAAAGAGAAAGAAATGAAAAACACAGACGAGGAACGCCAGGCGCCCCCGTACCTTCGGTAGCTATTTCCACACGCGTCTCCATTAAACACACTGAGGAGCCCATTTACGTGTGTCCTAGATCACGTAACATCTGTCTAACAAAAAGAAGGCCAGAAAGCCGAAACGAACCTAAAACAGGGTGAATTGAAGGAGCACAACAAAAGCGGACTCAACAATGGCGACGCGTGAAAAAATGATAACAAGAGAGGGTCGCTCATGCGCACATTCGACAGGGATCGGCGCATGACGGAACACGGGATGGGCCTTGAGCGGTAACTAAGGTAAACCCCTTTTTCTTCTCTTCTATACTTTTTTCACCTTCGGTGTAGTTTTGGTTAATGTACAACGTCTCCTAGAGCAAGATAAGGAGTAGACTCTAGACGTTTTCTTTTTAACCGCGGTTGGAATGACGACATAGCAGTCAAAATAGACAAGTCGTCATTGCAATTAGGTTAATAGCCTTGACGTTGGATTTTCCAAGACTACTAACAAATAATGTACTTAAGGAATGTGTAGCTGAGCTAGTGTACCCTCTATGGATGATCTTCCACTCTTCACTAGATACAGGTGAATTGCCAAAAGACTGAACCAGAGCCAAAGTCTGCCCCATCTTTAAGAAAGGAGACAGGACTAGCCCCCTGAACTACCGACCAGTCAGCCTGACCTCAGTCCCCTGTAAACTCATAGAGAAAATACTCAAGAAAATCATAGTAGAACACCTGGAAAGTAACCACCTACTCAAGAGCTGGCAACATGGGTTTAGGTCTGGGAAGTCATGCCTAACCCAATTATTGGAATACCTAGAGGAACGCATCAAATCAACCAAGCTACAGACCAACATGGTGAAACACATACAATAGCACTGGATATATCAAGCATTTGATAGAGTCTGGCATCAATCCTTATTGTCGAAGATGTCACACTACGGCCTTGCATCATTAGTTCCACTAATTTCTTCTTATCTTCATAACAGAAACTGTAATGGTAGAGGCCTTTATTCTCAATTTCACTCAATAAATGCTGGTGTTCCGCAGGGATCAGTTTTGGCCCCAATTCTGTTCCTCATTCATATCAATGATCTCATATCTACCACTCATAATCCAATACATTCCTATGCAGATGACTCAACACTCCACAGTTCCTTCACATTTACCAATTCTTTCACCCAACCCGATCTTATAAATTCAAAAATAAATACTGCAATTTCTCTGAACCAGGACCTTTCTAGAATTGATGGTTGGGGAAAAGAATCTAGTTTCCTTTAATGCACAGAAAACCAAATACATTCAATTTTCTAACCGACAGAATCTCACTGACTCCCATATATTTTTTAATGATGTAAATATTCCCCTAGTATTGACATTCTCGGTGTAACATTAACTACTAACTTGAGCTGGACACATTATGTTAGAAGCATTGCTAAGAATGCCTCTAAAAAACTGGGACTCCTGTACAGAGTTCGAGAATTCTTCACTGACGAGCAGTTGGCCATGATATATAAAAGTCATGTGCGTTCTCAGATGGATTACTGTTCACCTCTGTGGGGTGGAAGTGGAGTGGTTGCATTGAGGCAGTTGGACAAAATTCAAAATAAAGCTATTAGATTAATCAATAACCCTGCAATCACACAGGACCTTCCTACATTATCCATACGAAGAAACGTTGCATCCCTTGCATTATTCTACAGATATTTTCACAGCAATTGTTCCGAGGAACTTGCTTCAATTGTGCCGCCTCTCCACATCTTTCCGCGTAGAACTAGGGCAGCTGAGAGCGCCCATGAATTTACACTTTCTCCTCCACAATGCAGAACTTCTGCTTATCAGAATTCATTTATCCCCAGAGCTACTACTCTTTGGAATTCACTTCCCTCGAATTGCTTTCCACAAACTTACAATCTGCAAATGTTTAAATCCAGTGTGGACAAAAGGGGAGGTGTGGTGGAGTGGTCATGCCACTGGATTGGTAATCCAATGGACCCGGGTTCAAATCCCGATATGTCAATGGGAAGATATTATTGGGATTGAATTTGTGCTGTATATAGTATCAGTGCATTACCACAAAGCCCACCGAAATGCCAAAAAAATACCCTCATTGTTCCCTGATTAAATAACACTGTATGAATATTCCCATATTCAAAATATGTTACAGGGGGACAATGCCTAGTGAGTTCATTGCTCAATAGGTGGCATTCTGAGAGTGAGGGTCTGAGTCTGGAGGGTGAGACGGTGAAGCACTTGAGCGAAGCAACCAGCCGCTTCAGAGATGGAGCTGCTTCGAGCCATGATAGATGCTTCACATGTCTCACTCCCCAGACTGGAACAAGACCTCACGGGCTTCACCGTGTTGAGCGGTGGAATGTACAGGCTCTCAGCCTATGCCCGAGAGGGAGTAGTTGGAATATAGAAAAAAATAAAAATAAAAAAATAAATTGTTACAAACATTTTATGAATGGAGGATGCCTTTAGGCACATGGACCTTTTTGTTTTATCTGTGTTTTTCCTTCCTCCGTTCATTGTCTCTTTAAAAAAAAAAAAAAAAAAAAAAACTAGAAAATGCAGTGGACGAAGGAGATAGTATAGACGTTGTATACCTAGACTGTCGGAAGGCCTTTGACACTGTTCCCCACCGTCGTCTGATAGCAAAACTGGAAGCTCTTGGCGTTGTGGGAGAAATCTCCAGGTGGGTACTAAGTTTCTTGTCAAACAGGAAACAAAGGGTCGACAGCATCAGAGGTATTTTCTCTGAGTGGCTGGAGGTGTGGAGTGGTGTCCCGCAAGGAAGCATACTGGGTCCAGTTCTTTTCCTCATCTATGTCAATGATTTGCTTGAAAACACAGCGTCAAGTGGGAAACTCTTTGCCGACGATGCCAAAGTCTACCGAAGAATTAGGAGTGCAGACGACGGCATGACCCTGCAACTGGATTTGAACAAGCTGAAAGAATGGAGCTAGAAATGGCTACTCCAATTCAACGAATAAAATGCAAGATCATGCATAACGGCAGGAACAACCCAGGTTACGAGTACTATTTAGGACCAACTGCACTTCAGGAATCGGTAGAGGTAAAGGATCTTGGAGTTTTCATCACTAACGACTTAAAGCCTTCGAGACAGGTCGCCAAAGCAGCAGCAAATGCCAACTCAATGCTGGGACTCGTCAAAAAAAACATGACCTGCTTAGATCCAGAAATGGTGCTTACTTAATTTGTACAAAGCCCTAGTTAGGCCACGTCTGGAATACTACTGTATCCAGGCATGGTCTCCATATACCAGAGGTGACATAAAAAGACTGGAACAAGTTCAGCGAAGAGCCACAAGACTAATCCCGGAACTAGCAGTGCTTCCATATGATAAGAGGCTAGCCAGGCTGGGTCTCACCACACTTGAAGAACGCAGGGTCAGGGGTGATATGATCGAGACCTTTAAAATCCTGAAGGGCTTTGACAAGGTTGGTGAAGATTTCCTGCAGTTAGCCCCCATTGGAGACCAGAGGACACAGTTTGAAGCTGACGAAGCCACGTCACAGGACCTCCAAGCGGAACAACTTCTTCAACTCAAGGATTATAAATAAATGGAACAGCCTCAACGAAAGTGTAATAAGTAGTACGAGCATTAATATGTTTAAAAATAGATACGACCAGTTTGAGACAGAAAGAAAACTGAGAAGAGGCACCCCTTATGAGCTCTGTCGACTCTCTTGCCTCTTTACTATCACTAAGGTAAGCAAGTCGCTAGGTTTTTCGATGACATCATTATATAATGACGTTTTCACTTTGTGTTAGCCATTACATTCATAGGTTTGGTAGTCAAAGTCTAGCGGTGACCGCGCTCGCATCTCAAGTGCTCTATTATAATTTACTCTTTCACTTGAAAATTTGTGATAAATACAAGGTTCTGTGTTAACATAGTTTGGGCATCAGTTTTAGTGTGGCTTTGATTAACATTTGTCTTAATAAAGGAAAGAAACGACAGTGCAGTTGGATAGCCGGGCTTGTCTGAATTGCCAACTATGGGTATACTACTGTGCTTGCTTGCCCCATTCAAGTGCGTGCGTTGAACGAGTGTTCTCCCAAATAAACCTCATAAAAACTACAGTGCGAAACTCATTGAGCACTGACACACTAAATGGAATGCTGAACGCAAAATTAAAAAAAAAAAAACATCTGCTCACAGATTCAACGAAACGTCAGCTCACATAAACTTAATGACGGAGAAGATCTATGAATATTGTGATCAACAATAGCCTACAGTAAGTACCAGCCATAGTACCTATATACCTATATAAGTTTGAAATGTATTATCTCTCTCTTTTTCTCTTTATATACAGTATATATATATATATATATATATATATATATGGTATATTTCATGTAAAATTGATAAGGAAATTTTGCAATAAATGGGGAAATTTTGTTCTAAAATCTAGGGAATATTTGATAGGTGAACCTGACAGCACTGGTACTGACACATCCGCCGATGACATTAGACCTACTAGAGGCCGCCAGAGAGTGCGTAATCCGGCCGAATGGAAGCAAAACGTCGCCAAAAGAAGGAGGAACCAGGGCTTAGCTTATACCAGCAGAGCTACGGGGCGGGAGGTTCAAGCTAGAACCATAGGCCCACCTTGTGCTGATGGCTGCTACGAGAAAATTACTATGCCGATTATTACGATCATTCACAATAATTTTTGGCGTACCACCGGTGACTTTGCCCTCCAAAATGCCTACATTCAGAAAGTTGTCCAGAAGGTACCTGTGAAGAGACGTCGCCATGTTCAGGACGCTAATCAAGCTCGCCGCCGCACCTGTACCATTAAGTACACGCTCATCTACAATGATACCGTCTACACTGTATGCATGAAAGGCTTCCTCAACATACTTGCCATCACTGAGGCACGTGTCAAGACAGCCCTTAATTCTATGACCCCAACAGGTAGCCCTATTGGTGATAGACGTGGCAGACACCCCCAGGTCCGAGAGATAGTAGCCCTCAGAAACAACATGTTTTGGACCACATCGGCAGTTTTCCCACTGTTAGTAGCCACTATACACGTGCCAAATCTCCTAGCATTCGTTACCTAGACGGCAACCTCAACATAAAGAAGATGTATCGACTCTACACGAGCTGGATGGACGAGAACCACCCAGATGACCCCTTAGTTAAGGACAGCTATTATCGACAGCAGTTTAACAAACACTTCCGACTAGGGTTCAAGCCTCCACAGACAGACACCGGCCTATCTGCAGAAGGTAAATGGAGCTTACTACTGTTTCTCAAAATTGTGTAATATTATCTTATTATCTTGTTCAACTATTCGTACTGTATTCGGACCTTAAACTTACCTGAGAGTTAGGATGCACTTCTTTCCAGGTGCGACGACTTTGTGCAACTTAGAAAGGATCTCTTGCTTTTATGACTCATTAACAGTAATGTTTACTATCTTACTATCTTTACCTCTGGTCTATTATCTTACTGTCTTGTACTAAGCTTAACTTACCTTTGGAACATACTAAGCTTACCTTCGTTTGGTTGTCTTTCGTCAGCTTGGCACTTACCTGTAGGGCCCTTTAAAATCATAAAAATCGTCTGCTGGTAGGCGTAACTTTATACAATAGTCAAATTAAACATGAATGTTGATACAAACTAACAAAACATTATCTTTGGGTGGTGTAAGATGGTCTACAGGGGCGTTTGTGACATTTTTATTCGATGCGGTCAAATTTAATTAGGAGAAAAACGCAAGTCATTGTTTTATTTTTCAGAATGCTTTAACATCTTGGTTACTTCACAATGCTTGCCTTAATGTACAATGCCTAACGCTCATTTTAAAACAAACCCCAGCTTCCTAGCTCAATTAATTGCCGAGATATCGCATTCTGAAAGTCGCAAAACTTTGACTGCGTTTTTCTCCACTTTTGTTTTTTGTCGCTTACCGGACTATGTTACTATACGCCTAATTATAAACAATACATAAGATCAGTGATGGAATACGCAAGCCCAGCCTGGGCTTCTAACCTAGCTGAAACACATCATAAGACCTTACAGACTATTCAAAACAAAGCCCTGAAGATCATTACAGGCTGCACAGCTACTGCACCCACATATCACCTACATCAAGAAACCAAAATCCTCAAAGTCAAAGACCATCTGGACATGAGAGGCACTCAATTCCTGGCAGCAGCCTCCATGAACCAAGACCACCCACTAAACTACATGGCAACACACCCACAGACACCAAGAAATATCAAAACAACACCCAGCACACGGTATCACACACAATTATTATCCTCTCTCCCTCCCTGCCCACCCCAAACCAACTTCCAGAAGCACATCCATACTCATATTTCCCGCCAATCCATCCACTCACTCACAGACAAAACGCAGCTGCATGCACGACCTCCCGAAATCCATCCTTCCGAATCCTCCCTCCCTCGCGAGGACAGAGTCCACCTGGCCAGGCTGAGATGCGAACACCATCCAGCTCTCCTGAGCTATCAGAAGAGACTGGATGACTCCGTTGTCGACGCCTGCCCGGGATGTAACACAGCACCCCATACCATTAAACACATCATATGAGACTGCATTTCACACAACCACTTACGCCAACAACACAATCTACACTCAATGAGAGCTCTGTGGGAAAGCCCGATTGTGGCCATGGCCTTCCTCAGGGACTCGGGGCTGTTCGGCCAGGCAGCTTAGGGAACAACAACAACAACAACAACATGTTTTCATAGCCTAACACTGGGAAAAAGTGCGGTAATTGTTTAGATATTGGGCCTTTTTTTTCTAGTTATTAACCCGGTGAGACCCAGCGTCGCACGTGATGCGTCGGCAGTGTTTGATCACCAACTCCCAGCGACACATCACGTGCGTCCGACATATAAAAACACTTACGTGGCTCGTAAGGTAGGAAATGGCGGGAGAATAGGAGGGGGAGGTACCGTAGTGTGTGTGGGAGCCGGGCCGGTAGGTGTGAGCGGGCCGAGACAGCCGCGCGGCTGGTGGTGGGCTTAGTGGGGATACTTTACACCCTTAGTTCACCGCCACTTTACACCCTTAGTTCACCGCCACTTTGAACCTTCATTACTCCGGTCGTATGGGAGCTAGAGGCTTGAGATTTATGTGAGACACTCCTTAGGATGTATGCCGTACAATGCCATCCCCAGTTTTTCCCCTAGTGCCCCGGGGGGGGTGGTCATGCGGGGGAGACGAACTTTCGACCCCCCCCCCCCCGCCCCCCAAATGACCGAGGTGAGTGTTTTTTTTTGTTTTTCATTTCTCACCATTCTCTTCCATTTTGGCTCAACAATTTTTGTTGTGGCTCCCCCCCCCCCCAAAAAAAAAATATCCGAGGTGATTTTTTTTTTTTTTTTTTTTTCATTTCTCATCCTTGTCTTCCATTTTAGCAAACAAAAAAAAAGAAGTGAAAATGGCTTGGGACTGGGGTGAACAAAATATTATAACTAGCCGGGGCTCAATGGGTTAAAAACTTATTCTATGGTGTATTATATGATACAGTATAATGCATAAAATTTAATTTGTGTACAATAAAACATGTTTTCATAGGCAAAAAATAGAAAAAGACGCAAATTTTGGCATGAGCACGGAACCGATTGAATTTTCCCCATAAGAACAGTGCCCCAATCTTGGCTGTTTCAATCCTAGCTCTATTTCTGCGGAACCGATTAGCAGCTAGGATGGGGGCTCCACTGTAGTCTATTCGCATTAAGTAGGCGAAAAATCATGACCTCTTTCCTCTGTTACTTAAAAAGGGCTAGAGCACACCTATTCCTTGACTGACTCTTCCCAAATGGTATACAGTATATATTAGCTCGATTACTCTAGTCGTGTTTTAGTTACAGAGGTTGGAGGTCATGATTTCTCACCCACATACAGCGAATAGACTATAGCTTTACTTCCATTTCAAGTACTGTAGTGAAAAATGTAGATTAATGTGACAGAGATAGATAAACTATTATTGTGTTCTGTAACCTCTTCCAGAAACTTGTATTTATAAATGAACTAAGACCAGTTATCAAAAGTCCACGAAGATACTAGCTAATACAAACATTTAGATACTGTACATACATATACTGTATATTGGGTGAGGGCTAGTCCTATCCAGAGTGAGGTTTTGCATCCTCTACCCAACCTTAGCCATTTCTGTCCGTCTCTTTTACTGTCCTCTTTTACTTCCTTCTGGTGGCAAGAGGCTAGGAATCCTCCCCCCATTGTAAAATTCTCTTACTCAACGAGACAGAGAAAAGGGCGAGGGAACGTGAAAGTGGTCTCAGACTCTAAGAATTGGAGCTTTACAGGTTTCCGTTCAGGCTCTGTCTCGAGTTGGCCACCCCCAGCAGTGGGCTGTGTGCCTGAGAAAATACCTACATACATTATATATTATATATACTGTACAGTACATAAATATATAGATCTATTTACTCCACTAAAAGTGGGATACCAGCCTGGCGTCCTAATGATGGCGCTCCAGGCAGCCCTGTTCAGAGCTGCCTCACTTGTCAGGATATATAATTCAAGATTAGACCGTAAGGTCTTATCTTACGTCTTTCTTGGTCTGGCCTTGGTGCAGCTCCCCCCCCCCCCCATGTTCACTGACTTTCATCTTTTCACCCAACTTAGTTCATCCACCATCTCCACGTGTCCAAGCTATCCGAGCTGGATACATACATACATACATACAATGATTTAGTGTCATTTTTCCATTACATGCATTGCAACGGCTCAGATGGGGTTGCCTTTCAGTAGTTGGAGTGTACTGTAGTACAATAAAGTCCCGCCACAGCACTGCCCCACCAAGTCATCACTGTGGCTGATGTTGGTATCGTGCTAACTGTGCCTCAGCAAGACTCAACAGAGTCCCCCTGCTGCACTTGCACCTGCAGTATCTGCAACCACACCAGCCTTAACAATGTTACTAAAAAACAGCACCATAACAAGACGCTACTGTATATTAGGCAATTGGATTATAGAACAATAAAGTCCTGCCCCAAGACTGCTCCAATATGCAAACACTGTTGCTGACACAGATTTGGTGCCAACAGTGCCCAGTAAGACTCAGTTCCCTGTGGCACCTATCTGCACCTCACCAGCCTCGTCAGTGCCATACCAAGACCGTGCTAAGATAAAGACTTTATTGCATAGTAATGGCTGTTGGTCCACAAGTTTATCGTCATCCCCCCTAATAGTCGCCTTGTACGACACGCAGTAGGATACGTGAGGCATATTCTTTTTTCCTCCACCATTAGATGAAGGCCCCCTTACCCCCTGGGGGTGTATGCATCTCATCACTGATAATCTTGATACCCTAATCTATTGTGTAAAACCTTTGGTAGGACCCTCTAATCTCTATCCCTTAATAAGTTTTCTCTAATCCTAAATTAATACATACTGTATACCTTCTACTTACAGGAAAAAGTGCTGCTACACCAAGTAAGACCAGATCCCATGCCGTCCACGAAGGTGCTACAGTGAGCAACTTAGACTATCCAAGTCCTAATGAACTGACCATCTATCCCCTTGCAACACCTCAACCAGCGGCCTCTTCAATCAGCACCGCTATCCATACAATAGCAAAACCTTAAACGACATCCTCTCTGATGACCAGGACGGTTCATCGCTAAGTAATACCTCGACTGGCAACCTTCCCAACAAGGAAAAAAATGTATCAATTAGCAAAACTTCAACCAGCAACCTCTCAAACGTCAACCCCTCAACCGTTAACCTATCAACCAGCAGTCTCTCAACCGTCAACAGCTCAAACTGGCAATCTCCCAAACAGCATCCACCCAACCAGCAAACTCTCAACCAGCAAACTCTCAACCAACAACCATTCCTCCGATCAACCTTCCAAAAAGAGGCCCCGAGAAGAGGTTGCAATGAAAGAAAAGGCGAGCAACAAATACGCAATATCGGATGAAGTGTTTCTTGAATACGTGAGATTAACCCTGAACGGTCTGGGTGCGAAGGAGAAGCGCAAGGTCAAGGTGGAGGTTATGGGAGTATTGAGCGACATGACTAGACGATTCAAACGCTAGATCATTTCAACCAGTAGACCATATTTAGTAAACTCCCTTTTATCGAAAAATCTGGAGTCTTTTGTAATTTTGGATAAGCGATTTTTACGGATAAACGAATGTCCCTCTGTTCCTCCTGTTGTTCTCAAAAACTGTGCTTCCGTGCTGACTCCCTGCCTAGGCAAACTCTTTCGTCTCTGTCTATCCTCTAACGTCTTCCCTTCATGCTGGAAGTTTGCTCACATTCAACCTGTCCCAAAGAAGGGTGACCGCTCTCAACCCTCCAACTATCGTCCAATTGCTCTTATCTCTTGTCTTTCTAAAGTTTTTGAAACTATTCTTGCTTCCAAGTTTCCTGAGCATTTCTCTTCTCATAATCTGCTCTCAGATCGCCAGTATGGCTTCCTTAACCTGACAAGCGCGATATAGATGTAGGTGCTAGGGTAGTTATTTGTGCATTTTCTAGCCCTGGATTCTGACAGAATTCGTTATATTTACAATATAAACCATTATTTTGTTTTCGGTATGCTTTTATTTTACATATATGATGTATATACCTTCAAGAGTGCTAAAATAAGTGGGAAAAGCATTTGGTGGTGAAAAACGAAGATATGGCCACCCGTCATAATCTCAGGCGAGAGAGAGAGACAAGCAACCTTCCTCTCTCACTGTCTAGGAGTCAACTGAGGAGAGCGTGCCGGTGTGTGCCGGTGGGCATAACGATCTAATGCAACCCACTTGTGCTACAAATCGAGAAAAATATGAGATAATGCTGATAATATGGAAAAATAGGGTGATTGAGATTACAGGATGAGTACATGGGGAATTATCTCACCTAGAGACAAATTCCTTTGTTTTGATAGGCCTTTTTTTATGGAAGGCTTTGCCTAGCCGGCTTCCGTGACCTTCCACATCGCGTTCCCTATTAAGCCTTCCGTGGGCCATCGCGACTTGCCGGGTTAAGGGTCACTCTACTGGTGATCTTCTTTCATATCTTACTAACTCTTGGTCATCCTTTCGAGACTTCGGTGAGACATTTTCTATTGCACTAGACATCGAAAGCCTTCGATAGAGTCTGGCATAAATCTTTAATTTCTAAACTACCCTCCTTCGTTTTCTATCCCTCCATCTGTGCCTTTGTCTCTAATTTCCTTTCCGGCCGTTCCATAGCCGCGGTTGTGGACGGCCATTGTTCACTTCCTCACCCTATAAACTCCGGTGTTCCTCAGGGCTCTGTCCTATCTCCTATTCTCTTTCTAATTTTTATAAATGATCTCCTTAACTATACCTTAATTCCCATCCATTCATACGCAGACGACTCAACCTTACACTACTCCATTAGTCCTGATGTGGCGGCGTCTACGCCGTGGGACCACCTCCCGGAGCTGCCAACCGCGGATGGCTGCCGACCCTCCGCGGCCGGAGACAAGATCAATCGACCAGTGGAGGACAACCGGATGCCGGCCGCGGGGAGCAGTTTCGGGAGCCAAACCGTCACAACTATCCCCTGCCCCCCCCCCTGGGGGCACGGGTCCTTGGAGTGGCTTCGGTCGCGCCGGGAATTTCCACACCTCTCACACCACACACACACATCACACAGTTTTTCCTACACCGAGAAATGACTCTCCGGCTGTCATTTCTCGAAGACTTCTTCTAGCCGGAGACATTGAGAGCAACCCAGGACCCACGTACACATACATATGTCCAACTTGCTCAAAACCCATCACTTCGAGTCGCCACTAAGGGTTCAGTTCTCTGCAATTCATGCAGGAACTGGACCCACTTCACCTGCACAACACTTTGCCTCCAAGAAACACTACACGAACACCTGGACCTGTTCCTCATGCCCCTCCCTCTCCCAGTCAAATCCCTTGCCTAAAACCCGTCCACCTCTCCTCCCCAACCCACCTAGCCTTCCCATATCATCCACTCCCCCCCCTAAAACCCGTCCACCTCTCCTCCCTAACCCACCTAACTTTCCCATACCATCCACATCCTCAACTCAACACACCACACCCCATCCTAATCCATTCCAACCCCCATCTCCTGCTCCCCAATCCCCACCCCCACCTCACCCAGCCCAACCTCCAGCCCCTCCCTCTCCCCCACCCTCACCCCCACCCCATCCTCGTGCAGCAAGCACACCGGTGCCAAACATACATCGTGCACATAACATTAACATTCTCCAATTGAACATAGATGGCATTAACACAAAGAAACACAAACTCTCACACTTCATCAAACAACACAACATACACATTGCCATCTTACAAGAAACAAAACTCCGCACATCACAAAAAAACACCCACATTTCATAATTTCACCACCATCAGACAAGACCGAGCTGTCGGCGGGGGCGGTGGACTCATCACCCTGGTACACAATGAAATATCATACATAGTAACCAGTGTACAAACCAAATCCCTCCTCCCCCCAAATGATAACACAACAGAAATACAATCAATTAAAATACGCACTGGCAACAAATCCAACATAACCATCATAAACACATACATCCATCCCCAAACATCCCCTACAGTACCAAATGAATACAGACCACACTTACAACACATCACAAACACCCCACACATCATCCTGGGTGGTGACTTCAACGCCAAGACGTCGGCCTGGTTTGTCGACAACCCCGACACAGACAGAGGGCTGGTACTACAAAACCAAACAGATAACCTCATCATCCTTAACGACATCCATCAACATACCCATATTCCTCACCAAGCCCTCTATAACCCATCATCTCCAGACATCACCTTTTGCTCCCCAGAACTCGCCCCCACAACATCCTGGAGGGTGGTCAGACCCTTAGGCTCTGACCACCTCCCGATCATTATCACCACCAAAACCAGACTCACCCCAGCTAGCCACAAACACATACACCAATTATAAAAGAGCTAACTGGGAAGCATTTACAAATGAGACAGAACAACACTTCACAACTCTAAACAGTACACCCATCACTAACATCAACAATGCTGTACACATACTCAATAAAACTCCAAAACGCTGACAAGAAACACATTCCAAGAGGTAACAGAAAAAGACACAACCCCAACTTCACACCAGAAATTCAAAACCTCATCAGACAACGCGACACACTGAAACACTCCCCAGCACCCCACACACAAGACATCACACAACAAATTCAAGCACTCAACACCCAAACTAACAACAAAATACAAGAACAACAAAAACTAAATTGGAATAACTTCCTACAAACACTTGATCACAAAACAAACCCCAAAAAACTCTACAAAACACTAAACAGCATCACACTTTCCAACAGCAACACAACACAATCACATGCTGCAATCACACAACAGACTCTACTCCTTCATGTAAACAACAAGCAAACACTCTCATCAATCACTTCTCACATGTCAGCCACCTAAAACCTCACAAAGACGACCGACGTGTCATCCGGCGTAAGAGACAATTCCCCACAGACCCTGACTATACACCCTTCACCAATCACCAGACAAAGCATATCATCAACAATCTCAAGCACTCACCCGCCTGTGGCCTAGACAACATAAGCAACATACACCTCAGACACCTGGGACCACAAGGCATACAAACACTCACTAACATATCAAACTACAGCTATTCACACAACACAATACCAGACATTTGGAAGCATGGTATCATCATCACATTCCCCAAACCCAACAAAGACCCCACGCTACCCTCCTCGCACCACCCCATCACACTCCTTTGCTCCCCCTCCAAAGTCATGGAACGCCTAGTATTACAACTAATTACACCCGACCTACCCCTAGCTCCAACACAACATGGCTTTAGGCCACTGCACTCCACAAACACTCTTCTCACAGACCTTACACAAAGAGCTTTTGACGGCATCAACTCAGCTAGACCACCACACAGATCACTATTAGCCACACTCGACATTAGTAAAGCCTTCGATGCCATCCCCCGCCACAACCTAACAAACAAAATCTACAACACAAACATGCACAACAACACAAAAAGGTGGCTGGCCAACTTCCTAGCAGGCAGATGTGCACACGTATCTTTTGCCAGTCAGTCATCTAAAATCAGAAACTTTCCAAACGGAGTCCCACAGGGATCCGTCCTATCGCCCGCACTCTTCAATCTGTACATGCACGATATAACTACACCCAATACTCCCCAAATAAACTTAGCCTCCTATGCAGATGACATAACACTCACATGCACACACCATGACCCAAGAAGAGCAACAGATCTCCTTCAACCCTATCTCAACACACTACATGGCTGGTGCACTACAAACAGACTGAATCTAGCCCCAGCCAAATCCACCGCAACCCTGCTCACAAGCTGGACAGGTGAACACGAATACATCCCTCAACTCACCATAAACAACACACCCCTAACACATACACACACACCCAAAATCCTAGGAGTAACATATGATACTCATATGACATTCAAACAGCACACCACAAACATTAAAAAGAAACTGACACCCAGACTTAACGCCCTCAGGTCACTTGCTCACACAAAATTTGGACACAACAAAGAAACTACCACCACAGTATATAAACAATACATAAGATCAGTAATGGAATACGCAAGCCCAGCCTGGGCTTCTAACCTAGCTGAAACACATCATAAGACCTTACAGACTATCCAAAACAAAGCCCTGAAGATCATTACAGGCTGCACAGCTACTGCACCCACAGATCATCTACATCAAGAAACCAAAATCCTCAAAGTCAAAGACCATCTGGACATGAGAGGCACTCAATTCCTGGCAGCAGCCTCCACGAACCAAGACCACCCACTAAACTACATGGCAACACACCTACAGACACCAAGAAATATCAAAACAACACCCAGCACACGGTATCACACACAGTTATTGTCCTCTCTCCCTCCCTGCCCACCCCGAACCAACTTCCAGAAGCACATCCATACTCATATCTCTCGCCAATCCATCCACTCACTCACAGACAACACGCAGCTGCATGCACGACCTCCCGAAATCCATCCTTCCGAATCCTCTCTCCCTCGCGAGGACAGAGTCCACCTGGCCAGGCTGAGATGCGGACACCATCCAGCTCTCCTGAGCTATCAGAAGAGACTGGATGACTCCGTTGTCGACGCCTGCCCGGGATGTAACACAGCACCCCATACCATTAAACACATCATAGAAGACTGCATTTCACACAACCACTTACGCCAACAACACAACCTACACTCAATGAGAGCTCTGTGGGAAAGCCCGATCGTGGCCATGGCCTTCCTCAGGGACTCGGGGCTGTTCGGCCAGGCAGCTTAGGGAACAACAACAACAACAACAACTCCATTAGTTTTTCAGAACGCCCCAGCCAGCAATTCCTCAACGACCAACGTAATGAAGCCATAGAAATCTTAAATTCTGATCTAAATACTATTTCCAATTGGGGCAGAGAAAACCTTGTTAACTTTAATGCTTCCAAAACCCAATTTCTCCATCTATCTACCCGTCAGGATCTCCCAGCGGACTATCCCTTATTTTTCAACAATACAAAAATCAACCCTTCATCTTCTCTCAATATTCTTGGTGTCTCTTTTTTCTTCTGCTCTCATTTGGAAGGACCATATTACCAGTCTTGCTAAGGCAGCCTCCCAGAAGCTGGGTGTGCTCAACCGCCTTAGGGGGTTCTTTTCCCCTGCACAGCTTCTTGCTCTGTACAGGGGCATAGTACGCCCTTGTATTGAGTATTGTTCACATGTGTGGGGAGGTTCCTCTCACACCGCTCTCCTAGACAAAGTTGAGAGGAAGGCCTTTCGTATCATTAACTCCCGTCCACTCACCAACTCTCTGCAATCTCTTTCTCTCCGCCGCAATGTTGCATCTCTCTCGCTATTCTATCACTACTATAATAATCAGTGTTCCTCAGAGCTATCCCAGTGCATACCACCTCCTTTACATAGGGCACGTGGTACCCGTCTTGCAACTCAATCCCACCCCTACTCTGTGCAACTCTCCAACCCAAGGGTGAAACATTACTCTCAAACTTTCTTCTACTCAACAGCTGAGCTCTGGAACTCTCTCCCAGAATCAGTCTTTCCCTCTTCCTATGACTTAAATTGCTTCAAACTCCGTGTGTCCAGGCATTTTGGCTCGAACGTCCCTTTGATTTTGGCCCTGTCACTCTTTCAACTATGGGGGAGGCACTCGCTATAGGCAGTTATGCCTTTTGCCTCCCTCAATCACATAGAAAAAAAAAAAAAAAAAAAAAAAAGCTAAATATGTGTACAAATGGCCAAATTGGGAGGTTTGACGTACCTCCCAACCTACCAAATAGGAAAACCTACTATTTGGTAGTAGTCTTGGAAAATCCAACGTCAAGGCTATTAACCTAATTGCAATGACGACTTGTCTATTTTGACTGCAATGTCGTCATTCCAACCGCGGTTAAAAAGAAAACGTCTAGAGTCTACTCCTTATCTTGCTCTAGGAGACGTTGTACATTAACCAAAACTACCACTGAAGGTGAAAAAAGCATAGAAGAGAAGAAAAAGGGGTTTACCTTAGTTACCGCTTAAGGCCCATCCCGTGTTCCGTCATGTGCAGATCCCTGTCGAACGTGCGCATGAGCGACCCTCTCTTGTCATCACATCTCACGTCAGCAGAAGAACGCGGATGGGCAGGGCTCCGGCGTGAGGGAGGGTATTATGTACGTTGGATTTTCCAAGACTACTACCAAATAGTAGGTTTTCCTATTTGGTAGGTTGGGAGGTACGTCAAACCTCCCAATTTGTTAGTAGTCTTGGCAAATCCAACGTCAAGGCTGCATAACAAATAGGAGGAGGACATGCAAGCCCAACCTACCAAAAAAAACAATGCATAAAACAAAAGTATGAATGACAAAGACACAATTTAAACAAGAGAGTTTAAGAAAAGAGTGAAAAACTGAGGAGTAGCTAAAAAGAACAGTTTTAACATATGCCCGTCAATCATAGTAATGCAAAAACATAGACTTGTCTGAAACCAAAAAGGTACTGTACCCAAAATCCCTTTTCTTCCAAAACCAACAAAAACACTGAACACAAGAACAAAACACAATTTTCAATGTGGCAAAAACACTTATGTACTGGAACAATACATAATCCCAAACTTGCAATCCAGTGTTGCAAACCCGTACACCCCCCCCCCCCCCCTTGTCAAATAAAACAAAGGAAAAGAACGAGGGACAAGGGGGGAAGACCAGGGATCTTCGCCAGAGCATCAGGAAACACGACCCCCGAGAGCAATCACCGGCCGAGGGGGTCGAACACTAGACACGGAGAGGTAGGAGGAGATGAAGGAATTGATAGAAGGCCACAAAACCGCTGAGGCGATGGCAGGTAAAGATCGACGTGGCATGAACCGGAAGGAGGCAGCAAAGGATCTGACATCGTGCGCAGAACCCCTACAAACAGGGTGACGGGCACGAACGGTCCGACAAACGTGGCGGCCCATCTGCACCTGCGAGAGCCTCCCACCTGTCCGAGGAGACACCCACACAGCAGTACCCAAAGGCGGCGCCACAGACGCAACAGAGGAGTGCAAGGCTGACACTGGGCACAACACATGGCGAGGATTCCCACGCCGTAAAGCCTGGACGGTGAAAGGCTGGAAAACGGGGGCCTCCCTCCCATGCGTGGTAACAAAAGGAGGGGAGGAGGCGAACGAGACGCCATGCAAGGACGGGGAGAATCGCACGCAGTCCCGGGGCCGTGACAATGCCGCTAGTGCAGACACCCGATCCCCAGTGGCCAGAGCGACAAGGAAGAGTGGACGCCCGAACAACGGAACCGGCGTAGCGGCCCTTGTATACGTGGGTGAAGCCAGAAGGACCAGAGCCCGCCCCAGATCCCACTGTGGAGGGACCTGGCGCAGAGGCGGTCGATCCCGGAAGGCAGCCGTCAGGAAGGAATCCAGCACCTGCGGCGGAACGACCAGCCCAGCGACGGACCCAAAGACCCCCCGGACGGCAGACAAGTGGGTACGTATAGCGTCGACTTGAAAGTGACGTGTACGGAAGAGGTGAAACAAGGAGCGTAGGACGAGGGAAGGAGAGCCAACTGGCAGGCGAGTGTCCTGTAGCCACCTAGTAAAAGACCACCAGCGGGACCCGTAAGTCCCCCAAGGAGAAGACGGCCAGGAACGCTGCAGGAAGTCAGTCAGGGCCCGGCCGGGGACCGGGAGCCACCGTGCCTCATGAACAAGCACAATGCAAAGGCCAACGAGGTCCGCAGGTCCCCAACCTAGCTCAAGTGGAAGCCGGAGACAGGTAGAGGGACCGGACTCGGGCACCACCGCGGCAACCGGGCGTACCAAGCCCGTGCCGGCCACAGAGGCGCGAGGAGCCAGACACATCCGCGGTACAGCCGCAGCCCCGCGAGGACTGGGCACATCAACAGCGCGTCTGGTGGCGGAAAGATGTATATCGACCGCCACCTGTACCAGGCTACCATGAAAGCGTCCGGACCCCCCCCGGAGCGCGAGGCCGGAGGGAGAGGTCCAGAGGCAACTAGCGCGGCACCCCCGATGCGAACAAGGCGACCTCCGGAACACCTCAGGAAGCCGCGAGGTCGGCGAACACAGTCCGTTGCATCGCCCATTCTACAAGAACGCCCTGCCCTCTCGACAGGGCGGCAGGCCCGGGCAGGGAGGAGGCATGCAAGGAGAAGGGGTGTCGGTCCGCGAGGAAGAACAACTCCACCTAGACCCCCAATAGAGTCAACGACCTGGAGGACCCCCGCATTAGGAAACCGTGGACAGCTGTCTGAGTGTCCAACCCGAAGGCCACCGACTTACCCCGAAGGGCCAGCGCGTGGTCCCGCAGGAAGAACAAAGGAACCAACAGTCCGAGGGCATAGACGGGGAAGTGGAGGGAGACCCACCCATCTGCCGGGAAGTGGACGTCCCAGGTTCGATCGGGAACCTCACCCAACCTCGCTCGACGTATCTGTATCTACCCAGACCGTCGGCGGGGGGGCGGTCCAGGGCACAGCCGCAGAGAGCGCGCCCCGAGCAACCCAGCGACCGAAGCGTCTGCGAACGGTACGCGGGAGCGGCAGGAGCCGATCCATAGGGGCAACGGAAACACCGCGGTGCCCATGAGTAGGAAGCGGCGTAGCCAGAGGCTCCCTAAGGGAAGGGGCAGAGCGGCCCAATGCTGCGAACCCACGAACGAGTCCCAGAGCCACCCCGGGAGGGAGACCGAGTGCAACACGGCGAAGACCTTCCACCGAAGGTGCACCGCGGCCGGCAGACCCCGGGTCACCGTAGCGCCGGACAAAACCCATGCGAGACCGACCCATGGCACGACACGCGACGGGGTCAAGCGTGACTTGGGAACATCGAAGGGGAACCCTAACCGTGCGACGTGGCGAACGACTTTGAGGGCGCACAGTCCTAGGGCTTCGGAAACTACCAACCAATTGGCCAAGGAAAACAGGATCTGGAGCCCGCTCCTGAGGAGAGGACCCAAAGCCTGCCCCACCAGTGCGGAGAAGATCCGCGGCGCGATGTGGAGACCGAAGGGAAGGCCGTCGAACAGGAACACACGATCGAAAGTCCGAACGGCCAAGAATCGCTGGAAGCGAGGATGGAGAGGAACGAGCCAAGACGCATCCTGGAGGGCCAGCGACACTACCCACGACAGAGGGCGCAGGGCCAGGCGTACCTGGGGTACCGGCAGCATCTGAAACCGTGTGTGCACGATGTGCCCGTTGAGGGCCGACAGATCCACCACCGGTCGCATCGCGTCGCAGTTCGTCTACGGTACCAGAAAGACACGGGAGAGGAGAACCGGGTGACCGGCGGTCAACTCCCTCGACGCTACCCAGCTCGGGCATGGAAGTGAACACGTGGGCCACCTCTGAAGAGATGGGCCGGCATCGGTGACAAGAGCGGAGTGGGGGCTGGACGTCCACCACCAGGTGAGACCCCTCCGCGCAACCCGCCGCCCCCAACGTCCCTCGCGGCCACCGAGGGGCGCAAGGGCGAAAACACCCCGAGGGAGCACCCGAGAGGAGGGGAGCGACCCGGTCGGCCAGGCGAGAAGGAGAACAAGGAGGCCGATCCAGAGAACCTACACATTGTGTTGACGTGGAGGTACCCCCGGTACGGGCCGTGCGGGCATGAGCGCCACGTTGACCTCCTCTAACCCCCCCCCCCCCCAACCTCGTCGAAAAGGGCGGGCCACCCCAACCCCTGGCCGTCGCGGGGCTGACCCCGTCGAAGGGTGGCCGGAAGTGGAAGGCCGGCCAGCCCCGACACGGCGGGGATGAAAGGGGGCAAGAACAGAAGTGCGAGGCGGAACCGACGCACTGGCCTGCAACGTCCCAGTCCTGCGCCCGTGCAAGGCGGCAGCACTTGCAGCAGCACCCCAAAGAGGACCGGCAGAAGGACGGGACTGAGAAGACCCTGCGCGCGACACAGCGCGTCGGTGCGTGTCGGAAGCAGGGTCCGCAACGACACAGCGCATCGTCGCGTGTCGGAAGCAGGGGCCGCCGACAGAGAAGCGTAGCATTCCCAAGCATCCTGCTCAAAAAACCCTGACGTATATAGCGCAGAGTACAACAAACCCTGACGAATATCCAAGGGGGCCGGCCGGCAGAACGAGGACCGTACCGTCGGGCGGTGCCGAGTTGCCGCGCACAAAACCGCCTTCAGCTCGGGAACCAAAGACACCGCGAGCCGAAGGTGGATCCGCTAAACGCGGTCCAAACCCTCGCGAAGATCGCCAGGCACAGACGCCTCGATAAGCCGCAGGTGGTGAACAGACGTCTGGAGGGAACCTAAAGACAAGACAATAAGTCCGTCACCCTCTGTCGCAAGGGAAAATCCTTGGCGACAGAGGGCTGATCCGGGTGAGAGAAGAACGGGGTAGCAATAGAACAAAGTTCAAGAACGGGCGCGCTTATCCAGGACCAGAACGCTCCGTCCAACCCGCCGACAGACACACGAGGAGGCAAAAGCAGTGATGACTCCGGGGGAGTGAAGGTCAGGAAGAGAAGAATGAGGAGGAGCAGGACGACGGGAGTGGGAAGGCTGGCCTGGTGAAAGAAGGGGTGGCCACGAACGAACCGCCCCCATGCACCTCTGTCCCCAGTCAGTCGACGCCCCTCCCCCCAACCAGCACCGCCTTCGTTCATGTACTTCCTCACTCCATCCTTCCACCTCTCATTCGGTCTACCTCTCCCTCTCTGTCCCTCCACCTTGCTCTCGTACACCCTCTTAGTCATTCTCTCGCTTTCCATACGTTCCATATGGCCGAACCATCTCAAGTTGTTCCTTTTCACACTTTCCAGCACATCTACCTCCACACCACACCTCCTTCTTACTTCCTCATTAGTCTGTCTATCCCTCCATGTAACTCCGCACGCACTCCTTAAGTAATTAATTTCCACTGCTCTCACTCTTGGTCTGAGTCTCTCAACCAACGTCCATGCTTCGCTTCCGTAAGTCAGTGTCGGGATTACCACACTGTCATGCAAGGACTTCTTCACTTCCATACTGACCACCCTATTTCTTGTTACTGCTTTTAGCGTTCCTACAACCCTCTTCCCCTGTTGTACCCTCTCCTGAACTTCTTCATCCATAGTCCCATCTTTACTCAACACACTGCCCAGATACTTAAAAGAGTTGACGATCTCCATAGCCTGACCGTTCAGCTTCACCTCACACTCTGTGACTTCACCCCTTTCGAAGACCATAACCTTGCTCTTCCCCGCATTTACCTTCAAATTCCGTTTTTCGCACACTGTTCCAAACTCATTTACCAGACCCTGCAACTCCCATTCATTATCACTCATCAGAACTGTATCATCCGCAAACAGCAGTATAGGTAGCTTCCACTCAATTCCCTCCCTTTTCAGCGATACACCAACATCCACTGCTCTTGATAGTATTTCTTTCATGACTCCATCCATATATACAGTAAACAACCACGGGGACATCACACACCCCTGTTTCAAACCAACATTCAGGTCAAAGAACTCGCTCTGCTCACTCTCCACACGTACTGCTGCCTTTGCACCCTCATACATGCTCTTCACTGCTTTCAGCAACTTGCCCTCTACTCCGTATATTCTAAGTACTTTCCACAAACCTTCTCTATCCACTCTGTCATAGGCCTTCTCCAAGTCCATAAAGGCAACATACACCTTTTGTTTCTTCTCCAGATATTTCTCCACAACACAATTCAGGGTAAAAATCTGATCTACTCATCCTCTTCCCTTCCTAAAACCTCCCTGCTCGTCGCCTATCCATTTCTCCGTTCTCACTCTCACTCTCTCAATCATTACCCTACTGTATACCTTCCCTACTACGCTTAGAAGACATATTCCTCGGTGGTTACCACACACTCCTCTTTCCCCTTTGCCCTTATATAGGGGGACTATTATGCCAGTCTTCCAGTCATCGGGTGCACTCCCCTTCTCCCATGCTAGTTTGCACATTTTCCATACCCATTCTATCACTATCTCACCACCATACCTCAACATTTCCCCACACACTCCATCTGTTCCTGGTGCTTTCCCCAACTTCACTCTTTTAATGGCTTCCCACACTTCTGACCTCCTGATCCCCACCTCCTCCTCCACTACTTCTCTTCTTGGAGTTGGAACTGTAGATATCAATATTTGTAGAATAAACAGCTATAATACGGTTTCAGTAATTTTATAAATACATAAAACCAAATTCAACATACTATTTATCCATCAAAAACCTACATAATTACTGTATATGTGTTTAACCCTCCAGCCTCGGCTATGTATTCTATAAATATTCCCCGAAACCCGGGGGATTTGGCCGAAAAAACGTCTCGCCTAGGCTACCGTATCTTTGTTATTTTGACTGGTTCCGCATTCCCGCGCATCCCCAAGTGTAGATGTGTTTCGTACCTGTAGAATGGCGTTGAGTAGAGCTCTTTAAGTCAACTGGTTCAGTTGTGATGACAATTTCCGTGGAGAGAACTTTGTGGCGATGTCAGCCATATTAGCCACTTTTCACTACTGAAACGACAACATACAGCCACACAAGAACAAACTACGCCTCTCCTTTTTGTGTTCGGAGGTGCGCGGCGTCGGGCCAACCGGCTGTGTTTATATGCGTCGGACGGACGCCTTTCAAAACAAGCTTACAGGCTTTCAAGCTGCCCGAGCCTCAGAGCCCTTCCGGGGTCCGCAGGCCGCGTTTGTTATGGGTGCCTCAGAGCTCAACCGGGTTCGAGGGGTTAATATCGATGTTTACAGGCCGAACTTCCTTATGGCCTGAAACTCGCAAGTGGTCAATTGTTGATGACAAAGTGTATCCTTGAATACTGGAAGGGTTAAGGGGAGGTATTTAGTTTGTTCCCTAGCATCCATCAAGCTTAAAATTACACCCCCTTGACCCCTTTCAAGATAAATTTGTACATTTTTCGGTAGAAAAATGTCCCGCCCGAAGGCCGATTCCCCTTAAATTACAGGCTCGCTATCGCTCGCCAGGAAAAAATCAACACCTAAATGGCACTAATGGTCTTAAAATTGACAAAAATGGGGCGAGGGTTCTAAAATTGACAAACTAATGGGGCAAGCGTCTTTAAATCTCACAAGCAATGGGGCTAAACATGAGGGAGAAAGGGGTAAAGAAAAAAAATCCCTCAAGTGGAAATCTCCCCTTAAGATCTCCATGACTTATATAAATTGAGCACTTGCGAGTTTCAGGCTATAAGGAAGTTGGAGCCGTAAACATAGATATTAAAAAAAAACTGCAATAGTAATGTAGGTTTCTGATGGTTAGAATGTATAGTGAGTTTAATCGTATGTATTTATAGATGCACTTCAACCCCATTTAAGCTAGTAATTCTGTTAAATAGCGACACCTACCGCTCCAACTTCCTTATAGAACGGAACGGTCAATTAGCTACCATATTATTTATTTAGGTCTTCTGTAGTACACTGTGATGCCATAGTCTCTAGCCTACTCTTAAGGGGGGTGACCTGCTTTATTTAGGTCTACTGTAGTACACTGTGATGCCATAGTCTCTAGCCTACTCTTAAGGGGGGTCACCTGCTTTATTTAGGTCTACTGTAGTACACTGTGATGCCATAGTCTCTAGCCTACTCTTAAGGGGGGTGACCTGCTTTATTTAGGTCTACTGTAGTACACTGTGATGCCATAGTCTCTAGCCTACTCTTAAGGGGGGTCACCTGCTTTATTTAGGTCTTCTGTAGTACACTGTGATGCCATAGTCTCTAGCCTACTCTTAAGGGGGGTGACCTGCTTTATTTAGGTCTTCTGTAGTACACTGTGATGCCATAGTCTCTAGCCTACTCTTAAGGGGAGTCACCTGCTTTATTTAGGTCTACTGTAGTACACTGTGATGCCATAGTCTCTAGCCTACTCTTAAGGGGGGTGACCTGCTTTATTTAGGTCTACTGTAGTACACTGTGATGCCATAGTCTCTAGCCTACTCTTAAGGGGGGTCACCTGCTTTATTTAGGTCTACTGTAGTACACTGTGATGCCATAGTCTCTAGCCTACTCTTAAGGGGGGTCACCTGCTTTATTTAGGTCTACTGTAGTACACTGTGATGCCATAGTCTCTAGCCTACTCTTAAGGGGAGTCACCTGCTTTATTTAGGTCTTCTGTAGTACACTGTGATGCCATAGTCTCTAGCCTACTCTTAAGGGGGGTCACCTGCTTTTGTTGTCTACACTTCTCTCTTTCTCTGGCTTGTATCCATTCGGCCCCATTCACCCTACTGTTTTAAGACGTTTATCCCCAACCAGGTGTCGATTTTTTCCTGGTGAGCGGTAGCGAGCCAGCATATTTGTTAAAAGAAATTTGACAGCAGGTTAAATTTGTACATTTTTCGACAGAAAAATTTCTCCGGCGAAGCCGGATTTCTCCATACAATGTTGGCTCGCTATCGCTCGCCAGGAATAAATCGACGCCTGAATGGGGATAAACATATTAAAACTGTAGGCTAAATGGGGCTGAATGAATACAAGCTAGAGAAAAGGAGTGACAAACAGCAGGTCACCCACCGGAAGGGGAGGCAGTTGGTTTGTCGAGTCCTCCTTCTCCCTCATGTTTAGCCCAAATGATGGGCGGCGCGCTCCTCGGTGCCGCTAGAAGTGTGGCGAACTCATCGCAAGGTAAGGTATTAGTTATGAGATTTCAAGACATTCGCCCCATTAGTTTGGTGATTTTCAGATCTTTTGCCCCATGCCAACATTAAGACCTTTCGTGCCATTTAGGTGTCGATTTTTTTTCTTGCGAGCGATAGCGAGCCTGTATTTGAAGAGGAATCGACCTTCGGCCAGGAAATTTTTCTACGGAAAAATGTACAAATATATATCTTGTGGGTGTTTTTTTAAGCTTGATAGAGGTTTAGAGAGCAAACTAAACCCCCTCCTCAAGCCATTGAGGCGAACCAGTAAATTATCCTGCACAATACCGTCTGGGCTCCCATAAGTATTCGTGGACTTGACCTATTTTTAAATATGGAAGTATACCTCTGGAAATGAATGAATGAATTTTTTTTTTTTATACAGGTACATCAATTACAAAACCATTTATACTATTTATTGAAAAGCAAGTTTTATCCATAAATGTATTAAGATAGTTATACAGTAATGTATTAAGATAGTTATACAGTAATGTATTAAGATAGTTATACAGTAATGTATTAAGATAGTTATACAGTAATGTATTAAGATAGTTATACAGTAATGTATTAAGATAGTTATACAGTAATGTATTAAGATAGTTATACAGTAATGTATTAAGATAGTTATACAGTAATGTATTAAGATAGTTATACAGTAATGTATTAAGATAGTTATACAGTAATGTATTAAGATAGTTATACAGTAATGTATTAAGATAGTTATACAGTAATGTATTAAGATAGTTATACAGTAATGTATTAAGATAGTTATACAGTAATGTATTAAGATAGTTATACAGTAATGTATTAAGATAGTTATACAGTAATGTATTAAGATAGTTATACAGTAATGTATTAAGATAGTTATACAGTAATGTATTAAGATAGTTATACAGTAATGTATTAAGATAGTTATACAGTAATGTATTAAGATAGTTATACAGTAATGTATTAAGATAGTTATACAGTAATGTATTAAGATAGTTATACAGTAATTGCATAAAGAAAACATAGGGGGGTCTAAAAATTCTTATGGGGGGTCACCTGCTTTTTTTTCTCTTTCTCTGGCTTGTATCCATTCGGCCCCATTCAGCCAACTGTTTTAAGATGTTTATCCCCATCCAGGTGTCGATTTCTTCCTGGCGAGCGATAGCGAGCCAGCATTGTATGGAGAAATTTTTCTATAAAAAAATGTACACATTTAGCTTGCTGTCAAAACAAAAATATATATATAGGAAAATATTGACACCTGGATGGGGGTAAACGTCTTAAAACAGATGGCTGAATGGGGCTGAATGGATACAAGCCAAAGAGAGAGGGAGAGAAAGAGAAAAAAAAGCGAGGTGGGCTCCCTTAATGCTGGGCTGGAGATTATGGCATCCGAGTGTACATAAAGTTTTGTACGTAACATTTTGTACCTTAGATTTGGCATGAGTATATATTTTATTAAAATGTTTGAGTTTTACTTGTCATTCAACTTTAGATATTGGTACGGTACTTAACCCTTCCAGCCCGGGCAGCATTTTAAAATGACAGTGCGGCAGATGGGCCGGAACCCGGGTGTCCTTTTAAAATCCCTGTGCTTGAAAGCGTGCTTTAAAATTCGCGCGGCCAAATTTTACTTTGCAGGGGCGATCGCAGCGCCACCAAGCCTCAACTACTACCGTTATCAGTTCCTACGTGGCCGCCATAGCGAGTTATAGTGAAAAAATGAATTCCGACGCGTCCGATTCGGTGCAACATCCCGCGCACCCCACTGCTACCCCGCTCGCAACTTCGAAGCCTGTTGCAACCGAGAAGAAAGTGAAGCGTTTGTTGAGTGATAGTGCTATACAGCGAGAACTTTTTGATATTGAAGAGAGCAACATTTTGCGAAAGCTTGGTGGACAAAGAACAATTTATAAGTGCAAGCGAAGATGACGATTTCGTTGATTTTGGAGACGACGATAATGTAGATTTATTTGAGGGGGGGGACAGTAGTGATGATCCTGATGTGGAAGTGTTTCAGGAAGGTGCTATTGAACTTCCAATTGTGCTAGAACCTAGGCCTACCCCCTCGCCATCTTTGCTAGGTCAGCCTAGGCCTAGCCCTAGCCCAGGACCTTCCCCTTTGCCTGCCCGTACGCCCTTGAAAGTGGGCAAATATTTTTATAAACAATCTTTGGTGAAAAGTGCAGCTAAAAAAGCACACAGGGCAGCAGCAGAAAAGGCTAGGGAAGCGGAAGACAGCGATAGTGACGCCGACCCTGGTCTAGCAACCACCCGCATTCCTTTGTCCCGACGCCTTGACCCGGGACGCCGCGTGGGTCACCCACAGCCCTCGGCTTCATCTCTCCTTCAGGATGAGCAAAGGGCCTCTTCAAGTGGTATTAGTAGTGTGCCACAGCCCTCAACACACCGCAGAGCATTATTTGATGCGGAGAAGCCCTCGGCTCGCCGCAAAAGGAGCCCAACTCCCGAGGCCGAGGCTCCAATTCTTGAACCTCCCGCGCCCCACGCCGCTGACGCCCGGTCACTTCTTCACCAGAATTGTCTCCTGAAGAGGATGCTGACGACTCCAACATTGCCCCAGATGACCTGACGTCGCCTGAGGAGGAAGAGGAAGAGGAAGAGGAAGTCCCGACAAGACGAGTTAGAGGGCGAGGTCGTGGACGTGGTCAGCCTGCCGACGCCGCTGCCCCTGGGCGTGGGTGTGGGCGTGCAGGGCGTCCGCGTGGCCAAGGGCGTGTGCCTGCTGCACCTGCACGTGCTCGAGCATCAGCATCCGACCTGTTTGTGTGGACAGATGGGGCTGATTTTGAGCCAGATTGTCCTGCCTTTGATGAGGTACAGATGGGTTCCGGGGTGTCACCAACATATCCCTGTGGCCCAGATGCTACCCCCAGTGAACTTTTCTGTGGCTTCTATGACAATGAAGTCATGGAATACCTCGTCGAGGAGACCAACAACCATCATCAGATCTGTGCCAACTTTCTTGGGAGGAAGACCAGTGCCAAGATGGTGGCATGGAGAGCTGTCACTGTGGCAGAACTATATGTGTTCTTGGCACTCACAATGCTGATGACACATATCAGGAAGCACGCTCTGGCAGACTACTGGATCACTGCCGACCTCATAACGACTCCAGCATTTGGCAAGTACATGTCCAGGGATAGGTACTTCGACATCCTCTCCTATCTCCACCTGACAAACAACATGGCAGTCCACCTTTCCGACTCATTATGGAAGATCAGGAAGCTGTATGACATGATACGTCATCGGTTCACCACCTACCTGATTCCTTTCCAGAAGATGTGCCTCGACGAGTCTCTGGTACTGTTCCGTGGTAGGCTGCACTTCCGACAGTATATCCCGTCCAAGAGATACCGCTTCGGCATCAAGCTCTTCGTCCTCTGCGACTGCAAGACGGGGTATGTGCTGGACTTTGTGGTCTACAGCGGCAAGGCTGGAGAAATTGTGACTGACCCCCTCATTGGTTTTGGCGGCGCTGTAGTGAAGAAGATGATGGAGAGGCACTTCAATCAAAACCTCATCCTCTACACAGATAATTATTACACGTCGCCTATCCTGACCAAGTACCTCCATGACCGCAAGACCGGAACTGTCGGCACAGTCAAGGCCAAGAGGAAGGGCATGCCAGGCTACCCAACAAAAACCAAGAAGACGGACATTTTCCACAAGAAGAGTGGTCCCATCCTCTCCATCCACTGGCATGACCAGCGGAAGGTCAACCACCTCACCACATGCCACAAGGCCGAGATGGTCGCCACAGGGAAGGTGGACCGAAGAACCAAGAACCCCGTCCAGAAACCAGCTGCTGTCCTTGATTACAACCTCAACATGCGCCTCGTTGACAAGTCCGACATGCAGATGGGCTTCATAGCAGGCAGATGTGCACACGTATCTTTTGCCAGTCAGTCATCAGGCATTAGAAATTTCCCAAACGGAGTCCCGCAAGGATCCGTCCTGTCACCCCGCACTCTTCAATCTGTACATGCATGATATAAATACACCAAATTCACCCTAAATAACCATAGCCTCCTACGCAGACGACATAACACTCACAAGCATGCACCAAAACCCAGACACAGCAACAAGACTCCTTCAAGACTATCTCGACACATTACATGAATGGTGCACTACAAACAGACTCAATTTAGCCCCAGCTAAATCCACTGCAACCCTCCTTACAAGCTGGACAGGAGAGCACGATTACGTCCCGGGACTCAACATAAACAACACACCTCTAACACACACACACACACACAAAATCCTAGGAGTAACATACGACACCCAAATGACATTCAAACAGCACACCACAAACACAAAAAAGAAACTGACACCCAGACTTAACGCCCTCCGATCACTTGCCCACACAAAATTTGGACACAACAAAGAAACCACCACCACAGTCTACAAACAATACATAAGATCAGTTATGGAATACGCAAGCCCGGCCTGGGCTTCTAACCTAGCTGAAACACATCATAAGACCTTACAGACTATTTAAAATTATAGGTTTGACTCCTGTAAGGAGATAAAGAAAACCTAATATTTAGTAGTGGCCCCGTAATCATTGACGAACATGCCTATTACATAAGGCATCCTCTTCAAACACTAATCCGCCGTAGTTTGAATCTACCGCGCAGAGCATTTAAAATCTGAGGAGCCTTCATCATGAGCGCACGCCACCTCACTCATGGCTTCAGTCATTATGAATTGGGTTCTCACTACGAAAAAACTTCGTAAAAAATAAAAACAAAAAGAAAATAAGAATAACTATCCAATACGCTTTCCATCATATCGTGGATGTACTTGTGTGGATCTTTGACCAGACGCTGATCCAGGCGTCATTCTTCCTTCACTGACATATCAAGTAAACCAAAATCCTTAATACATCAACGAATGGGAAGGGGATGGTCGGGAGGGCCCTAGTCGTCAATGATTACGGGGCCACTACTAAATATTAGGTTTTCTTTATCTCCTTACAGGAGTCAAACCTATAATTTATTAGTGGCCCCTCCATCATTGACGAACATGCCTGATTTCTAAGACTGGAGGGGGACATTCGTAATCATATCATAACTCTAGAAAAGCAGATAATCAAACAACCACATACTATTCTTTCTTTGAAAATATATTTAAATACGGCGCAGCCCATATATATACAAGAAAGGGGTTCAGGCAGGTGCGTGCTTCAAAGAAGCCTGCTTGACAAAAAAGGGTAACTCTGAAGATTCTGTGAACAGATCTGTAGTTACAAAGGCACCCCACTCAACGAGTGGTGACAAAAATAACAAGTTATAAGTTTACATGTGCACATAATAAACCCCAAAATAATCGTGGAGATAATTTGCAAAAGATCCACTGTTTAATATTAAATTGCTTTCACAGCTAAAACTACTATAACAACCCCGTTGTTTTGTACTAACATTGTACTAGCACGATTTCTCGCAGATAAATTTTCATATCACATTAACCATAAATTGTATCACAGCTCTTACACTCCTTCGGGGTCTAGGGTGTCCTATGTTACACTGACTGCACCCCCCCCCCCCCCCCCTTTTCTTGAAAGTAAACAAAAGTGACTGAAGGGCCACCTAGATCCTCTGCCTCAAAGCTATACATGGTAAGGAAGGTTTGTCTAGAGCAACTGACAAGTATCTAGTCAAAAATGTATGATTAGACGCCCACAACTGTGTGGACGAAATATCTAATACTGAAAAATTCTTCAGGAAACGTAAAGAGGCTGCCCATTTGCGTAAATCGTGGGCCCTACCCACAACGCCGGGATTACTCTCTTTAATGACTTCGACCAGAAGAGAAGCTAATCTCCGTTTCAGTAAGCGTTTACCCGTACTCGCTACCCATAAAGCACCTTGGGGGTTTAGAGGAGCCACTCTCAAATATTTGGTTAGAGCTTGCACTGGACATAGATTATGATGCACCTTTCCCCTTTTTAACGCCGGTACCGTGAACTCAGAAAACACGTCTGCACTGTGCTCATTCTTGGCTACAAATCCCGGGGAAGGTGCAATGTGAATACATTCATTAAGTCTACCAAACCTAAGGCAATTAGGTGTGTTGCTCATCGCCGCCAGCTCAGACACTCTGTTCCCGGTGGCCAAAGCCAAAAGGAATACAGCCTTTTTTAAGAGTAATGCAAAATCTGCAGTATTTTGGTACAGACGAGAGTGAAGTAAAGACAATGCCTTGTCCAGAGACCAAGTAGGCATGAGCTGACGGGGAGGTGGGCGGAGTTTAAAACATGCCCTCATAAAACCTGTTTCCTCCGCCACCGGTATGGAGAGACCTGTAAGGTCTAAAAAGGGCACTCTAATTGCAGTTAAGTGATTTTTTAACGTTACCACAGATAAATGTTTCTGCTCAAACAGATAATTTAAATAATTAAAAACTAATGCTACTGAGGGCACAGTCTGTTCTGTTCTAATGATCCAAGAAGTAAAGGCTTGCCAATGTGAGTGATACTGTCGTTTCGTAGACTGAGTATATTGATTTATTAATTTATTGGTCACATCTCTACCGTATGGTGCTAGCCACTTGGCCTCCTGAATGTCCATAATGCAAAAGTCAGCGAGGTCGCTAGGTTGCCAATCGTGTCTTAGTGGAAATACCCGACCGAGAGTGACACCGGGTGCGGGCACCACGTCTTTAATTGCTGGTACCACAACTGCGCCGGCCACAGGGGCGCGACTAGCGAGACTAAGCCTCGATAATCTCGTAGTTTGTTCACTACGTGGCACATTAGTGACGCGTCTGGCGGCGGAAACAGATAGATGGAGCTCCATCTGTTCCAGTCTGTCACTAGGGCGTCTGGCCCCCCTGCCGGCGTTTTCGTCCGGCGGGTGAGGTATAGAGGGAGTTTGTGAGTCTCCTCGGACGCAAATAGATCCACTTGTGGATGGGAGAGCTCTGCAATCATTTGGTTGAAAATGGGTTGCTTGAGCTCCCATTCTACTGTCGTGCTCTGTCTCCGGGACAGAACGTCTGCCCAGACGTTTGCTACGCCTGGGAGATAAGATGCGTGAAGATAAATGTCTAGTCTGTTGGCTAGAGTAAAAATATCTTCCGACACGTTTAGCAAATTCCTTGACCTCGTTGAGCCCTGTTTCTGAATACAGTGAACTGCGTTCAGATTGTCCGTTCTGAAGGCCACCGACTTGCCCCATAAAGCAGGGCCGTGAGCCTGAAGGAAATACAAGGGGACTAGTAATTCTTTGACATTGATGTGGGAGATTTCTAAGTGGGACCAAAGCCCCTGACCCTGGTGCCCCTGATTAGACTGAAATCCCCAACCTATTGTGCCTGACGCATCCGTGTCTACCCATACCGTTGGCGGAGGAGAGGTCCATGACATTATTGAGTGCAACGTTTCCCTCTTCGCCCAGACCGCTAGTAAGGTGTGGATTAATTTTGGGATGGGCCATAATTTTCCCGCCGGTAAGAGTGGGAAATATTTGTTGCCTTCCAATATTAAACTTTTTACTTTCAACCGGCCCAACATAACAGTTAGTTGAATCCAGTTGAGAGAGCCGACCAGAGACTCCCAGACCCTCCGCGTCGTAGTCAGACTGTGAAGAAACATGAACAGTTTCCTACGAAACCTGTTGCGATTGTCCACACTCTGACTCAGAGTGAGAGCAGCCGTGTCCCAGACCAGCCCTATCCACTGAATTACTTGTGAGGGAACAAGGTTTGATTTTACCAGATTTACCTTGAACCCTAGAGTTTTGACATGATTTAAAATTATGTTGACATGTTTGATGCATAATTGTTCTGTCTCTGCCACCACCAGCCAGTCGTCTAGGTACCACAAAACTCTGATTCCTTGCTTTAACAACGGCATCAGGGCTTGCCGGACTAATTTCGTGAATAATCGAGGTGCCAGGTTCAAACCGAATGGCATCCGTTGAAAAACAAAATTTTGATGCCTGATCCGTAAGGCCAGAAACCTTTGAAATCTTTTGTTGACCGATACGTGCCAATAGGCATCTGTCAGGTCTAGGGAACACATCCAACCTCCCGGCGGAAGTGTTAGCCTGATTTGGTGTACTGTTAACATTCGGAATGACTCGTGAATGTGAAGGTTCAGATAAGACAGGTCTACGACCGGTCTCATCTGAACACTGTCCCTTTTGGGAACCAAAAATAGCTTGGACGTGAATACAGGGTAATTTGGGGGGACCGGGATGATGACATTCTTGGCAATCATTTCCTGGACCAGTGACTCCACCTCTAAAGAAACAAATTTCGCCGTTGTCGGCAGACGTAAGCGAGGTCGCCGGAGCCACTGCCAAGTGATGCCTTTGCGTGCCACCATCCGTGCCCAAGTGTTTAACGGCCATGCTTGGTGACACGTTCGGGACGACCCAGTTAGCAGACAAGGGTTCGCCGGCTGTACTACCCTCGGATCCGCCGGCCTTAAGATTGGCACCGGGAGTGAGAGAGACTTTAGTTTTTTTATGGTGGTGGAGTTGGTGGTGGTGGACGCTTCGCCGGCTGGCTGGCGTTGGCCGAAGATGGGCCCTGACCTGGCTTATTATGGCCGCGTCCTCTCTGACCTGAAAACCTACTCTGTCTATGCCTGTACTGACCTTGAGGGGAGGGGGGAGGACTTAGGTGGAAGAAAGGGCTTAGATCCCCCCGGCTGAGCCTTAGCGGCTGGCCTGGGTTTAGGGAAGTTAAAGGCAGGTTTCTTAGAAGGGGTGGGACTGTGTTTAAAGGCCTGCGCCATATTAAGCACCGTTCGCCACACGTCAGGGGAAATTAAAGAGGGAGTGAGCACTGGTAACATGACCACTTGATTCGCAATGCGATCAGGCAGTTTGCGGACTAAAGACATTCTGAGGTCTTGTCTCGCTCGTACCGCCTCAAGCAAGGCGGTGCGGATGTCACCCAGAGATTGGATTGACGACTGAAGAAGCAGTCGCCGGGACAATTCAACCGATCGTCTGGCATCCGCGTCTGCGATTGCCTGAGTGGACCGGAGCAAAGACTTTGCTACCTGTTGAGACTATGTATTGAGAGAACAGGCGAAAAGCTTTCCCCCTTAGCCTAAATTCTCGGTCTAGGTGAGTTGGGGTAGGGGTAGTGAAAGGGTCTTTTAGCTCACAAAGATTAATTTTAGGGGCAGCTAAGAAAGCAAACAAAGCTGAAGGGACTCCGCCGGCAGAACACACTGGCATGGAGAACCAAGAATCAGTATCTTGAGGGATCTGGTGGGAAGTTTTGGAAGTAAATGTGGTCGCAAAGTTTTGAGCCTCTGTCTCCCATTCCACCCAAGGTCCTGGACCCAGATTCACTAACGGTCGTAGCGTGCGATGTCGTACAGCAACCTACGATCGTTCCTAAGGGAGTGCGGAAGGTGTATTCACGAACGCATCGTTGAGCTCCCTTACGGCTCCCTTTCGGTTATTTTCACCGAGGCTTCTCTTGACCAATCAGGCGCTTGGCCTTTGTAAATAAACAATATGTCACCCACATGACCGAAGCGCCAAGAAGAACCTAATATACTTTAATTTATGAGCTTGTCATTGTTTAGCATGGCTAATTCGATCCACCACAGCCAGCAGGAAGAAGAATAGAGTATCTTGTGAATTGATGATAAGAAATTAGCCTAGCTAGGCTACAGGGAAGCCTGTTAGTGGCCCAAGTTAAAGGATTTTCGACGGATTGATCATTGATAATCATATGTTAGGCTAGTTGGGAGTGTATTATTTATACCTTAACCACAGTATATTGTTCTACTTTACCATGTCTACACCTAGACAGGGCGAGCCAAACCAAAATGCCAGACTTTACTATGTCTATGCCTACACAGGCAGTTCTAACCAAGCCAAAATGCCAGACTTAGCCTAGGCCTAATTTTTCAAAATAGGCCTAGGGTAATTGTTTTGTATTCACAACACCTCAAGGCCTATCTACCTTTTCAAAATAGGCCTAGCATAGGCCTCCTCAATCTATTATCCAACAGTTGGCCATGGGAAATAATGATAGGTTGAGGGGGGCTTTGTCTCCCTCACCTCCCATGACTTATTGCCATCATCAAATATATTACCAGCATGGGACTAATAACAGCTAGTTAACAATGAGAACGGTACGCCTGCAAACACCATCTTAACCTGCTAGGCTTCTACTTTACCATGCTTAGGCTACACCAAGCTAGGCATTGCTAGCCTAACCAAAATACCATCCGTAGGCCTAACTTTTCTAGCCTAAATAGCCCTAACTTTTTCAAAATAAACCTAGGTTATAGGCTAGCCTAGGCTAGGCTAAACAAAATTATTCATACAGCATTTATTATTTATTCATTTTTTAGGCTAGGCCTAGGGTAATTCTTTTCATCATTTTGTTCCGGTGATACTTTCAAATTTGTCGAGGAAATAGGCTACCCTAATGTAACCCAGCTAGGCATTGCTAGCCTAACCAAAATACCATACATAGGCCTAACTTGTCTAGCCTAAATAGCCCTAACTTTTTCAAAATAAACCTAGGTTATAGCCTAGGCTAGGCTAAACAAAATTATTCACACAGCGTTTATTATTTATTATTTTTTTTAGGCTAGGCCTAGGGTAATTCTTTTCATCATTTTGTTCCTGTGATACTTTCAAATTTGTTGAGGAATAGGCTACCCTAATCTAACTAGGGGTGGTGGGGAGTTGGAATAAAACATTTCCGCAATAAATGAGGGTTAAAATCTAATAATGGTAGGCTACGTGTTGTCGCAGCACATGCATTTGTGCATCAATTAACCTTGACTAGGTCTAGGCTAGCATATGTAGGCTATTCATAGCTTAATTCGGCCTGTCATGAGACATTAAGGATACAAATATATTCATACTTTGTATTAAATGCCTTAATGGTGTTGTAAACACAAGTTAACAATCATATTGCGCTATTATTGCCTCAATAATGACTTAGTGTGTCATAAAGAGCTATACTGCAGACGAATTTGTTATGGTCGCGGGTTGTGTTATCGATATTTGTGTACCTATATCCGGGTCAAATTCATGTAAGGGTGGTCTGGACCACCCTTTGCGAAAGGGGATTTTAGGGGCTTCCTACGATCAAAGATGGCCGCTACGACGCTTCGTGAATACCAGCGTTGAGACGTAAGGGAACGGTAAGGGAGTTTTCGGATCGTACGACCGTTAGTGAATCTGGGTCCTGGACCCAACTGCCCCACCTTCAAGACTGGATTAGCTGCTGCGTGTGACGGTTTGCAAATCAAGTTCTGGAGTGAGAGCTGACAGAGTCTTAATGTCATTAAACCCATCCATCTTAGACCAGTCTGAAAACAATTTTGAAGCTGAGGCAGGGGGTAAAGCCGGCTTAGTAGCATAAACAAAATAGTCCTGGTGATAATAACTAGGTATAGCCTTTATATTGACGTCTAGTACATTTCCCAAATATCCAAGGCCCTTAACCTAACAAGTGCGCATGGGGGTAATTGGAAACGTCCCCCTGTGCTGACGTATTTGAGGTGTTTCCGTCACTAAAATATTCATTGTACCATTAATAGCATTAATACTTATCCATATGCGCCTATTATGGGTTGATTATAAAGGTATTAACCTGAAACAACAATAAAACAAGTGAAAACAGCGTTTGGATGGTCAAAATCGGAGATATAGCCCGCGAGTTGTATAATGTATGGGTGAAGCAAGCTGCTTTCCCGCCAATTTCCCCCAAGGCCACTGAGACACAGTCGATCGATACTCTCTCTCTCTCTCTTGCACTCGCTTGCCATCAGTGATGACAACACCCTGCTTGCAACTCGCTAATGTTAGCACGAAAATATACCTCAGAATAAGGGAATAACAGGGAAAATAGGTGATAACTGAAGGAGAGGAGGAAAGTGGGGAAGGAGGGGAGGTAGAGGACTGAGATTTTGCATGGCCCAGGGGCCAAACAAAAATAAAAAAATAAACAAATAAAAATAATAAAAATATTTTTTTTTCGATGTCAAAAGTTGATTTTTTTTTTCACTCGCTCTTAAGAGTCTCCCAGCAGTTCCCGGGTTAATTTCTTAGATTTATTGCCCTGGATGACCCACTCACGCGGTACTGGGAGTTCCCCTGACAAGGTAGGTTGGGCGAGCTCTGGTTTAGTGGGGGTCAAAAGGACCCATGACTCGTCTGGTCCGTAAAGCAAGGGCATAGCTACCTTTCTGAGAGGCGCCTTGTCTAGAGGGGGTGGATTGACATCCGTTATAACCCTTACATTCGAAGTGGTCAATGCCGCCGTAGCAGGCCTAGTAACCACTGATGGTGACAGAGTGGGAGGGTGAGGGATCTGAGTTAAAGCAATAGAAGTCATCAGAGGCCGTACCGTAGAGCTTGTCGTGGGAGCTCCCAAGTCCACTGTGGGAGTTTCCTGTTGTTGGCCAAAAAATTTAGATAAAGCATTACTAAGTAGCCCATCAATTTCCTGTGCAGTGACAAATTGACTTGATGATGTACTCACTGGTGAATCATTAATATCCTGTGCGGCGTCTAAGCCTGAACCTGACTCTTGCCTTTCCATATCCGAAATCATTGAAACCTCGTCTTTATCATCCTGTTCCTCCTGAGAAGATCCCGCCGAAGCTGGGGTACCTTGTTGCCAAGATAAGTCAGGAATAGAGGATGGGATCGCCGCGTCCCGGTGGACGTCAGCCACTGTGTGAATAGTTTGAGCCGGAAGTGGGTGGTCAGACCCCGGCCGAGAAAATCGCCAAACACCGAGGCCTTGGCCTACACTCCCTTGGGAGTCTGAAACACTCTCAATCACTGATCCCCCTGAACTCTCCAATTCCAGGGTTAAAATGTTAATGGGTAAATCATCTTTAGGTACAGGCACTATACTGGACCCTTGAGACCGAACACAAACTCTGTCTGGGGTAGAGGTACGATGAGAAGCACTAGAAACTGGCGAATGTCGGGAGGCCTTTCTATCATGGGAATCCTTTTTGAAGATTTATGGCTGCGGTGTGACCGTGAACTACTCTTCGATTTGGAGGATTTATCGCCGTGACCACTGGTGGAACTTTCCGTCTTACTCTTCTTACTCGATGGTGAAGAGGCAAGACTAGGTGGCTGGTGTCTGAGAGGTGACCTAGACCGAGATCTCTCCCGAGACGAGGAGGCTGCCGCCGGGGGTGTAGGCTCTCTTGGACGTTTCGTAGTAGCAGCAGAAGACACAGAACCCTGACCAGTCTCCGCCGGCTTACGACTAGTTATTCGAGAGGAACGTTTAGGGGGAGGGTGCTCGAAAAGAAGCCTATCCCAAAGAGGAACGTTGTCACATTGAAGTGACTTATGAGCCACAATCGTAGTATACGCTGACATCTGTTGCCTAACCTCTCGTAAGGCAACCGCTGCGGTCTTATCATTGTCGCGGAGGACCTTGACACTTAATTGGGAGCAAAAGGAACAGTTGCGCATCACCCACAGACCCCTTGAACGGTCTAGACATTTAACACCCTTGATGCAAAGAGTGTGCGCAAAAATAGGGATACCGGCACAGGTAGGGGTAATGCATAAAGCAAAAACTGGGGCAAAGGTAGCCATGACAGAGACTGGTGGGGAAAACTACTGCAGGGTCTGTATTGGTCCGCCGGAGCCCAGCTCTGGAAAAAAGAAAATTTCCAGGAATTAATGCTCATAAGGTTAACCCAACATGTTCGCACACATGTGTTAATAACCCGCCGGGTAACGAGACGTAATGACACAACGATCACAGCTCGCTACGCGGCGGGGTTCTATAAAGATTTCAGAATATCTAAACATGTCTTTAAGAAAGTGAAGAATACCCTCTGACATAATATAAAGGACCAGAATGGCGTTTATAGTCTTTCCGGTGGTGACTGTTTCAAGATTCAATTTTGGAAAACAACCCCCCACAAAGATGCCGGCACCTGAATTATTTAGCAGAATAACACAGGGCAGGCTGATACGAGATCTGATTTCTAACGAATTGTCACAAAAGATCGCCGTAAGTTTGAAGGCGGCGATACATTAACGTATCTCTCAATTAACTGGTTAACGAAATTGAATTGTAAATTCCTTATTTCCTCCTCCCAGGAGCACCCGCCGGGTGTGAAAAAAAATGTTAACCCTAATTGAACCTTCGATCGCCGTAAGTGTGAAGGCGGCGATACATATAGTATCACTAAAATGGATCGGTTAACTAACTGAATGACCAAGTCGTTCATCCCACCCTACCAAGGTGCACCCGCCGGGTGAGATGTCAAAACGTTAACCCCATAAGTTCCTGTCCACACTTCTTTGTAAAAGATCGCCGGGGAGGAAAGCCCTCAACAACAGCTAGGTTTTTCCTGTGGTTTGTAAAACTGGGTAGAAAAACTTCATAACATATGTCCGCATGAACAATGTTAGATGGGTGCAGCCAATCCGCCGGGAATCAAAGGGAGCCTGAAAACAGGCACCAACACAGAGACGCAGTCCTGGAGAGCCACAGACACCTCATCGCCGGGGACACAAACCTGTGTTGAAACCACGCGTGGCCCAACACGGCTCTCGGCCGGGTTTTTTCATGGTGTAACCGAGAAAAAACCCGCCGGAAAGTAACCCACCCCGATCAGAAACCATCTGAACGCACAAAGGACCCGAGAGAAAGCCAAGCACGACTAGCCTAGGGTCCACACAATAATCCGTGGAATTAGCCAATACACAACTAATCCAGGAAACATACATAGTCCGTGGAATTAGCCAATACACAACTAAACCCGGATACACATGACACAGTAGGACATATTTATAAAATAAACAATAACACTTGTACATGTGGCAAAGCTACGAGCGGCTGGCTAGGCCAAAGTAGACGGCATAAGAAATGTTGAAATATAAACAAAAAACACTGGAAATATAACAACAGGAACCACCGCCAACACACCACTGTAGCAGATACTTCCGGCAAAGGGAAGACTGACTCGGGACCCAGAAAAACTTCACTAAGTGAAGAAAAATACGCTGGGAACGTCAGTAAGCAACGCTTACCTCATCAGAAAGATAAAAGGCAGCATAACTAACGCGTAATGAAAGCCGCCTGCATCACAAGCTAACTCAACTGTGAAAAGTTCACAAGTCCACAACAGGACCACGAGGGTACATCCGAAATAGATGCCCCAAACACACGACCCAAAATACACTGCACTGCGGGCAACCAGCCCAGGACACTCCTGCTACGCATATCCTAACCTTACTCGATACATCCCGGAGTAAACAAATGAGAAAAAACTCACTAGGGACGCAGCAAATGCGGAACCAGCGGAGCGTGGGGAGACACGTCCGGACAGGCTGAGCGCAGAGCAGAGAAGGAAGAATGACGCCTGAATCAGCGTCTGGTCAAAGATCCACACAAGTACATCCACGATATGATGGAAAGCTTATTGGATAGTTATTCTCATTTTCTTTTTGTTTTTATTTTTTACGAAGTTTTTTCGTAGTGAGAACCCAATTCATAATGACTGAAGCCATGAGTGAGGTCGCGTGCGCTCATGATGAAGGCTCCTCAGATTTTAAATGCTCTGCGCGGTAGATTCAAACTACGGCGGATTAGTGTTTGAAGAGGATGCCTTATGTAATAGGCATGTTCGTCAATGATGGAGGGGCCACTAATAAATAAAGCCCTGAAAATCATCACAGGATGCACAGCTACGACACCCACAGATCACCTACATCAAGAAACCAAAGTCCTCAAAGTCAAAGATCATCTAGACATGAGAGGCACACAATTCCTGGCAGCAGCCTCCGCGAATCAACACCACCCACTACACTACATGGCTACACACCCACAGACACCAAGAAATATCAAAACAACACCCAGCACACGCTATCACACACAAATACTGTCTTCTCTCCCTCCCTGCCCACCCCAAACCAACTTCCGGAAGCACATCCATACTCATATCACTCACCGTTCCATCCACTCACTCATAGACAACACGCAGCTGCAAGCACGACCTCCCGAAATCCATCCTTCTGAATCCTCCCTTCCTCGCGAGGACAGAGTCCACCTGGCCAGGCTGAGATGCGGACACCATCCGGCTCTTCTGAGCTATCAGAAGAGACTGGATGACTCCGTCGTCGACACCTGCCCGGGTTGTAACACAGCACCCCATACCATTAAACACATCATAGAAGACTATATTTCACACAACCACTTACGCCAACAACACAATTTACACTCTTTGAGAGCTCTGTGGGAAAGCCCGACCGTGGCCATGGCCTTCCTTAGGGACTCGGGGCTGTTCGGCCAAGCAGCTTAGGGAACAACAACAACAACAACAACAACACGTCGCCTATCCTGACCAAGAACCTCCATGATCGCAAGACCGGAACTGTCGGCACAGTCAAGGCCAAGAGGAAGGGCATGCCAGGCTACCCAACAAAGACCAAGAAGACGGACATCTTCCACAAGAAGAGTGGCCCCATCCTCTCCATCGAATGGCATGACCAGCGGAAGGTCAACCACCTCACCACATGCCACAAGGCCGAGATGGTTGCCACAGGGAAGGTGGACCGAAGAACCAAGAACCCCGTCCAGAAACCAGCTGCTGTCCTTGATTACAACCTCAACATGCGCCTCGTTGACAAGTCCGACATGCAGATGGGCTTCAGCGACTGCTTGCGAACATCTTGCAGGTGGTACAAGAAGTTTATCCTGCATACGGTAGATATGTCGGTCCTCAATGCCTACATCTACCGTCTGAGGACTCCAGGGGCCAAGAAGTACAAGTCCCTGCGGAAGTTCCACAAGCAGGTGATACTTGAGCTCCTGGCTAAGCATGCGGAACCTGGGAGACCACTACAAGGACCAGGCCAGCTGGACAGAACGGGGTGTGCCGACTTCTTCAGGAGGCACCAGCTCCACCCCCTTCCTTTCAAAGCACCAGGTAGTACAGTTAGGAGTCAGAAGAGGTGCCATGGGTGCAGCCACACAACTCGCAGACCCCGCAAAGTGAGCAAAACCACATGGGAATGCCTCGAGTGTGAAGTGGCACTGTGTCCTGGACGGTGCTTCAATAACTTTCACACTCTCCAACAATTTTGAAGTGCCCGTGACAATAACAGTGAAAGTCTATCTATCTATCTATTGCCTGACGCCGTGATCCCCGAAGGGGTGGCCACGAACGAACCGCCCCCATGCACCTCTGTCCCCAGTCAGTCGACGCCCCTCCCCCCAACCAGCACCGCCTTGGTTCATGTAGTTCCTCACTCCATCCTTCCACCTCATATTCGGTCTACCTCTCCCCCTCTGTCCCTCCACCTCGCTCTCGTACACCCTCTTAGTCATTCTCTCGCTTTCCATACGTTCCATATTGCCGAACCATCTCAAGTTGTTCCTTTTCACACTTTCCAGCACATCTACCTCCACACCACACCTCCTTCTTACTTCCTCATTAGTCTGTCTATCCCTCCATGTAACTCCGCACGCACTCCTTAAGTAATTAATTTCCACTGCTCTCACTCTTGGTCTGAGTCTCTCAACCAACGTCCATGCTTCGCTTCCGTAAGTCAGTGTCGGGATTACCACACTGTCATGCAAGGACTTCTTCACTTCCATACTGACCACCCTATTTCTTGTTACTGCTTTTAGCGTTCCTACAACCCTCTTCCCCTGTTGTACCCTCTCCCGCACCTCTTCATCCATAGTCCCATCTTTACTCAACACACTGCCCAGATACTTAAAAGAGTTGACGATCTCCATAGCCTGACCGTTCAGCTTCACCTCACACTCTGTGACTTCACCCCTTTCGAAGACCATAACCTTGCTCTTCCCCGTATTTACCTTCAAATTCCGTTTTTCGCACACTGTTCCAAACTCATTTACCAGACCCTGCAACTCCCATTCATTATCACTCATCAGAACTGTATCATCCGCAAACAGCAGTATAGGTAGCTTCCACTCAATTCCCTCCCTTTTCAACGATACACCAACATCCACTGCTCTTGATAGTATTTCTTTCATAACTCCATCCATATATACAGTAAACAACCACGGGGACATCACACACCCCTGTTTCAAACCAACATTCAGGTCAAAGAACTCGCTCTGCTCACTCTCCACACGTACTGCCGCCTTTGCACCCTCATACATGCTCTTCACTGCTTTTAGCAACTTGCCCTCTACTCCGTATATTCTAAGTACTTTCCACAAACCTTCTCTATCCACTCTGTCATAGGCCTTCTCCAAGTCCATAAAGGCAACATACACCTTTTGTTTCTTCTCCAGATACTTCTCCACAACACAATTCACAGTGAAAGTGACACTATCAATTATCATAGTCCAGTGAAAGTGACACTATAATAATAATAAAACTAAGTATAAGTGAAAGAGACACACATAAGTAATAATAAGTGCCTTCATAACAATATGAACAAGTGAAAGTGACACTATATATTTTATTAGCTTACCTAACAATACATAAAAGTGAAAATGACACCATCAACTATCAAAGTCCAGTGAAAGTGACACTATAATCATAATAATAATAATAAAACTAAGTAATAAGTGACAGAGACACAAATAACTTCATGAAAATAACTTTATTGAGTGAAAATAACATAATAACTATAATAAATGACATAATAAACTATAAAACACTATCAAATCGCTTCCCGGCATAATTGCGGGTGGAGCGACGAGTGCAACTGGGCGTCGTAGCCGGGGTCGCGGTTGAGTGTTCGGACGTGCCGAGGTAAATATGCGGCAAAAGTTACCTCCACTTCCATCACCATCACTCCGGAACCAGTTGAGCTAGAGAGCTCTACTCAACGCCATTCTATCCGGCAAGGTAAGGCGCACATTTTTATATATCTTTCATTAACCCCTACAACACGGAAGGGCTCTTGAACGCCCATAAAAAAGCATATAACAGGTACCCGGAAGGGCTCTTGAACACCCAGTGGTTGAAAGCCTGTGAGCTTCGTGTGCAAGGCGTCGGTCCGACGCATGTAAACAACAGCCGGCTGGACCGACGCCCCGCATCTCCGGCCACAAGAAGGAGAGCGTCGCTTGTTCGTGTGTGCCTGTATGTTGTTGTTAAGTATCGAAAAGTAGTGTAAAGTGGCTGTTTTTGCCATAAAGTTATCTTCAATGAAATCATCATCACAACTCAACCAGTTGACTTAGAGATCTCTACTTAACGCCATTCTACAGGTAAATAACACAGCTACGCTTGGGGATGTGCGGGAATGCGGGAAGCAGTCAGATTAACAAATATACGGTAGCCTAGCCTAGACGTTTTTCGGCAAAAACACCCGGGTTTCGGGGAATATTTATGTAATACGTAGCCGGGGCTGGAGGGTTAATGTAGGTAATATATTAAGCGAGATTAGCCTTAGTTTACTTTTGTTGATTTTCAGCCAGATCGCCCGGATACGACCTCCGTCATTTAGAAAGGCAGCCCGGGCCACGAGGGTTAAGGGGGGTCACCTGCTTTTTTATCTTTCTCTCCTTTTCTCTCTTTCTCTGGCTTGTATCCATTTGGCTCTTTTCAGCCAACTGTTTTAAGAGGTTTATCCCCATCCAGGTGTCGATTTCTTCCTGGCGAGCGATAGCGAGCCAGCATTGTATGGAGAAATCCGGCTTCGCCGGAGAAATTTTTCTATCGAAAAATATACAAATTTAGCTTGCTGTAAAACAAATATACATATATATGCTGGCTCGCTACTGCTCGCCAGGAAAATATTGACACCTGGATGGGGTAAACAGTTGGCTGAAAGGGGCCGGATGGATACAATTAAGCCAAAGAGAGATGTGGAGAGAGAGAGAAAATAAGCGAGGTGGGCTCCCTTAAGCTAACTAGTTGTATGATTATAATTTTGTGCATATATTTCTAAATTGTTTTATGTTGTTGTTGTTGTTGTTCCCTAAGCTGCCTGGCCGAACAGCCCCGAGTCCCTGAGGAAGGCCATGGCCACGATCGGGCTTTCCCACAGAGCTCTCATTGAGTGTAGGTTGTGTTGTTGGCGTAAGTGGTTGTGTGAAATGCAGTCTATGATGTGTTTAATGGTATGGGGTGCTGTTACATCCCGGGCAGGCGTCGACAACGGAGTCATCCAGTCTCTTCTGATAGCTCAGGAGAGCTGGATGGTGTCCGCATCTCAGCCTGGCCAGGTGGACTCTGTCCTCGCGAGGGAGGGAGGATTCGGAAGGATGGATTTCGGGAGGTCGTGCATGCAGCTGCGTGTTGTCTGTGAGTGAGTGGATGGATTGGCGAGAGATATGAGTATGGATGTGCTTCTGGAAGTTGGTTCGGGGTGGGCAGGGAGGGAGAGAGGACAATAACTGTGTGTGATACCGTGTGCTGGGTGTTGTTTTGATATTTCTTGGTGTCTGTGGGTGTGTTGCCATGTAGTTTAGTGGGTGGTCTTGGTTCGTGGAGGCTGCTGCCAGGAATTGAGTGCCTCTCATGTCCAGATGGTCTTTGACTTTGAGGATTTTGGTTTCTTGATGTAGATGATCTGTGGGTGCAGTAGCTGTGCAGCCTGTAATGATCTTCAGGGCTTTGTTTTGGATAGTCTGTAAGGTCTTATGATGTGTTTCAGCTAGGTTAGAAGCCCAGGCTGGGCTTGCGTATTCCATTACTGACCTTATGTATTGTTTATATACTGTGGTGGTAGTTTCTTTGTTGTGTCCAAATTTTGTGTGAGCAAATGACCTGAGGGCGTTACGTCTGGGTGTCAGTTTCTTTTTAATGTTTGTGGTGTGCTGTTTGAATGTCATATGAGTATCATATGTTACTCCTAGGATTTTGGGTGTGTGTGTATGTGTTAGGGGTGTGTTGTTTATGGTGAGTTGAGGGATGTATTTGTGTTCACCTGTCCAGCTTGTGAGCAGGGTTGCGGTGGATTTGGCTGGGGCTAGATTCAGTCTGTTTGTAGTGCACCAGCCATGTAGTGTGTTGAGATAGGGTTGAAGGAGATCTGTTGCTCTTCTTGGGTCATGGTGTGTGCATGTGAGTGTTATGTCATCTGCATAGGAGGCTAAGTTTATTTGGGGAGTATTGGGTGTAGTTATATCGTGCATGTACAGATTGAAGAGTGCGGGCGATAGGACGGATCCCTGTGGGACTCCGTTTGGAAAGTTTCTGATTTTAGATGACTGACCGGCAAAAGATACGTGTGCACATCTGCCTGCTAGGAAGTTGGCCAGCCACCTTTTTGTGTTGTTGTGCATGTTTGTGTTGTAGATTTTGTTTGTTAGGTTGTGGCGGGGGATGGCATCGAAGGCTTTACTAATGTCGAGTGTGGCTAATAGTGATCTGTGTGGTGGTCTAGCTGAGTTGATGCCGTCAAAAGCTCTTTGTGTAAGGTCTGTGAGAAGAGTGTTTGTGGAGTGCAGTGGCCTAAAGCCATGTTGTGTTGGAGCTAGGGGTAGGTCGGGTGTAATTAGTTGTAATACTAGGCGTTCCATGACTTTGGAGGGGGAGCAAAGGAGTGTGATGGGGCGGTGCGAGGAGGGTAGCGTGGGGTCTTTGTTGGGTTTGGGGAATGTGATGATGATACCATGCTTCCAAATGTCTGGTATTGTGTTGTGTGAATAGCTGTAGTTTGATATGTTAGTGAGTGTTTGTATGCCTTGTGGTCCCAGGTGTCTGAGGTGTATGTTGCTTATGATGTCTAGGCCACAGGCGGGTGAGTGCTTGAGATTGTTGATGATATGCTTTGTCTGGTGATTGGTGAAGGGTGTATAGTCAGGGTCTGTGGGGAATTGTCTCTTACGTCGGATGACACGTCGGTCGTCTTTGTGAGGTTTTAGGTGGCTGACATGTGAGAAGTGATTGATGAGAGTGTTTGCTTGTTGTTTACATGAAGGAGTAGAGTCTGTTGTTGTGATTGCAGCATGTGATTGTGTTGTGTTGCTGTTGGAAAGTGTGATGCTGTTTAGTGTTTTGTAGAGTTTTTTTGGGGTTTGTTTTGTGATCAAGTGTTTGTAGGAAGGTCCTGATGTGGCGGCGTCTACGCCGTGGGACCACCTCCCGGAGCTGCCAACCGCGGATGGCTGCCGACCCTCCGCGGCCGGAGACAAGATCAATCGACCAATGGAGGACAACCGGATGCCGGCCGCGGGGAGCAGTTTCGGGAGCCAAACCGTCACAACTATCCCCTGCCCCCCCCCTGGGGGCACGGGTCCTTGGAGTGGCTTCGGTCGCGCCGGGAATTGTTTTATGTTGGCAATGACTCCTCGCTGGAGATAGTGGACAAGTTTTGCTACTTAACCCATGAAGCGCGATAGGCCTCACGGAAGGCTCACCATAGGGAACGCGATAGGCCTCACGGAAGGCTCACCATAGGGAACGCCATAGGCCTCACGGAAGCAAGACCATAGAAAAAGCCTTCCAAAACATCCCAGGGGCTATCAAACCAAAGGATTTTTTTTTTTTTTTTTTTTTAAAGAGACAATGAACGGAGGAAGGAAAAACACAGATAAAACAAAAAGGTCCATGTGCCTAAAGGCATCCTCCATTCATAAAATGTTTGTAACAACTGGATTTAAACATTTGTAGATTGTAAGTTTGTGGAAAGCAATTCGAGGGAAGTGAATTCCAAAGAGTAGTAGCTCTGGGGATAAATGAATTCTGATAAGCAGAAGTTCTGCATTGTGGAGGAGAAAGTGTAAATTCATGGGCGCTCTCAGCTGCCCTAGTTCTACGGGGAAAGATGTGGAGAGGCGGCACAATTGAAGCAAGTTCCTCGGAACAATTGCTGTGAAAATATCTGTAGAATAATGCAAGGGATGCAACGTTTCTTCGTATGGATAATGTAGGAAGGTCCTGTGTGATTGCAGGGTTATTGATTAATCTAATAGCTTTATTTTGAATTTTGTCCAACTGCCTCAATGCAACCACTCCACTTCCACCCCACAGAGGTGAACAGTAATCCATCTGAGAACGCACATGACTTTTATATATCACGGCCAACTGCTCGTCAGTGAAGAATTCTCGAACTCTGTACAGGAGTCCCAATTTTTTAGAGGCATTCTTAGCAATGCTTCTAACATAATGTGTCCAGCTCAAGTTAGTAGTTAATGTTACACCGAGAATGTCAATACTAGGGGAAGTGGGAATATTTACATCATTAAAAAATATATGGGAGTCAGTGAGATTCTGTCGGTTAGAAAATTGAATGTATTTGGTTTTCTGTGCATTAAAGGAAACTAGATTCTTTTGTCCCCATCCATTAATTCTAGAAAGGTCCTGGTTCAGAGAAATTGTAGTGTTTATTTTTGAATTTATAAGATCGGGTTGGGTGAAAGAATTGGTAAATGTGAAGGAACTGTGGAGTGTTGAGTCATCTGCGTAGGAATGTATTGGATTATGAGTGGTAGATATGAGATCATTGATATGAATGAGGAACAGAATTGGGGCCAAAACTGATCCCTGGGGAACACCAGCATTTATTGAGTGAAATTGAGAATAAAGGCCATCTACCATTACACATATTTTTCTGTTATGAAGATAAGAAGAAATTAGTGGAACTAATGATGCAAGGCCGTAGTGTGACATCTTCTCTAGGTGAGATAATTCCCCTCTAGTACTCATCCATGTGTTTCTCACCCCCCCCCCCTTCCCCACCTTATTCCCCTCTCCCCCCTCCTCAATTATCACCTATTCTCCCTCTTAATTTCATCATTTATCGGTTATTTTTCTCCCGCGATAATGTAGCACAAGTGGGTTGCATAAAAGATCGTTATATAACACCCAGACACCGCCCGCTCGCCTCAGTTACCTCACAGACAGCGAGAGGGGAGGGTTGCCTGTTGCTCACTCTCGCCTGAGATTATGACCGGGTGGCCAATATATAAGTTTTTCACCACCCAAATGCTTTTCCAACTTATTTTAGCACTCTTGAAGGTTCATATATATACATCATATATGTAAAATAAAAGCATATTGAAAACAAATAATGCTCTACTGTATATCGTAAATATAACTAATTTTGTCAGAATCCAAGGCTAGAAATTCACAAATAAGTAACCTTGCCCCTAGAGTATTTTCACGTTTAATAGGTTAAGCCGTTATCACACGAGCACTTTTTCCCTCAACATTTATTCATAACACTGGTCTGGCAGCTTATGAGGTCAACATTTAACATATTTCTTTTGCCTAAATTCATCTATCATCAGTCTAGTTTCCGTTACCAGTGCAAAATATTCCAGAAATGTTGCCAGAAAATTTTTGAGTATCGAATGTTGACTATAAAAGCTCTCGTGTGATACTGGCTTTAGGGATCTCTGCCGGTGGTGGGGCCGAGGCCGCCACTGTTGCCAGAATTAGATGCGGCTGGGGAAAGTTCAGATAACTGCTGCCAATACTAACTTTGAGAAGACTCCCTCTCCCCTTGAAGGGAAAGGTGTATGCTTCATGTATTGGGTCAATGACCGCTTCTGAAACGTGGCCTGTCAAAGTGAATATCATTAGAATGCAACATAATGAGATGAGAATGGTGAGATCGATGTGTGGGGCCAAACTGCAAGATAGGATTTCTAGTGAAGAGCTAAGGAGAATGTTAGGTATCAGAGTATCAGTGATGAGATATGTACCAGCACGCTTGGATGGTTTTACACAGTAGATTAGTGTTAGGAAAGGTAGAAAAATGTGGTGCATACCCATGTGCAATATGCAGAAAAGGGGTGGGCGCAAACTCAATACAGTGTATATTATAGGTTCGAGTCCCGAAGGGATGAAGGAAAATCTAATATTTAGTAGTGGCCCCGGAATCATTGACGATGCGCCTTATGAAGGTAATGGCCAATCTTTGAACACCAAGCTTGCTGTTCAAACTTCCCGCCCAGGAGTACTCAAAATACGATTTCCTTACATCGTGAGCGAAACGCTCTTAATAACCACTCACGGACTCGTCCTTATGATGTGGGTCCACTACTAGAAGAACTAGTAAAATAAATGAATAAAAATTAAAATTAAACTCGACCTAGCTTGCGCTTCCCAGGCGTCTGCTTTTTTGGGTACCGCTCGCCATCTTGTTCACCCCGAGCGCTCTTCCTTAATCTGACATATCGAGACTCAAAATGTAGCAGATGAATGGGAAGGGGATGGCAGAGAGGGCCAAAATCATCAATGATTCCGGGGCCACTACTAAATATTAGGTTTTCCTTCATCCCTTCGGGACTCAAACCTATAATTTATTAGTGGCCCCTTAATCATTGACGATGCGCCTGAATTCCCAAGACTGGAGGTGGGACATTCATCATAAACATCACATATCACTTAATAAACCAGTTACGGTCCAATGAACATGTACTAATCAGGTCAGTTTAATATCAAAGAAAATATAAAAGAAGGTTACAGGCGGCGTTTCTTAAAGGAAGCCTGTGGTGTTAACGCCTTTAAGATTCATAGAACCTTTGGTGTAACACAGGAATAAACTATTCATTCAGTTTATATATTCCAGCGGAAATGAAACATTCATTATCACCCAAAGTTATTAATATGTAGGCCTACATATTCATGGCCTTAGGTAATGTTTACCAAAAATATTTATACTCTAGATCTAATCCCTGAGATTATTGAGTATATTGGAAACCCTATTGCATCCATAGTGTTTCAACTAAAAATTAATCAATGTACCCGGGTATGCCTACTTTAGCCTAGGGAACGGTTATCACATGACCTTAATACTCGTTACATTTTGTCTCACTTCAGAGGCAGGTGGAGTCCTTAGCTAGGATACCCCCCCCCCCCCCCTCCCTTTCACAAAATCAGCTTAACACTAGACTCTCTGCCTTAATGCTACACATGTACGAGAAGGTTTCAGGAGATTGACGGACAGGTAACGTGTGAGAAAATTATGATTTGATGACCACAATTGGGTCTGCAGAATATCTTCGAGAGCGTAATTATGGAGGAATCGAAGTGATGCCGCCCATTTACGGATATCGTGTGATCCTGCTAACACGCCCGGGTTACTCTCTCGAATTACTTCCACTAATAACGCAGCTAGCCGGCGTTTTTGTAATCGGACACCTGTCCTTGAAACCCAGAGGGCTCCCACCTATGATGGCCGGGAAGCCCTCATAAATAACCTAAGTGACTGCACTGGACACAACAAATGGTGCCTGTCACCCTGTTTCAGAGCCGGAATTTCTAACTCTGTAAATACATGATTAGAATGTTCATTCTTATCAATAAAGTTAGGAGCAGGAGCAATATGTACCCCTATGTTGCGCCTTTTAAATCTTAGACAGGTTGGTTCCGAACTCATCGCCGCCAACTCAGACACCCTGCCACCCGTTGCCAGTGCCATTAGAAAAATTGCCTTTTTAAGTATTAGATCAAAGGGAGTTACATGGAGTTACATGGAGGGATAGACAGACTAATGAGGAAGTAAGAAGGAGGTGTGGTGTGGAGGTAGATGTGCTGGAAAGTGTGAAAAGGAACAACTTGAGATGGTTCGGCCATATGGAACGTATGGAAAGCGAGAGAATGACTAAGAGGGTGTACGAGAGCGAGGTGGAGGGACAGAGGGGGAGAGGTAGACCGAATATGAGGTGGAAGGATGGAGTGAGGAACTACATGAACGAAGGCGGTGCTGGTTGGGGGAGGGGCGTCGACTGACTGGGGACAGAGGTGCATGGAGGCGGTTCGTTCGTGGCCACCCCTTCGGGGATCACGGCGTCAGGCAATAGATAGATCAAAGGGAGGATCTTTGCAATATTTACGGGACTGAAGCATTTCAGGGGCTCGATCAAGAGACCAGGTGGGTGTGAGTTGACTAGGGGGAGGGTGGAGCTTTAAGCATGACCTCATAAATCCATTTTCTTCTGCCTCCTGTACAGCCCAACCAGTTAGGTCTAAAAATGGTGTCCTAATTGCTGTGAGGTGATTCCTTAACCTGACAAGCGCGAAATAGACCTAGGGGCTAGGGTAGTTATTTGTGTATTTCTTGCCTTGGATTCTGACAGAATTCGTTATATTTACAATATAGAGCATTATTTGTTTTCAGTATGCTTTTATTTTACATATATGATGTATATATGAACCTTCAAGAGTGCTAAAATAAGTGGGAAAAGCATTTGGGTGGTGAAAAACGAAGATATTGTCCACCCGGTCATAATCTCAGGCGAGAGAGCCACAGGCAACCCTCCTCTCTCGCTGTCTGTGAGGTAACTGAGACGAGCGGGGCGGTGTGGGCCGGTGTCTGGGTGTTACATAACGATCTTTTCTGCAACCCACTTGTGCTACATTATCGCGGGAGAGAAAAATAACCGATAAATGATGATAATAAGAGGAAAAATAGGTGATAATTGAGGAGGGGAGGGAGGGGGGAATAAGGTGGGGAAGGAGGGGAGGGGAGTGGGTGAGATTTACATGGATGAGTACTGGAGGGGAATTATCTCACCTAGAGACAAATTCCTTTGTTTTGATAGGCTCTTTTTTTTTTTTGGAAGGTTTTTTTTATGGTCTTGCTTCCGTGAGGCCTATCGCGTTCCCTATAGGAAGCCTTCCGTGAGGCCTATCGCGCTTGCAGGGTTGTGACAACTGACAACTTTGAACGTCTAATAGATAATTTAAATAATTAAACACCAGAGCCACCGAGGACTGTCGTTGACCAGTTTCTACAAGCCAGGTAGTAAATTACTTCCAGTGTGATTGGTACTGTCGTCGTGTTGATAGAGCATATTGATTAATCAACCTGTGAGTCACGGTTTCCCCAAACTGGCCTAGCCACTTGGCCTCCTGAATATCCACAAGGCAAAAGTCAGCGAGGTCTTGAGGTTTCCAATTGTCTCTTAAGTGGAAATACGAGATCGAGAGCGACACCGGGTTCTCGCACCACATCTTCAACTGGTTGTACCACACTTGAGCCGGCCAGCAGGGCGCGATCATCGAGACCATGCTCCGATAATCCCGTAGTTTGTGAACTACTGTACTTTGCACATTAACGATGCGTCTGGAGGTAGAAACAGATAAATGGAGCCCCATTTGTTCCCCTCTACCAGCAATTTGTCCGGACCCCCCCCCCCGCCGGAGTGAGATTCCGGCGTGTGAGGCAGGCCTGTGGCATGCTTTTGACGCGAACAAGTCTACTTGTGGATGGTAGGGCTCTGCAATCAACTTTTGAAAGATGTTTTGTCTGAGAGCCCATTCTACTTGAGTGCTCTGTCTCCAGGACATAGCATCCGCCCATACATTCGCCACGCCGGGCAGATATGTTGCATGAAGATAAGTCCCTAGCCTCGCGGCTGGACGAAATATCTTTCACGACAACCCTTGTAACACTCTTGATCTTACTGACCCTTGCTTTTGAATGCGTGTCACTGCGGTCAAATTTTCCATTCTGAAGGCTAGGGACTTTCCCGCCTGGCTCATGCTGTGCTCCTGTAAAAAGAATAGTGGGACTAGCAACTTCTTGGCATTGATATTTTTTTTTTTTTTTTTTTTTCTATATTCCAACTTACTTCCTCTCGGGCATAGGCTGAGAGCCTTAACATTCACCGCTTTACAATGAACAGTGAAGCCCGTGAGGTCTTGTTCCAGTCTAGGGAGTGAGACATGTGAAGCACGTAGAGCACAACGAGCACCTGCCATCTTGCCTTCACATGAGGCACGGTGCTCACTCATGGCCCGAAACGACCCCATCCCTGAAGCCATCTCGTTCCCGTGCTTCACTGTCTCACCCACTACACTCGGACTCTCACACTTACACACACACAACGCCACCTGTTGAGCAGATAACTCACCATGAAGACGATTTGAAGTTGATCATCGACCCTGACCCTGATGGCCTAAGTTTGATTGGTAACCCCATCCCAGGGTTCCTGACGCGTCTGTATCTACCCAAACCGTCGGAGGTGGAGCTGTCCTAAGTCAAGGAGGAGTGAATTACTTCTGGCTTCGCCCAAGCCGTCAGGAGGTTGTGGATTAAAGTTGGAATTGTCCTTAGTGTTTCTGCCTGTGAAAGTGGCAAACAATTGGTTCCTTCCAAGATAATTCTTTTGACCTTCAGACGACCTAACGGTACCGTCAGCTGTTATCCAATTTTAGTGAGCCCACCCGGGATTCCCAGAATTTCTTCGTTGTCGTCCACGAGTTTAGAAACCGGGAGAGTTTCCTGCGAAATTTCTGACGGTTGTCCACACTCTGACTCAGAGTTAGTAACTCTGTATCCCAGATAAGGCCCACCCGCTGGATTTGCTTGGTGGGGAGGAGAGATGACTTTCCTAAGTTTACCCTGAACCCTAAGGTTTTAACCTAAGAAGTGCGCATGGGGGTAATTAGACACCTCTGCCTGTGCTGACGTATTTGAGCTGTTTCCATCACTAAAATATTCATTTTACCATATATAGCATTAATACTTATCCATATGCGCCTATTATGGGTTGATTATAAAGGTATTAACCTGAAACAACAATAAAACGAGTGAAAACAGCGTTTGAATGGTCAAAATCGGAGATACAGGCTGCGAGTTATATAATGTATGGGTGAGGCAACCTGCTTTCCCGCCAATTTCCCCCAAGGCCACTGAGACACAGTCGATCGATACTCTCTCTCTCTCTCTTGCACTCGCTTGCTAACAGTGATGACAACGCCCTGCTTGCAACTCACTAATGTTAGCACGAAAATATACCTCAGAATAAGGGAATAACAGGGAAAATAGGTGATAACTGAAGGAGGGGAGGAAAGTGGGGAAGGAGGGGAGGTAAAGGAGTGATATTTTGCATGGCCCAGGGGCAAATTTTTTTTTTTTTTTTTTTTTTTTCGATGTTTAAAGTTGATTTTTTTTTCTCTGACTCTTAAGAGTCTTCCCGCAGTCCGCCGGGGGAACTCTTAAGAGTCTTCCCGCAGTTCCCGGGTTAACATGGTCTAACACTAGTTGAACATGATGAAGACACTTTATCTTGGATTGTGCTACCACTAGCCAATCGTCTAGGTACCATAAAATCATGATTCCCTGTTTGAGCAATGGTAGTAACGCCTGTCGAACAAGTTTTTTGAAAAACTAGGGGTGCTAGATATAATCCAAAGGGCATTCTTTGAAAGACAAACGTTTGATTCCCCTTGTGTAAGGCTAGAAACCTCTGAGAACGTTTGTTGATTGGGACATGCCAATAGGCATCTTTCAGATCTGTTGAGCACATCCGGCCCTGCGGCGGGTGTGACTACCTGATCTGATTCACCGTCAGCATCCTGACTGACTGATTGTGAATGTGGGTGTTGAGATATGAGAGGTCGATCACCGGCCTCATCTGAACACTGTCCCTCTTTGGCACCAAAAACAACCGGGATACTGGCATTGACGTAGGACTGGGGATTATGATCTGCTTTTGTGCCCTCTCTTCGATAATGGATCCCGCCTTCAATGGAACATGATTGAATTCTGTGGGGAAAACGTAAACGGGGTCGCCGGGACCACCGCCACGAGAGACCTTTGCGGACCACTGTCCTTGCCCAACTACACTGCCACTTCTTTCTTTCCCTGACATAGGTAGAACGATATGTTCCGGTGTAGGATTAGTAAATTGGGGGGAATAGCCTAAGACCGCACTAGAGGTGTCAATTGATGTCTCTCTTTCCACTGAGGATTTCTGTCTTTATTTTGACAGGTCCTCAGCTGTCTTCCTTCTTGATGAGGAGGACGTCTTATGCCGGCTCGACGTTGACTTGTCCCCGGTGGCTAATGCGGAGTCCAAGTTCGAGCGGGACCTCTTAGCCTCCTGGTCATCTGACGGGGGTTTGGTCCGAGGTCTCTTTCGGTGGCGGGAGGAAGTGTCTTCCGAAGAAGATCCCGGAAGGGGTGGGGTAATAACTGGACACATTAATGAATCCTCAGAGTTTGATCATCCAACTGGAGGGATTTATGAGCCATTGTCTTACAATATGTTACCTATTCAAATTTTAATGTGTTGAAGGATAGCCTTACATTGACTATCTCCATTGTTAATCAAGGCAGTGCGGAGGGCTGAACATTTGGGACAAGCTTTTGATAACCACCGACCTCTAGAATGGTCTAGGTAAGGGACACACTTCCCCCAGAGGAAGTGCCCCATAATCTCTAATCTCTGACAGCCCAGAGCTGCACAGAAAGAGAAAATACTCTTATCTATGATTATCTCCTCACTGCCACAGAGATATTCATCTTCCTAGGTGTTTCACTTTCGAACCTGTGTGAGAAAAAATGTCAAGAATCAATGCTCATAAGGACATGCTAGGCTGGAATAATTAATATAATTATACTGTATATCTCTACGTAAAAAGGAATAAAGTTTGAATAACACTTAAACAATCTTAATTCCCCTTACGTTAAAGGTGGGTGCGCATGCTATTATTTTCCTCCACAATCATTACCGGCAGTGTGCACTATAGCTTTTGGTGCAATATTTTCTGCTACAATTGCTTAATTATTTATATAATGGCCAATATAGGATATGGGTGACACTTTTCTGGATTCGGAGTTTAAGCGCTCTGATGACGTATGCCCAGGAACACAACAAGCTCTTCCGACAGGTGGAAATGGAGGATAGTGACAGTAGTTCCGATTCGTTTGCCAATACTGAGGGTGATAACCGTGCTTATGGCAAAGAACCTCAAGTGATGAATATTGGTGGTGTCCAGGCTTATATGTATGAACCTGTAGGACGAGATCCAGCAGCAGGAGAGGAGGGAGAAGCAGCTGTGATATTACCGCCCGCTTTGTTTACACTACTCGGAGCCGCGGCGAATGCTAGCGATCATGTCCCCGTCTATTTTGACTGCATTTGGATACAATAATGAAAGCCCGCCCCTCACGCCTCCATGACTTTTGTCATCATCATATACATTGCCAACAGGGTGCAAATAACAGAAAAAATCGCCGTAAAAATAGACGGGAACTTAAACCGCGGCGATCGACTTATTTTTTTATTTTATTTTTTTGTTTAGCCTAGTTGCTAGTAGTTGAATTTCAGCCAATAAATTTCTTTAGCCTAGGTTAGGCCTATATCCATCGACACTGACTGTATAATTTGGGCTAGGCTTAAGTTAGTCCATATTATCCACTCTCCTGACTCCTGAAATTGGCAAGCACGTATGGGTGGGAGGGTGGTTTGGGGGATGGTGGGGGGAAGGTAGAAAGGTAATTGACTCTGTTACAAATATGGAGCCGATTGGTGAGGTAGTTTCGCCACCACGGATTTTCATATTTTTTATGTGATGATCTACGGATAGGCTGGAAGTGGGTGGTGGGAGGAAGTTGGGGTTGTGGTGGGGGGAAGACAAGGGTAGGGGACTTGTCATACAAATATGGAACCAATTGGTGCAGTCGTTTCGCCGCCACATATTTTCCTTTTTTTCCTTTGTGATGGCCTGATGCGGCGACCCATGGTCGGCGAGTGGATTGGGGGAGGGGGTTGGGGTGGTGGTAGCGAGACGCCAGAAGGGTAAGGTACATGTGGTAGAAATATGAAAGCTATAGGTGCAGTCGTTTCGCTGCTACGATTTTTTTTCGGCGAGTCCGTATATATACGGACCTGGCACTGGGCGTGACAAGACCCCAGTCCGTATAGGCAATCAGCGGGTGCATCTAGCCATACCCATACTCCACTGCACTTTATTGTCAAAGCATTCATCACAAAAATGTCCATTGCATATGAAGCTTGTTTTGGGCTTTGCCTCCCACACTCTGGTTCTTTGTATAAACTTCACCCATTTGTTACAATGGTATGGATCACTTGGAAACTTGCGTAGTGCTATGTTTGGTCCAGGGATGTTGCTACACCCGAAAACAGCACACCTATTCACCATTTTTGCTATACTTGCTGATGTTTACTTCCCAAATGTTTGCCTGGGCGTACGTCACATCCTCACGTGAGTACTAGTTGCAAGGGGTCGCAATTCAATATCTATTTTTGATTTGTTCTCTAATAATGAAGATTAGTTTTGACAAAGGAGTAGTCAGGTTGATTACTGGAGATCTAAACATCTCTTTAAATACATTATAAATTAATTTTAATTTCGGACGCCCCACCACCTTTAAACATTCCTCAGAAATGTCATTGAGTATTGTGTAGCCTATTATGTGCTACTAATTTGTAAAAAATAATAAAGTTTGAATAACTATTAAACAATCTTAATTCCCCTAACTTTAAACATTCCTCCGGAATCTAATTGAGTATTGTGTAGCCTATTATGTGCTACCAATGAGGGACAACCGTACTAAAATTCCAGATGGCGCTGGGGGTCTTATTCAAATGACTATCATGTGTGATGCACCATTGAGGTGTTTTGAGGGCTTTCGGGATTTAAGAGGTTTAATACAGTTCGCACACTTATCTACGACACATAGTTGTGTAGTATATTTTTACTAGATTCATAATATGATGGTTATATACTCGTTAATGCAGTGAATATATAATAATTAACATAATTTGATACATAAATATCAGCTTTGGTTTCCCGGGCGTTTCCGCACCCTCCTCAGCTCCCCGCCATGGAGTGGCTTCGGTCACCCAGGCTATATTGTGGTCGGTGGGTAGGGTTCTGTGGGGGCGCTCGGTTATGGCCTTGGCCTTGCTCGGGGCCTTGGGGCTGTTCGGCCAGGCAGCATGGGGAACAACAACAACAACAACAACTAGAAATTTAGTTTCATCTAATGTGGTATAATAGGCTGGGCGAAATTTTAATACTCATTGAAGTATTGTATTTACTTCCTTTTTAGTTACTAACAAATACGTGTTTCAGTAGAAATTGGCTGAACATACGGTATTATATTTTGTAGCTGTAGCATTTGGCAGGTTGAATGTCTGCGCCTGCACACTATAGTTTCTTTCTTACAAAACAAGCTATCGTGCGCTTTTAAGTTACCAATTTATAATCCACTATCAAATCGGGCAGCTAAATATGTTACCGGCTATATTTCTTATTAGACCAGGGACAGGAAATCAATCAATGTGAATCAGAATGTTATAGAACACAGTGGCAGCAAATTACATACGTGGAGATGCAGGAAATTCGAAAAAGATGATGACAAAAAAAATGATAACACTGCCTTTTCCACAGGCGACGGTTTAGGTGGTCAGCTGACCGCGCCAGGATATACGTACACAGTGTTGCCAAGGTCATCTTTTGTTCACACCATTGGGCTAGTTAGGATTTGTTCATAAGCGTAGATTTGCGAGTTTCCATTTCTAACGATATTCTTGATTTACAGTGTGATGGGGTGGATAGCCTCTGAAGTATTATCCTAACTAACTAAAATTGAGGAAAGTGGAATTGGGCTGGTTCTATATACTATTAAAGTTGTAGAGGTGTCGAGTGTTGAGTATAGCTAGGCTACATTTCATACAAACGTTCATCATGGCTTTCTGTTGGTTGTACTATTATAGGTTTGACTCCTGTAAGGAGATAAAGAAAACCTAATATTTAGTAGTGGCCCCTTAATCATTGACGAACATGCCTATTACATAAGGCATCCTCTTCAAACACTAATCCGCCGTAGTTTGAATCTACCGCGCAGAGCATTTAAAATCTGAGGAGCCTTCATCATGAGCGCACGCGACCTCACTCATGGCTTCAGTCATTATGAATTGGGTTCTCACTACGAAAAAACTTCGTAAAAAATCAAAATAAAAAAGAAAATAAGAATAACTATCCAATAAGCTTTCCATCATATCGTGGATGTACTTGTGTGGATCTTTGACCAGACGCTGATTCAGGCGTCATTCTTCCTTCACTGACATATCAAGTAAACCAAAATCCTTAATACATCAACGAATGGGAAGGGGATGGTCGGGAGGGCCCCAGTCGTCAATGATTACGGGGCCACTACTAAATATTAGGTTTTCTTTATCTCCTTACAGGAGTCAAACCTATAATTTATTAGTGGCCCCTCCATCATTGACGAACATGCCTGATTTCTAAGACTGGAGGGGGACATTCGTAATCATATCATAACTCTAGAAAAGCAGATAATCAAACAACCACATAATATTCTTACTTTGAAAATATATTTACACATAGCGCAGCCCATATATATACAAAAAAGGGGTTCAAGCAGGTGCGTGCTTCAAAGAATCCTGCTTGACAAAAAGGGGTAACTCTGGAGATTATGTGAACAGATCTGTAGTTACAAAGGCACCCCACTCAACGAGTGGTGACAAAAATAACAAGTTATAAGTTTACATGTGCACATATAACCCCATAATATTCGTGGAAACATCTTGAAAAATATCTCCACTGATTAATACTAAATTGCTTTCACAGCTAAAACTACTATACCAACCCTGTTGTTTGTAGTAACATTGTACTTGCACAATTTCTCGCCCTGAATAGAACAGAGAAATTTTCATATCACATTATCCATAATTTGTATCACAGCTCTTACACTCCGGCGGGGTCTAGGGTGTCCTATGTTACACTGACTGCACCCCCCCCCCCTCTTTTTCCTTGAAAGTAAACAAAAGTGACTGAAGGGCCACCTAGACCCTCTGCCTTAAAGCTATACATGGTAAGGAAGGTTTGTCTAGAGCAACTGACTAGTATCTAGTCAAAAACGTATGATTAGAAGCCCACAGTTGTGTGGACGTAATACAGCCTTTTTTAAGAGTAATGCAAAATCTGCAGTATTTTGGTACAGACGAGAGTGAAGTAAAGACAATGCTTTGTCCAGAGACCAAGTAGGCATGAGCTGACGGGGAGGTGGGCGGAGTTTAAAACATGCTCTCATCAAACCTGTTTCCTCCGCCACTGGTATGGAGAGACCTGTAAGGTCTAAAAAGGGCACTCTAATCGCAGTTAAGTGATTTTTTAACGTTACCACAGATAAACGTTTCTGCTCAAACAGATAAATCAAATAATTAAAAACTAACGACACTGAGGGCACCGTTTTTATTCTGTTCTAATGATCCAAGAAGTAAAGGCTTGCCAATGTGATTGATACTGTCGTTTCGTAGACTGAGTATATTGATTTATTAATTTATTGGTCACATCTCTACCATATGGTGCTAGCCACTTGGCCTCCTGAATGTCCATAATGCAAAAGTCAGCGAGGTCGCTAGGTTGCCAATCGTGTCTAAGTGGAAATACTCGACCGGGAGCGACACCGGGTGCGGGCACCACGTCTTTAATTGCTGGTACCATAACTGCGCTGGCCACAGGGGCGCGATTAGCGAGACTAAGCCTCGATAATCTCGTAGTTTGTTCACTACGTGGCACATTAGTGACGCGTCTGGCGGCGGAAACAGATAGATGGAGCTCCATCTGTTCCAGTCTGTCACTAGGGCGTCTGGCCCCCCTGCCGGCGTTCTCGTCCGGCGGGTGAGGTATAGAGGGAGTTTGTGAGTCTCCTCGGACGCAAACAGATCCACTTGTGGATGGTAGAGCTCTGCAATCATTAGGTTGAAAATGGGTTGCTTGAGCTCCCCTTCTACTGTCGTGCTCTGTCTCCGGGACAGAGCGTCTGCCCAGACGTTTGCTACGCCTGGGAGATAAGATGCGTGAAGATAAATGTCTAGCCTGTTGGCAAGAGTAAAAATCTCTTCCGACACGTTTAGCAACTTCCGTGATCTCGTTGACCCCTGTTTCTGAATACAGTGAACTGCATTCAGATTGTCCATTCTGAAGGCCACCGACTTGCCCCGTAAAGTAGAGCCGTGAGCCTGAAGGAAATACAAGGGGACTAGTAATTCTTTGACATTGATGTGGGAGATTTCTAAGCCCCTGATCCTGGTGCCCCTGGTTTGACTGAAAACCCCAACCTATTGTGCCTGACGCATCCGTGTCTACCCATACCGTTGGCGGAGGAGAGGTCCATGACATTACTGAGTGCAACATTTCCCTCTTCGCCCAGACCGCTAGTAAGGTGTGGATTAATTTTGGTATGGGCCATAATTTTCCCGCCGGTAAGAGTGGGAAATATTTGTTGCCCTCCAATATTAAACGTTTTACTTTCAACCGGCCCAACATATCAGTTAGTTGAATCCAGTTGAGAGAGCCGACCAGAGACTCCCAGATCCTCCGTGTCGTAGTCAGACTGTGAAGAAACCTGAACAGTTTCCTGCGAAACCTGTTTCGATTGTCCACACTCTGACTCAGAGTGAGAGCAGCTGTGTCCCAAACCAGCCCTATCCACTGAACTACTCGTGAGGGAACAAGGTTTGACTTTACCAGATTTACCTTGAACCCTAGAGTTTTGACGTGATTTAAAGTTATGTTGACATGTTTGATGCATAATTACTCTGTCTCTGCCACCACCAGCCAGTCGTCTAGGTACCACAAAAATCTGATCCCTTGCTTTAACAATGGCATCAGGGCTTGCCGGACTAATTTCGTGAATAAACGAGGTGCCAGATTCAAACCGAATGGCATCCTCTGAAAAACAAAAATTTTGATGCCTGATCCGTAAGGCCAGAAACCTTTGAAATCTTTTGTTTACCGATACGTGCCAATAAGCGTCTGTCAGGTCTAGAGAACACATCCAACCTCCCGGCGGAAGTGTTAGCCTGATTTGGTGTACTGTTAACATTCGGAATGACTCGTTGTGAATGTGAAGGTTCAGATACGACAGGTCTACGACCGGTCTCATCTGAACACTGTCCCTTTTGGGAACCAAAAATAGCTTGAATGTGAATACTGGGTAATTTGGAGGGACCGGGATGATGACATTCTTGGCAATCATTTCCTGGACCAGTGACTCCACCTCTAAAGAAACAAGATTCGCCGTTGTCGGCTGACGTAAGCGAGGTCGCCGGAGCCACTGCCAAGTGATGCCTTTGCGTGCCACCATCCGTGCCCAAGTGTTTAACGGCCATGCTTGGTGACACTTACGGAACGACCCAGTTAGCAGACAAGGGTTCGCCGGCTGTACTACCCTCGGATCCACCGGCCTTGAGACTGGCACCGGGAGTGAGTGAGAGAGACTTTAGTTTTTTTATGGTGGTGGAGTTGGAGGTGGTGGACGCTTCGCCGGCTGGCTGGCGTTGGCAGAAGACGGGCCCTGACCTGGCTTATTATAGCCGCGTCCTCTCTGACCTGAAAACCTACCCTGTCTATGCCTGTACTGACCTTGAGGGGAGGAGGACTTAGGTGGATGAAAGGGCTTAGATCCCCCCGGCTGAGCTTTAGCGACTGGCTTGGGTTTGGGGAATTTAAAGGCAGGTTTCTTAGAAGGGGTGGGACTATGTTTAAAGGCCTGAGCCATATTAAAAACTGTTCGCCACACTTCAGGGGACATTAAAGAGGGAGTGAGCACTGGTGACATGACCACCTGATTCGCAATGCGATCAGGCAGCTTCCGTACCAAGGACATTCTGAGATCTTGTCTCGCTCGCACCGCCTCAAGCAAGGCTGTGTGTATGTCACCCAATGATTGGATTGACGACTGAAGAAGCAGTCGCCGGGACAGTTCGACCGACCTTCTGGCATCCGTGTCTGCGATTGCCTGAGTGGACCGGGGCAATGACTTTGCAACCTGTTGTGACACTATGTATTGGGAGAACAGGCGAAAAGCTTTCCCCTTTAGCCTAAATTCTCGGTCTAGGTGAGTTGGGGTAGGGGTAGTGAAAGGGTCTTTTAGTTCACAAAGATTAATTTTAGGGGCAGCTAAGAAAGCAAACAAGGCTGAAGGGACTCCGCCGGCAGAACACACTGGCATGGAGAACCAAGAATGAGTATCTTGAGGGATCTGGTGGGAAGTTTTGGAAGTAAATGTGGTCGCAAAGTTTTGAGCCTCTGTCTCCCATTCCGTCAGATGCGTCAGAAGGGAACCACAGACTTCCTCTCTACATAACCCGCCGGGAGATAACCTCGGCGGGAGGTCCCAACGCATTATCAGAGGACTGGAACAAGTGGACTTCCATCTATCTTTTTCCTCCTCCAGACGCTTCACTCATGTATCAAGTAGTTCACAAACTACGGGGTTACCGAGGCCTAGTCTCGATGATCGCGCCACTATGGCCGGCTCAGTTGTGGTATCACCAATTGAAAACATGGTGCGAGAACCCGGTACTACTCCCGGTCTCGTCCTTCCACTTGGAGACAATTGGCAACCTAAAGACCTCGCTGACTTTTGCCTTATGGACATTCAAAATGCCAAATGGCTAACCCAGTATGGAGAGAGTGTTACAAACAAATTTCTTAATCAGTATACTATGTCCACCAGGAGACAGTACCAATCACATTGGAAAATTTTCACAACCTGGATAGTGGAGACAGCACAAACAGACGCCTCAGTGGCTCTAATTTTTAAGTACCGGTACCTAGATTATTTGTTTGAACATAAACGCTTCTCGGTAGTGACACTAAAGAATCACTTGTCAGCTATTAGAAACCCCTTTTTCGACCTCACTGGTCTATCCATACCGCAGGCAGAAGAAAAAGGCTTCATATGAGGGCATGTTTCAAGCTACGCCCACCACCACGCCAGCTCATGCCTACCTGGTCGCTTGACAAAGCCTTATCGTTGCTTCACTCACGCAAATATAACCATGCGCCAGATTTTGATTCAGTATTAAAGAAGGCTGTGTTCCTGATGGCTTTAGCGACAGGAAGCAGAGTATCTGAGCTGGCGGCGATGAGCAACGAACCCAACTGCCTTAGGTTTGGGAGACTGAACGAACATGTACAAATCGCTTCGTCTCCCACGTTCATTGCAAAGAATGAACATTGTGATCATGTATTCTCAGAATTTTCTGTCCCGGCGCTTAAAAGAGGACACACACACCATCTTTTATGCCCAGTACAAGCTTTACTTAAGTTTATGAGGGTAGCACAACCTCGACAACCAAGCTTCCTATGGGTCAACCGAACAGGGAATCGCATCACGAGACGGAAATTAGCTTCTTTACTCGTAGATGTAATCAGGGAAAGTAATCCCGGCGTATTGGGCAGAACTCATGATATAAGAAAGTGGGCGGTTTCTCTTCGATTCATGCAATATTATTCAGTGGACGACATAGCTAACACAAAGCTGTTGGGCATCCAACAATACTTTCTTGACACGATACCTGTCGGTGGCCCTGGATAAACCAAAACTAACCTGTGTGGCGTTACGGCAACGGGTCTAGTAGTCCATGTGATATTAATAATTAAGTGTTAATCTTACACACTTCCTGCGGACATACCAATGGGGTAGCCGTTGCTAGCTAATCTGAACCTTGTTACTACAACGCAGGTGTGTACAAATGAGCAAGGACTCACTAGAAAGCGCTGGAACGAAGAATGAAGCAGAGCCCGGCGAAACCCGTATTGCCTATGTTGGCCGCGGAAGTAGGAAGGACGAGATGGCCGCTAGAGGGCCTGGTGTTGGGGTAGCAAACCACAAGAAATCCACATATGGAAAGTCATATGATAACAGATATTAAGTTATTTTTTCTTTTTTATTTTTTACAGTTTTTTCTGTAAGGTACCCAATCATAATGACGATCCCATAAGGGAATTAAGCATGCACTTATGATGAGTCCTCCTTGATACTTCCGTGCGGTAGATTAAAAATGCTGACGCGGGATGTTGAATGGAGACTATTATACTAATAGGCAATATCGTCAATGATGAAGGGGCCACTATTAAATCCACCACCTTGTAGAGCATCAACATAATGGTACGTCTGGCACCCCAAGTGGTATGGGATAGTTTTCTGAGGAGGTTGAGAGCACGAAGGCCTTTACCTTTAGAATACTGAACATGGTCTCTCCAGTTGAGATGTTAGTCAAAGATTACGCCTAAGAATTTAACACTGGGATAGAAAGAAATCTGAGAGGGGAAGGCGACATGGGTAAGACACGGAGAAGGCCAAAGATCGGCGATAGACTTCATACTAGCGAATGGAAGAGCAAGGGAAGAGATCCAAAACATGTGGATAGATGAGGAGAATGAAGTGGGGATACAAAGCGATCACAGACTCATGGTGATACACCATACAACTACACAAAGGAATGGAAAAGCAAAGGAAACACGAGGAGGAGGATAAATAGATGGAATCTAAAGAGCGAAAGATGGATGGAATACAAAAGATACCTTGAAGGAATCGGGGAAAGAAGAGAGGGAAGCATAGAAGAAATGGATGGAGAGTTGATGATGGACATAAATAGAGTGGCAGAAAGGAGCATAGGAAGAATAAGAAGATGGATAGGAAAAAGAAAACAAAAACCATGGTGGAATAGGGAAATACAGCAAGCAAGAAGTGAAAGAAGGAATGCAAACAGAGAAAGGAGAAGGATGATAGAGAGAAATAGGAGGGAAGGCGGAAAGAGAGGTAATACAAGCAGTGAGGACATACAAAGAAAAAAGAAGGTAAAAATACTAATACAAGAGGCAATGATTAAACACGAGAAAGAAGAAGTAGAAAAGATCAGAAACAAGGGGAAAGAGGGACAAAAGGAGTGGTATAGGATGTTAAGAGGTGAGACCGGTAGAGAGGAAGAAAACGTAGAACTAATAGTGGGAGATAGAATAATAAAGACGGAGGAAGAAATAAAACATTAAATAAAACGATACTGGGAGGAAATAGGGGGGTAAATGAACAAGGGGAGGGGAGGGAATGGAACTTGGAAATGAGAGAGAGAAGACTACCAGAAGAAGATAGGATGGAAATGGAAAGGGAACTCACAATCGAAGAAGTAAGGAGAGGGATTAAAGCACTAAAAAGGATTCCAAATGAAATGTACATGGAGGGGGGGGTGGGGAAGAAATGGAAAGAAGGCTGAGGAAAATGTTTAACGAGGTACTGAGAAATGAGAGAATCCCAGAAAGATGGAATGAAGCGAGAGTAACGCTATGCTATTATACAACGGAGGGTACAAGCGTAAAAAGGAAATGAAAACCTACAGGCCAGTGACAGTAACAAATACAATAGGGAAACTCTTCTGCGGGATATTGAAGGAAAGGATGAATAGAGCCATAGAGAGAAACGGAATAATAAGTGACGAACAAAACGGGTTCAGAAGAGACAGGAGGGGGACAGATAATATTTATATACTAAACAAAGTGGTAGGGAAATTGAAAAGAGGGAAGAAAACAGGATACTGTGCATTTTTGGATATAGAAAAAGCATATGATAGAGTAAATGGGGAACAGCTGTGGAAAATAATGGCAAGGAGTGGAATACCAGAAAAGTATATCAACATCATAACATCGATGTACCAGGGCATAAAGGCGAAGTACGTGCTAGGAAATATAGAAACGGGATGGGTAGAAAGCAAGAGGGAAGTAAGACAGGGGTGTCTACTATCGCCGCTACTATTTGCGCTCTATATGGAAGAAATGACACGGAGGATAAAAAGAGTGGGGGAGGGGATTCAGATAAACAAGGAAAGACTGGGGGTACTCCTATTCGCTGACGATGTAGTCCTAATGGCAGAAACAGGAAGAGGGTTGCAGAGACTGCTAGAGGAAGCAACGAGATTCGAAGAGGAATTGGAAGTAAGATTCAGTAAAGAAAAGAGCCAAGTAATGAAAATGAATGGACAGCTCCAAGAGGACGAGGAATGGACACTAGAAGGAAGCAGAATGAAGAAGACAAGAGAATATAAATACCTGGGGGTAACAATTACAGAGCAAGGGTTTGAAAAGGAAAAACGCAAAAAGATTGGTCAAATGCAACAATGGCATGGGAGATTATGGAGCGCGACAAGATTGAGAGTGAATAGCTATGAAATAGTGCGCGGGCTGTGGAAAGGACTGGGAGTACCTGCGATTATATATGGCATGGAGGCGGTGGAAACGACAGAGGCAGAAACGAGAAAATTAGAAACGGTACAGAATAAAATCGGAAGGACGGGATTGGGGGCAAATAAATACGTAGCACAAGAAGCAATCCGAGGAGAAATGGGGTGGAGTACGTTTGAAGAAAGGATAGGAAAAGCTAAAGGGAAGTACAAAGTGAGGCTAGAGGGGATGGAGGAAAATAGGTGGCCAAAGAAGGTATAGCCTACAGATGGGCAAGCGAGGGAAGTAAATGGAACAGGGAGTGCAAAAGAAGGCTGGAAAGGATAAATATAATACAGGACCATGTGGGAGGGGAATTTAGAAAATGAAATGGGAGGGATGATTGGGTAATAGTGGAAAATGGGAGGGGATCATCGATGTATCAGAGAGATAGAGAAAGGGATAAAAGAGGAGGGAAGAAGGAAATGGAGGGAAGGGGTAGAAAACAAAGCCACACTGTCGTATTACACAGAGAAGGAATAACCAGCTAGAGAACTTTTCTACGATGGGGGATGGGGATCTAAATTGCTGTTTAACCTAAGAAGTGCGCATGGGGGGTATGAGACACCACACACCTGTGCGCACGTATTTGAGCTGTTCCCATCACTAACATCGTTATTATACCATAAATATCGTTAATACTTATTCATATGCGCCTATTTTACCATTAACCCGGGAACTGTGGGAAGACTCTTAAGAGTTCCCCCGGCGGACTGCGGGAAGACTCTTAAGAGTCAGAGAGAAAAAAAATCAACTTTAAACATCGAAAACAAATTTTTTGCCCCTGGGCCATGCAAAATATCACATCTACCTCCCCTCCTTCCCCACTTTCCTCCCCTCCTTCAATTATCACCTATTTTCCCTGTTATTCCCTTATTCTGAGGTATATTTTCGTGCTAACATTAGCGAGTTGCAAGCAGGGCATTGGCATCACTGTTAGCAAGCGAGTGCAAGAGAGAGAGAGAGAGTATCGATCGACTGTGTCTCAGTGGCCTTGGGGGAAATTGGCGGGAAAGCAGGTTGCCTCACCCATACATTATATAACTCGCGGCCTCTATCTCCGATTTTGACCATCCAAACGCTGTTTTCACTCGTTTTATTGTTGTTTCAGGTTAATACCTTTATAATCACCCCATAATAGGCACGTATGGATAAGTATTAATGCTATATATGGTAAAATGAATATTTTAGTGATGGAAACAGCTCAAATACGTCAGCACAGGCAGAGGTGTCTAATTACCCCCATGCGCACTTCTTAGGTTAATATGAAGATATTAACCAGTTACAACAATAAAACAAGTGGAAACAGCGTTTGGATGGTCAAAATCGGCGATAGAGGCCAGGAGTTACATAACCAAAGGCTGAGGCAGCCTCCCACTCCTCCACTCCTCCCCATGTCTGGAGAGACACTGTTGCGCAATACTCTCTCTCGCTGTTTCCCATGCTTGGTAACAATGATGACAACGCCCTGCTTGCAACTCGCTAATGTTAGCACAAAAATAGACCACAGAATAAGGGAATAACAGGGAAAATAGGTGATAACTGAAGGAGGGGGGGATGTGGAGGAGTGATATTTGGCATGGCCCAGGGGCAAAAAAAAAAAAAAAGGGTTCAAGTCTTTTTGGGGTGTTTTAAATGGATTTTTTTAGGCCCAGGATCTTAAGAGTCTTCCCGCAGTCGCCCGGGGAAACTCTTAACCCGGGAACTGCGGGAAGACTCTTAAGAGTTCCCCCGGCGGACTGCGGGAAGACTCTTAAGAGTCAGAGAAAAAAAAAATCAATTTTAAACATCGAAAAAAAAATTTTTTATTTTTTTTGTTTGCCCCTGGGCCATGCAAAATATCACTCCTCTACCTCCCCTCCATCCCCACTTTCCTCCCCTCCTTCAGTTATCACCTATTTTCCCTGTTATTCCCTTATTCTGAGGTATATTTTCGTGCTAACATTAGCGAGTTGCAAGCAGGGCATTGTCATCACTGTTAGCAAGCGAGTGCAAAGAGAGAGTATCGATCGACAGTGTCTCTCCAGCCTTGGGGGAAATTGGCGGGAAAGGAGGTTGCCTCACCCATACATTATGTAACTCCCGCCCTGTATCGCCGATTTTGACCATCCAAACGCTGTTTTCACTTGTTTTATTGTTGTAACAGGTTAATACCTTTATAATCAACCTATAATAGACGCATATGGATAAGTATTAATGCTATTTATGGTAAAATGAATAATTTAGTGATGGAAACAGCTCAAATACATGCGCACAGGCAGAGGTGTCTAATTACCCCCATGCGCACTTCAGAGATTAAGAGTCTTCCCGCACTTGCCGGGTTAAAGCAAGGACAGGATCCCTAGAGACAAATTAAAGAACAAGGAAATGGAACGGGATAGGACCGCACTGTAACCAATGCGAACTAGGAGGAGACCCAATAGTCGAGGACATAGAACATATAGTAACAGAGTGTACAAAATATGAAGAGGAGATAAACGAGTTGGAGAGATATATGAGGAATAGAGTTGGGGAACTAAGGTGGGAGGAATTAAAGCAGAGACACGATAGATGGGTAGGGGCATTGCTGGTGCTAACACAAGATATGGAAACGCAAGACATGGAGATAATGAAGAGGACACTAGAAAAGATATGGAGAAAGAGAAATGGGTAGGTGAGGGGAAGGGGGAGGACGTGATAGGTAGGTCTAAAAAAACTGTCCCTAGTACTATCCTTCTACTCTAAACTTTCCCTCTTACTGACTATATAAATCCAAGGTTAGAGATTTAGGTTAATTGGTTCCCTTAACCCGGGAACTGCGGGGAGACTCTTAAGAGTTCCCCGGCAGACTGCGGGAAGACTCTTAAGAGTAAGGCTTTTGAACACGTACCAAAACCGCGGGTTTATAGGCAGGCGGCTACAAATTGGTGTGGGTGTAGTACTACTTGGCAACTCTCGATACCACCCCGCCACACGCTCGGCCCGCACTCGCACAAGCACCACCACGCCAGAACCAAAGCACTAGTCATGGAGCCCACACATCCCTCACGCTCGCGCCCTGATGACACAAAAAGCCCTCCTTCTGGTGGTGTCAGCCGCCATGGAAGGCAGAGGGTGGCTACCCGAAACCCTAGCTACCAGTACAACACGCCCTAGCTCGGAGGACGAAGCACCAGCACCAAAAGCACGTAAAACACGTGCAAGCAAGGCAATTGCACAGAGGTCATTGGACTTTGGGGACACTGCCACCACGACCCAGGCCACTGCAACAACCACTAGCACCACCACTGCCACCCCTGCCACCAGTACCAGCGACGCAGGAGGCCGCCCTAGGGCTGCAGAACCTGCGGGGACAGGCAGAATCAAAAGCACGGGCGTAGGGAAGAGAACCCGTACGCCTGCCACAGTGACCCTGCCGCCACCACCACCACCACCACCACCACCACCACCACCACCAGCCACCCCTGGCTCGGCTGCCCCTGCCCCTGCCGCCCCTGCTGCCCCTGCCCAAGGAAATGGGAAGGGGAAAGGGAGAGGGAAAGCGACTGCTGGCCCTGCCGGCCCTGCCGCCCCTGCCGGCCCTGCCGCCCCTGCTGCCCCTGCCGCCCCTGCTCAAGGAAGAGGGAAATGGGCGACAGGCACCACCATCATCTTGCCTGCCTCCAGGCCCACTGCACCACCCACCACTGCCGACGCCACCCCTGCCGGCCCTTCTGCCCCTGCCCCTGCCCATAAGACGCCCCTACGTGCTAGAGCTCGTAGAAAAACTCTGACACCATCTAAGTACGCCGCCCTGCTGTTTGGTGGTGATTCGCAGGGCATTGGCAGCCCTGCGAGTTTGGACGCCGCCGCCCAAGAACGGGACCAAGGGTGGGGGGATTTGGGAGTGGATAGTGGAAGTGAATCAGACGTCGGTGATGAAAATGAAGAAGGGCGTCTGTCTAGTGAAGAGGAGGGTGATAATGATGATGTGTTGTATCGCGATCATGGCAGCGATATTTCAGACGCTGAAGCAGACGGAGACGACATTCCGATCCCTGGCATGCCTTCGTTTGAGTGGTCTGACGGGGCCAATTTTGTGCCTGACGTGCCCCAGTTCAATCCTGGTACGTCAGGTACAACTGATGACTGGCCCTGTGACGAAAACTCTAACGAAATCGAGTTCTTCCTCGCTTTTTTCGATATGGAGGTAATGATTTACATCGTTGCCCAAACAAACGCCTACTACAGGTGGGTGTTTGGCAAATTGGACGTCATTTCTCCAAAAGCGAGAATACGAGGCTGGGTGGATACGACTGTTGAAGAATTCATGACGTTTTTTGCCTTGTTGTTCCTCATGCCTCTTTGCAAGAAGCATGTGGTGCAACACTACTGGAAGCACGACCCTCTCATCGCCACCCCAACTTTCAATAAGTTCATGACTCGTGACAGATTTTTGTTGCTGCTAAGATTTATGCACTTTGCAGACAACGAAAATCCTAACAGGACTGACAGGATATGGAAAGTTCGGGATGTGTTCACCATGTTGTTGGAGAGGTATAGGAAATACTTTTACCCCTTCCTCAATTTGGTGATTGATGAGTCGCTCGTGCTCTTCAAAGGACGTCTTGTTTTCAAGCAGTATATCCCCTTGAAAAGGCATAGGTTCGGAATCAAGCTCTTCGTGTTGTGCGACTGTGAAACTGGAATAGTGCTTGACATGATCGTGTATACAGGAACTGACATTGACGTACCGAAAGCCGCTGCCGGTGACCCCATGGGCATGTCAGGTGCCATCGTCAGGAAAATGTTGGCACCTTACCTGGGCAAAGGCCACATCATCTACATTGACAACTGGTATACTTCTCCTGCTCTCTGCCAGTTTCTTCATGACAACCAAACTGGGTCATGTGGGACTGTCAGAAAGACAAGAAAGTTTATGCCCAAGTTCACAGGTGATGTCATTCCTCTGTCAGATGCCTCCTCCAGTGACACACCTTCTGACGACGAACTGGCCCAGGAACACCGCGAGAGGCATGTCCGAAGAAGGCGACGAAGGGGGCAGAAGTACAAGCAACTGGAAAAGTCCAGGAAAGTGGTAGCCCTGAAGTGGAAGGACAAAAGAGACGTTCACCTGCTTTCCACAGTCCACACAGGTGCCCAGGTGGACTCTGGTAAAATCCACTGCCGAACCAAGAAGACCATCTATAAGCCCGACTTGGTAGTGGACTACACCAAGAACATGCGCCTGGTGGACAAGTCTGACTGTCAACTGTCAGGCGTTGAGTGTCTGAGGAAGACTGTGAAGTGGTATCACAAGCTCTTCCTCCACCTAGTTGACATCACGATGCTCAACGCCTACAACTTGTGGTTGGTGAAGAGAGAGATGGCCCCAAACCAGAAACTAAAATTCCGAGAGTTTGTGTACAACGTTGCATATCAACTCCTGGAGAAGTATGGCACCCCCACTCACAGACGTACGGCATGGCGTGGGGATCACGTCCCTGACCGCATCCAGCTGGGGGTGGAAAGACACTACCCAACCAACACCGAGCTGGTTGGCACTCGTCACAGGAAGGTGCAGTGCCACGTCTGCAGCACCAGTCTCAGGAAACCCCACGTACCCAAAAGAGTCGCCTCAATGTGCGCCGAACGCAAAGTTGCGCTCTGCTTGGGTGACTGCTTCAGGGACTACCACATGTACAAAAACTACTGAGTGCCACCCCCTGCCCTGCCCTGCCCTGCCCTAGACTCGCTCCCTGCCCTGCCCTGGACTCGCGCCCTACCTTACCTGACCTGACCAATATTGATCACGCTACCTCATAATGTTAGATATATATTATATAATGTATAAGTTCCAAAGATGTCCCTGTGATATGGCTTTTTACATTATATAATTGTATCTTTCATTATTTAGTTTATAAGTTTAAAAGATTTCCATGTAATATGCCTTTTTTTTTAGTATATCAATATATATGTTTGTTATAGCCAAAGTAATGTGTATATATTTTCTTACCTCAAATGAATTGTACAAAAATAATTATGTTTCAATAAATCCTGTCAAACCTACTAAGATAATAAAAAAAATAAAAAATAAAATAAAAAATACAAGGTCATGTCATTGTATTCTTACAATATGATATATTCTATGAATATTTCATATTGTTTGAATACAATGGCATGATCTTGTAAAAAAAAAATATATACAAATTTATCTAAACATTATAAAACCTTCCCCATAACCCCCTTTTGGATTCGATCCCACTACCCTACCACACTTTGAGTTTTCCAGTCCGCGACCTTACCAACCATGCCACAGGAGTTCATACCAAATGTCACTCAAAACTTTGTGTCTACAATCGAAATGACAATATACAAAAAAAAAATGAATTATCCCACCAATTTACGTTTGTAAATTGATGGGATTATCAATTATATCATGCAAAGGTTTATAAAAGTTTGTCTCTGTCAAAAATTAGTAATTATATAACTTTATTTTGTCAAAAATTGCCCAAACACTCAGCAAAATTGCCCCTCTCAGTGTGACTCCAGTCATTATCACACGGTCAAGCAGTCAGTGGGTGACCCTTCCCTCTCCCTCCAGCCACAGCAGCTTTGTCTGGGAACAAAATTTGTATAAATACAATAATGCATAAAATACTCTTCACAAATACATTTTTATTGTATAATATTGTAAATAATAATGAATAATAACTGTGTGGATGTCGAAAATTGCTCAACCATCTTTCTTATATCTCGCCTACGCCCTTACGCGCGTATATTGGATTATACCTAGTCATGACTGTCATACAAATACTTGCAGTAGGTCTCGAATATACATTTAGATTGCATATTACTTGCAAATAAATAAATATAAGTTTTCTGGTGGCAATCTACCCTTTCGCAAGTGTCAGGCGACACCAGTCTATATTTAGCTCTCTATCAAAAAAGGTTAACTGCCTATGTTTACTGACCACCCTGGTTCCTGGTCTATAATATAGTACTTTATTTACAGTCAATGGCCTACATATTTCTGTGGTACTTCACATGTGTCTAAAATGCAATGTCTGCTTGCATAAAAATGAATTCTGAAAGCCATTTATACGTACGACATACGCATGTCTCACTTTCTCTCTCTCTCTCCATTCCTGACTCATGTTATTGTAGACCTCTGGGTGGCAACGAACCCCAGACACCTGCTAGACATAAGGTTCAAAATCCCAAGACATCCATACGCATCGGGCGCCTCCACAATTATCACACAGCTGCGTATGTTTCTTGATAGAGATCTCCCTGCCTTCCCTCTCTCCACGACTCACTCCCTGCCTTCCCTCTCTCCACGACTCACTTCCTGCCTCCCTCCCACCCACCCACCCCCACCCCCCCTTCTAGGCTTCCGTCTGCTAGAAACTCATTGATAATGTGCATAAATATCGCATGAATTGGTCTATATGCGGTATATATATTGTTATATGGGACGCCTACATACGTACAAGTCTGTATTATAGCATGACAGTGCTCTAAGTACGAGATATACGTGATATTTATGGCGCAACACACCCTCTCCCCCTTCCATTCCCAGCACAACTCCATCACGTACACCTTGGTTCACGCATAGAAACTCATTGATAATGTGCGTAAATATCGCATGAATTGGTCTATATGCGGTATATATATTGTTATATGGGACGCCTACATACGTACACGTCTGTATTATAGCATGACAGTGCTCTAAGTACGAGATATACGTGATATTTATGGCGCAACACACCTTCTCCCCCTTCCATTCCCAACACAACTCAATCACACCTTGGTTCACGCATAGAAACTCATTGATAATGTGCGTAAATATCGCATGAATTGGTCTATATGCGGTATATATATTGTTATATGGGACGCCTACATACGTACACGTCTGTATTATAGCATGACAGTGCTCTAAGTACGAGATATACGTGATATTATAGCGCAAAACACACTCTCATGTCATAAATTCCCGCCAAACCTCCAGCCCGTCTTCATTCCCGCCTAAAAATTCATTGATAATTCCCTTATATATTGCAATTTTTGGTCACTATGAGGCATATTCATTGTTATATGGGTGGCCTACACACGTATACATACTCTACATATCCTAAAAGGGATCAAAAAAGGAGATATACGTGATATTACGCGGTAACCCATCCCCTCCTCCCTCAGGTTCTATCCCCTGGGCGCGTGAAAATTCGGCCGGGAAATCTCGCCGCTCGATGACAATCTAGCCGTGCGGTGCCATTCGCTCCACATTTTTCAACTACGGACCGATCCCCCACCCCCCCAGACATTTTTTGGGGGGTCAAATATATATGGGCCGATGCACGCAAACATTCCCTACACGCTGATGTACTTTTTATCGAAATTGGCAATGGGTCCTAAAATCATCATACGTGCGCACAGGACTGTGGTGTAAAAAAAAACCTGTATGCACGTCTTAGGTTAAAACTTCGATAAGAGAAATTACAGAAAATGATTTAGAAATGTGCAGTACATTAAATAATCAATTTCTTTCCGTTTTCACAAATGAAATTTGGCACAGTTTCCAGAAGTCTGTAAGGTATATGGCGATAGTATAGAAAATAGCTTAAGTGCGGTTACTATAAGTAGAAATTATGTGCTTAAGGAAATTGACAGATTGAAACCTCAGAAATCGCCTGGTCCGGATGTGGTATATGCTAGAGTATTAAAAGAATGCAGAGATGAGTTAAGTTACCCATTAACATTTCTATTTAACAAGTCATTAGAAACCAGTTTAGTTCCAGAAGCTTGGAAGATTGCAAATGTAATTCCGATCTTCAAAAAAGGTGATAAATCAATAGCATCCAATTACCGTCCCATTAGTCTCACATCAATCATAGGAAAGCTACTAGAGTCAATTATTGCAAACATTCCCTACACGCTGATGTACTTTTTATCGAAATTGGCAATGGGTCCTAAAATCATCATACGTGCGCACAGGACTGTGGTGTAAAAAAAAACCCTGTACGCACGTCTTAGGTTAAAACTTCGATAGGAGAAATTACAGAAAATGATTTAGAAATGTGCAGTACATTAAATAATCAATTTCTTTCCGTTTTCACAAATGAAATTTGGCACAGTTTCCAGAAGTCTGTAAGGTATATGGCGATAGTATAGAAAATAGCTTAAGTGCGGTTACTATAAGTAGAAATTATGTGCTTAAGGAAATTGAGATTGAAACCTCAGAAATCGCCTGGTCCGGATGTGGTATATGCTAGAGTATTAAAAGAATGCAGAGATGAGTTAAGTTACCCATTAACATTTCTATTTAACAAGTCATTAGAAACCAGTTTAGTTCCAGAAGCTTGGAAGATTGCAAATGTAGTTCCGATCTTCAAAAAAGGTGATAAATCAATAGCATCCAATTACCGTCCCATTAGTCTCACATCAATCATAGGAAAGCTACTAGAGTCAATTATTGCTAGTAAAATTAGAAACCACTTAGAAACATTTAATTTAATAAATTCTTCTCAGCATGGATTCACTCAGGGACGTTCTTGCCTTACTAATTTGCTTAGTTTTTTCTCAGAGGTGAATGAAACAGTAGATATAATGACAAGTCATATGATATAATATATTTAGATTTCAGTAAATTAGCTTTCGGCAGAGTCCCTCATGAGAGATTGATGAGAAAAGTTGAGGCGCATGGAATAGGTGGGTCGTTGTTGGGATGGATTAGGTCATGGCTAATTGGTAGGAAGCAGAGAGTCAGCATAAATGGTACTAAGTCAGAGTGGGGATCAGTCTAGAGTGGTGTCCCCCAGGGATCTGTATTGGGTCCTCTGTTATTTATTATATACATAAATGACCTTGGTTTAGGTATAACTAGTAGGATAAGTAAATTTGCAGACGATACCAAAATAGGGAGACCAATAGATTCAGATAGCAACATAGAGTGCCTCCAAAGGGATCTTCAGTAGATACCTTACACGAATGGTCAGTAAATTGGCAGATGAATTTTAACATTGACAAATGCAAGGTATTAACCTCTGAAGTGCGCATGGGGGGTATGAGACACCACACTCCTGTGCTGACGTATTTGAGCTGTTCCCATCACTAACATCGTTATTTTACCATAAATAGCATTAATACTTATCCATATGCGCCTATTATAGGTTGATTATAAAGGTATTAACCTGTTACAACAATAAAACAAGTGGAAACAGCGTTTGGATGGTCAATATCGGCAATACAGGCCGGGAGTTACATAATGTATGGCTGAGGCAACCTCCCTTCCCACCACTTTTCCCCACATCTGGAGAGAGACTGTCGATCGATACTCTCTCTCTCTCTCTCTTGCACTCGCTTGCTAACAGTGATGACAATGCCCTGCTTGCAACTCGCTAATGTTAGCACGAAAATATACCACAGAATAAGGGAATAACAGGGAAACTAGGTGATAACTGAAGGTGAGGAAAGTGGGGGAGGTGGAGGAGTGATATTTGGCATGGCCCAGGGGCAATAAAAAAAAAAAAAAAAAATTTGGGGTGTTTTAAATGGATTTTTTAATAGCCTTACTCTTAACCTCTGAAGTGCGCATGGGGGGTATGAGACACCACACTCCTGTGCTGACGTATTTGAGCTGTTCCCATCACTAACATCGTTATTTTACCATAAATAGCATTAATACTTATCCATATGCGCCTATTATAGGTTGATTATAAAGGTATTAACCTGTTACAACAATAAAACAAGTGGAAACAGCGTTTGGATGGTCAAAATCGGCGATACAGGCCGGGAGTTACATAATGTATGGCTGAGGCAACCTTCCTTCCCACCACTTTTCCCCACGTCTGGAGAGAGACTGTCGATCGATACTCTCTCTCTCTCTCTTGCACTCGCTTGCTAACAGTGATGACAATGCCCTGCTTGCAACTCACTAATGTTAGCACGAAAATATACCACAGAATAAGGGAATAACAGGGAAAATAGGTGATAACTGAAGGAGGTGAGGAAAGTGGGGAAAGGGGGGAGGTGGAGGAGTGATATTTGGCATGGCCCAGGGGCAATTATAAAAAACAAACAAAAAATTGGGGTGTTTTAAATGGATTTTTGTTTTCCCTTACTCTTAAGTCTTCCCGCAGTCCGCCGGGGGAACTCTTAAGAGTCTTCCCTCAGATCCCGGGTTAAAGATAGGGAAGACGAATACTAATGCAAAATATAAACTAGCTAATGCTGAATTAGAAAACTCAGACTGCGAGAAAGATTTGGGTGTGTTTGTTAGCAACGATTTGTAAAATGCCCCAGAACGAGAAGCCCACCACGGAAGCCACGGGCGAACACCACCAGGAAACGGGAACAGAAACACCCGAAGGAAAGGCCCACAGAACGAAAGGACCAGGTGACCAAGCCAACCAGTTAAGACAGGCCAAAGCCCGCAGGGCTAAGCAGCTCCAAACCACACCTGCCTATCCCTTCTAACCACTGACCCTTCCCCCACCTCGCGTATACACTACCCCTCGTGTCCTACACCTCTACCTACATGATGATGAACATGAATACACCTTAATTTAATACACCCATGCCTGTCCCTAGGTTGAGCCAATGCCAAACCAGTTCAGACAGGCCTAAATCTATGTATGTTTTTCCATCCAAGAAGTAATATGTTAACCCCCTGTCTTGCCAGACTAAGTTTCTGAAGACCAACCGCCCCCATAAATCTATGTATGTTCTTCCATCCGAGAAGTAATATATTAACCCCCTAAAATACCTTGTCTTGCCAGACTAAGTTTCTGAAGACCAACCGCCCCCATAAATCTATGTATGTTCTTCCATCCGAGAAGTAATCTGTTAAAACCCCATGTCATAATTGATAAGAAACTATGATACCCACGGGTACACCAGTGTGTTATAACCATTATTCCTGTAAGACCTAGACAGAAATGACTGCAGATGTTAGCCACCGTGCAGTACCTCTAATTCTTACCCCATCCAGAGATTGTATACACCACCCTCTGTTACCATTGTCTCGACGCCTTTCCACCACGAAACAATACCGAAGCTACCCCTATGAACTGCCGCTTTCTTTGATATATATGTCATAGAAAACGCAGTTCCCAGGAACAACTAGAATCAGCAAGAAATAGTGTCAGAGTAACAGTGTCCATAACCATCGTATTGACGAGTAATAATACACCATGTTTTTCTCTACTTTTATCCACAGTCAAGCACACACCTACAGTTAACCTCCTCTTCCCCACAGCCCACAGTCAACATGATTCTATCATTTCCAAACTCATATACCACCACTTATTGCTCATCCCCCGGTAGCGTTTGGCTAACGTACCTTCCCTGTCATTAACCCCCAGGCTACGATACCAACTGTAGCCTAATGCCACCCCTACGTCCAGAGACCTTAGGGTCAAACTTCCATGTAACCCCCCTTAACCCTCTCCCTCTCGTTAACCCCCCCACGCTCCTCAACTCCCTTCCGACCTAGCCTCTCCAGCATACCCCCTGAATATCCTTAACTTTTCCGTTACTAACATTCTCAAACCTTTTGTATATATACTCCTATCCAGCCTACCTTCCCCCAGTAGAAAGGAACACCATTAGAACTTTACTAACCCTTTGCATGCCATCTATTCCCTCACAACCCATTCACAACCCTGTACCAAATGATCGTCCGTGCGAGGCTAGCCGCCTCACCAGTGACTAACTTCTATTGCCATACTTCCAGATCAATGTGGCAGAGTTAGCACCAGTCTCCACCACATCCAACCACCCATGCAATTAACAAACTAACCAAGTAAACCAGCTGATCAAGGCACCTTCGGTTTTGGTATTATGAACACCCACATCTGTCTCATAAACAGAGGGTTATTACAAACCCTTGTGATATGGCAAGCCCCCAGCCACAGCCGCCCCGACGACCATCACAGAGAAGGGACGCGCCCCTACCCCTTTCACCCACCCGAGGAGGGAGACCCCGACCCCTGCGGAGGTATACCTGACCCCTGTTTTGACTTCCGGGTCATTGCCAGGTAGCACAGGAATTCTTCCTATCAATGAACTAACCATGTATGACTAACACCTTTACTAATTTAGGACAGTGGTTTTGGTAACACAGTAGTTTGATGACCACTGTTTTTGGTTGAGGCAGTGCTGTGAACTACATGATAGCAAGCTGGGTATTATTTAATTTCTTTTTATTTTATGTAGCCTATGTACAGTAGCTTATATATATTTATATATATTTATGTTACTGTAAGGTATATATGGACCCCAGTATGGTCCCCTCTGTACTGTGTGAGTCTGAAATAAAGTATTATTATTATTATTATTATTATTACTAACCTCTATTAACCCCCAATAACCCATTAACCTTTCTTGCATACTCCGATAACCAAATTAGCACCTCAGCTATACCATAGAATGAAGACTGAACAATCTAAGAGAGACGCTCCTATCACTGCTGTCCCAATCTTCCTCGCAAAGTAGATCCAGTCTCTCTCCCCTAAATACTTCCAGTATAGCCAAAATAGTACCTCTTACTAAGGCTCAGTTATATCACATTATGAAGGCTCCATATAGCCATGTGCCACAACAGTAATCACCACCTTACCTAGTTCCCGTATCCATTGAGAGCTCAAATAAATCCATACAAACTCGAGATCCCTATGGCCTACAGGGTCCAAAACCGAGCCTATAAACCAAGCTCCAGCCCCCAGTAAAATCAGTTGAAAGATAGACACCAACCAGTGGCTGGCCCCTTAAGTTGACCTCTAGCTCTGCCCTTGTGTTGTTCCTGAGAATTGAGTTCCAGAGCCGGCAGACTCCGTGGCAGATTGAGATAGAAGCATCTGTCCACGTAAATGACATCTACGTGCACCTTATAACCTTCACATAAACCAGTGGGTATATAAGAGTGTAGCCAGCAACGATCGCCAAGAGATCCGTCTTGAGAACTTCTACATATGGACCATCTGGACGGCCGCGGAACCAGTCGCTAGCCCCCAACCTCACGGACGCAAGATAACCAGGACCAGACCAATCAAATACAACCCAAGATTCACTCTATCAGTACTACAGTGTTACAGTGCTATGTAGAGATTCACTTATTAATATTTCTACGAAGTGGCTATATCTTTGTCCCAGTGTAATTCATATATGACCATTCCATTAGCCTCTGAAGTGCGCATGGGGGTAATTGGAAACGTCCCCCTGTGCTGACGTATTTGAGGTGTTTCCGTCACTAAAATATTCATTGTGCCATTAATAGCATTAATATTTATCCATATGCGCCTATTATGGGTTGATTATAAAGGTATTAACCTGAAACAACAATAAAACGAGTGAAAACAGCGTTTGGATGGTCAAAATCGGAGATATAGCCCGCGAGTTGTATAATGTATGGGTGAGGCAATCTGCTTTCCCGCCAATTTCCCCCAAGGCCACTGAGACGCAGTCGATCGATACTCTCTCTCTCTCTCTTGCACTCGCTTGCTATCAGTGATGACCACACCCTCCAATCGGATTTCTAATGTTAGCACGAAAATATACCTCAGAATAAGGGAATAACAGGGAAAATAGGTGATAACTGAAGGAGAGGAGGAAAGTGGGGAAGGAGGGGAGGTAGAGGACTGAGATTTTGCATGGCCCAGGGGCCAAAAAAAAATAAAAAAATAAAAAAAAAAAATATAAATTTTTTTTTTTTTTTCGATGTCAAAAGTTGATTTTTATTTTCTCTGACTCTTAAGAGTCTTCCCGCAGTGCGCCGGGGGAACTCTTAAGAGTCTCCCCGCAGCTCCCGGGTTAGGAAGTGCTAAGCATATCAGTGTTTATTAATTAACAGGCGATATTAACTCTCGTAATTACTCATATATCCAGATATTAATACATAACTGTGAAACCCTAGTGATATCTGATGTTCGTCCACTGATTTGCGTTTTTTTTTTTTTTTTTAAGAGACAATGAACGGAGGAAGGAAAAACACAGATAAAACAAAAAGGTCCATGTGCCTAAAGGCATCCTCCATTCATAAAATGTTTGTAACAACTGGATTTAAACATTTGCAGATTGTAAGTTTGTGGAAAGCAATTCGAGGGAAGTGAATTCCAAAGAGTAGTAGCTCTGGGGATAAATGAATTCTGATGAGCAGAAGTTCTGCATTGTGGAGGAGAAAGTGTAAATTCATGGGCGCTCTCAGCTGCCCTAGTTCTACGGGGAAAGATGTGGAGAGGCGGCACAAGCAAGTTCCTCGGAACAATTGCTGTGAAAATATCTGTAGAATAATGCAAGGGATGCAACGTTTCTTCGTATGGATAATGTAGGAAGGTCCTGTGTGATTGCAGGGTTATTGATTAATCTAATAGCTTTATTTTGAATTTTGTCCAACTGCCTCAATGCAACCACTCCACTTCCACCCCACAGAGGTGAACAGTAATCCATCTGAGAACGCACATGACTTTTATATATTATGGCCAACTGCTCGTCAGTGAAGAATTCTCGAACTCTGTACAGGAGTCCCAGTTTTTTAGAGGCATTCTTAGCAATGCTTCTAACATAATGTGTCCAGCTCAAGTTAGTAGTTAATGTTACACCGAGAATGTCAATACTAGGGGAAGTGGGAATATTTACATCATTAAAAAATATATGAGAGTCAGTGAGATTCTGTCGGTTAGAAAATTGAATGTACTTGGTTTTTTGTGCATTAAAGGAAACTAGATTCTCTTGTCCCCATTCATTAATTCTAGAAAGGTACTGGTTCAGAGAAATTGCAGTGTTTATTTTTGAATTTAGAAGATCGGGTTGGGTGAAAGAATTGGTAAATGTGAAGGAACTGTGGAGTGTTGAGTCATCTGCGTAGGAATGTATTGGATTATGAGTGGTAGATATGAGATCATTGATATGAATGAGGAACAGAGTTGTGTTTCTGATACAAGAATATAAAACTTAGATCAGTACCCCCTAAGGTTACTAGAATTCTCGTACTCTAAAATACGCGTGTCTAATCTAGTCTATGAATTACTCCTTGTGCACCAGAGCTACTAGTGATAAATCTAACATTGAATATGAATCTATAAGTAATATTATGGTCTCCAATATATAAACTTGTGAATAAAGCCAGTGATCAGAAGATTAATACCTGAACGTTGGAAGAGGGAGACTATAGGCTCCATCCAGATCCACTTAATGCTAGTTTGCTTAACTTCTATCAATTGTCTTGTACGAATATTCATATCTTCTTATGCGTCAGATTAATCATCATCAAACAACATATAGAAGTGTGTCCCAAAATAAAAGTGATCGTGTGTCGTGTTACCGTGTGTTTATTTTGTGTTCTCTATTCCTCATACCTTGTTTTGTGCATGCAGCCTTCTATACCCAGTCAGTTAGAACTCGCATTACCCAAGTTAATCCTGTAGAAAAACAGGGCATAACAATTTGAAACCTAGAAGACAGTGTATATGCGTTCGTAACAAGGCAAACAGGATTCTAGGGTTCATCTCAAGGAGTGTGAGTAACAGAACTGCCGATGTTATCTTGAAACTTTACTTGTCATGAGTGAGACCTCATATGGATTATGCTGTCCAATTTTGGTGTCCTTATTACAGAATGGACATAGATTCGTTGGAGAGAGTACAGCGGAGAATGACAAAAATGATTCATAATATTAGAAATCTACCATATGAAGAAAGGTTGAACAAATTAGGCGTATACATTCGTTAGAAAGACGCAGAGTTAGAGGGGATATGATAAAAGTGTTCAAGTGAGTTAGTGGGACAAATATAGGAGACATGAAAAATGTACTGAAGCTCAGTGATAGCGAAAGAACTCGAAAAAATTGTTTCAAATTAGATACATTTAGTTTCAGAAAAGATATAGGCAAATATTGGTTTGGTAACAGAGTTGTAGATGGGTGGAATAGGCTACCGAGTGATATAGTGGGATCAAGAACGATAGGGAGCTTTAAGATAAAATTAGACAGGCATATGGACGAGATGGGATGGGTGTGAGGGGGATCTACCAGGTGTGGGCCAATCGGCGCTCAGCAGACCCCCGTAATCTTGTGTTAATCTCTGACCGTTTTGGTGGGGTCAGTACTCAAGGTATTAGTGAGTTGGGCCTATAATTGGGCCTTGTAATTGGGGTTGGGTGTGACAGGGATCTGCCTTGTATGGGCCGATCGGCTTTTTGCAGACTCCCATTTTCTTATGTTCTTATGTTTCTGAGTCAGTACCGATACAAAGGTCAGCCCTGTGGACCTGCGCGGGTGGGTTCAAAAGAAGAAGAAGAAGGGCCGAGCCCCAAGTGTCCCATTCGAAGCGATATTGCCAGTGGCCACGGAGTTAGCGTTTGTCTCGATAGAAGACTATTGCGGTATTGCCAGGGGTTGCCTTAGTTTTCTCAGCCGAAAACTGAAAGCCAACTGAAGATGCCCAGGCGATCACCCGTTGGATGGAGATGTTGAGTATTACTCTTTCTCTGTTTTGTGAACGACATGGAACTGAGCGTCTCGTGTAAACTATTACTGTAGGCCTATGCTGACGACAGCGTGCTTCTGGTTTCAGGAAAAGACCCAAGAATGGCAAGAAGTATTGCCGCTTCACTTTCCAAAGAACTAGAATCATGTAGTGAATGGCTAGTGGACAATAGACTATCTCTTCACCTGGGCAAGACCCGCCAAATGTGGAACAAAACGCAAACTGAAAGACTGGGCTTCTCGGTCAATTGTAATGATATTCCTATAACAACAGTGTCACAAGTTAGATATCTCTGACTAAAACTGGACTCGAGTTTGTCAGGTGAAACTATTTTGGAATCTATCCTGAGTAAGTGTAGAGCAAGTATAAAATACAGTACCGGTACCTATATAGCCTAGACAGGTGGGATGCTTGCCAGCTGATTATTCTGTCATCCTGGTAATCTGTTCATTATTATATCTCGTATTATAAAAATAGTCAACTTTGGGAAGACATTAGCCTAACCCAACAACCTTACCTAACCTATCCTAGTATTAGGGGTGGGGGCTGCTACCCCCACTGGTTGGGTTAGCCTAGTCCTTAATCTTAAGTCAGGAAGAGACGTCAACCTTGGTAGATACATACGATAATTTTATCAAGTCAGTATTCAATGCACAAAATAAATACATCCCCAAAAGAAAATTTAGATCAACACAGAACCAACCCAAATGGATGAATAATAGACTTATTAGATCTTCTAGGACAAAAGAGAGGAATATATAGAAAAATTAGAAAAGGCGAAATTCACCTACAGTACTTGCTTACTATCAAAATCGGAAAAACTAAATAAGATGGTCACCAATTTTCCCATGGATTTTTTTATTTTTCCCTGTTAGTTTTCATCAATATATAGTGTTTGGAAATAATTACAACCCTCGGCGAAACCGTTTTCCCCATTATACAACGATCTTAAGACACGCCGCCCGATAGTGGGGAGGGCTATGAAGTACAGGGAAAATGAGGGGTTAAATGCGTAAAACGAGGATTAACACGTATTTTAGCAAAAGTTGGCTCTGGTTTGAATGTATTTCAAATGCCTAAAACCCAATATTTCGAAAACCCGAGCCAAGTTTTGGCCAAAGCTGGCTCGGATTTGGAGAGTTTGTAGACAACAAAATGGCAGTAACCTCATTTCGAAGTTTGGCTCAGGTTTCTCGAAATTGCAAAGCCATAAAACCCGAATTTTGGAAAACCCGAGCCAAGTTTTGGCAAAACTTGGCTCGGATTTGGAGATTTTCTAGACAATAAAATGAGAGTAACCTCATTTAGAAATTTGGCTCAGGTTTCCCGAAATTGCAAAGCCATAAAACCCGTTTTTTGGAAAACCCGAGCCAAGTTTTGGCAAAACTTGGCTCGGATTTTGGGAGTTTTAAGATTAAGTAATTACAGTAACCTAATTTAGAATGTTGGCTCATGTTTCCCTAAATTGCAAAGCCCCAAAAAAATAATTGTGGAAAACCAGAGCCAATTTTTGGCAAAACTTAGCTCGTATTTTGAGAATCGAAAAAGACTAACTAACCTAAATGTCGGAAATAGGCTCATGATTTGGCTAATTGCAAAGCCATATAGCCTAACCATATTTGTCGAAAACGTAGCACTTATTTAAATAATAAATATCCAGTAACATAGACCTAGTTCATTGGATACAAGCCTAATGCACACCTAACGCCTACAATGTGTCCGTACTACCTAGTAGGCGTACGTGGGATACAACATGGCGGTTGGGCCGGCGGCCATTTGTATTCTGCCGTATCTGTAAATACGAATGAGAGTCACTTCGAGCGGATGCACAATCTAACCTAATTAACCTAACCTAACTTAACTTAACTTAACTTAACCTAAGTTAACTTAACCTAACTTAACCTAACCTAAGTTAAGTTAACTGAACCTAAGTTAAGTTAACCTAACCTAACCTAAATGCGCCTCCGCTCGCAGTGTCCAGATACCGTAAATACTACCACAACTACGAATCTTGTTTATGAGACCTAGTATATTAACCTAACCAAACAACCCAACCTAACCTAAGCTAGAAGCGTATAATAGCGTACCTTATTGAGATGAAGTTGACGGAGTAGGTGATGAGGTCCGTGACGAAGCGCATCCACGTCTCCGACGAGGAGGTCGTCCACGTCTACCTCTTGCACGGCAACCCCCACGTCTTGGTAAAGAGGTCGAGGGATAGGCACGTTGAGGTGAAGAGGTCGAGAGAGCTGCTGGTGGAGTTGATGAGGTCGATGGGCAGGTACGTGGAGGAGACGATTCAGGACGTGGGCGTTTTGCGGTGTTAGAGGGTGGAGAGGTTGATGCAGCACGTTGTTGATGGTGTAAAGGCGGAACGTGATGGTCCTGAGGCTGAGGTAGAGAGGTGTCACTGTCAGAGTGTGGGGATCCAGGGCTGGGACACTGCGGCGGATCACGTCTCCGACGAGAAGGTCGGCCACGTCGAGCTCTTGAAGGGCAACCAGAGGTGGATGGACCTGCACGTTGAGGTGAATGTGTTAATGATGTAGGTGACTGTACAGCATCGGCAGGCCTGGAGTCGTCAGCAGCATCCGAATCCCCACAGTCAGAATCCCGAATGTCCAACTCAGAATCAGGGTCCCGAGGCAATGGTGGAGGTTTGTCAGACTGAGGCGTATACAATGTTACAGCCTGACGAGAAAAGCGTGTAGAGCTCTGCGGCGGGTGACTGACTTGAGGAAGAGGTATCTTGCGAGATATTGGTGAAGGAAATGGGGACGGATTCCAGGCTTCTTGATGTACTCCTTCACGTCCCTCCACAGCCGCTCTACAGTTTGTGTGTGAATATTTTTATTGGCGGGATTTATGAAGTTAACTTTATGGTTGACAGTGCCATGCTCGTAGCCGTGCTGACTGACGCTGCTGTATGCCTTCCAACAATCAGAGTAAATAATTGAGCCTGGCAATATATATTGATTAATTAAAGGCAGCAAAACGTCTCGGCTACGAGGGAGAGGGTCATAGTTATCATCAATGAGCGGCACCACAAATCTGTTTCCTGACACCCGCTCAATTCCCCCAAACAACCAATACTGTTTTTTCCCCAATTCTCTCCCAACATGAAATTTAGCCTTAATAATAAAAGTTTCGTCTATTTCAACAACGATGTTGGGACCACCAATCGGTTGTTGATTATCAAACCAGGAACTAGTGACCTCGGAGCAAAAACTTCTCCAATCAACACTGGTGGGATACGATATGCCAAGGTTCATTATCGCCTCCCAGTGTTGAAAGTTTTTGTTTAACCACAAATTGATGAAGCCCAGAATTTGCCATGGTTCTATATGAGCTTGATCTAAAAATGTGCCTTTTTTATGAGAAGTGCGGAACCCACATTGGCGGCGGGTGGTTGTTTTTTCTAAGAACCAGTAGTTACCGCAACGCCACTGTTGTGATGGCTCATAAAAATAACAGGCTTCACCACACCTCTTGCACGTCACATCACTCGGCAAACACCCATGTTCTGTGAATAGTTTCAGGGCAGCAGTATTATTATGAGTGGTGTCTACAATAATAGAATGGGGCAGAGGTGAACATCCTTTGCACTCCACCGCCATGACTCGACTGTCAATTTTCAGCTAAATCAAGGTGGGTATCTGTGATAGGCCGATTGCAATGACGTAATGAACATATTATACCTTAAGTGATTGGCTCCCGAAGGTATGCGTGACAAGAGCGTGACGTAGCATCTGCGTTATAATGACGTGTTAAAAAAAAAACCAATAGGAAGCCAGTAGTGTCTCGTGACGTGATGCGCAAAGCTGTGGAAATGAACACCTGTAGTTTCGACAGAGATGGGCAGGTGGAGTTAGTGTTGACTAAAAAGCTGGTGGACAGACCTCGGGAGACAGGTGAAAATGGCGTGTGTACGAATCTGTGCCGTCTGTAGGAAGGTATTGACAACCATGTTACGAAAAAATTCCATTTTAGTACCATATATTTTTATTAGGTTTTGCCGAGGCTTACAACACATTTTCATATTATGTTTAGAGCATATAAAATCCATATGTGTGTTCAAATATTGCAAAATAATTGGTGACCAACTTATTTAGTTATACTTCAAAATCTATCAAGACAGGTAAAAAAGGATATTAGGAAAGAAAAAAGAAATTATGAAATTAAGGTTGCCAATGACTCAAAAAATAATCCTAAAGCTTTTTACCAACTATATAAATCCAAGGTTAGAGATGTAATTGGTCCCCTTAAAACTTCGATAGGAGAAATGACAGAAAATGATTTAGAAATGTGCAGTACATTAAATAGTCAATTTCTTTCCGTTTTCACTAATGAAAATTTGGCACAGTTTCCAGAAGTCCGTAAGGTATATAGCGATAGTATAGAAAATAGGTTGAGTACGGTTACTATAAGTAGAAATTATGTGCTTAAGGAAATTGACAGACTGAAACCTCATAAATCGCCTGGTCCTGATGAGGTATATGCTAGAGTATTAAAAGAATGTAGGGATGAGTTAAGTTACCCATTAACATTTTTATTTAACAAGTCATTGGAGACAGGTATAGTTCCAGAAGCTTGGAAGCTTGCAAACGTAGTTCCGATCTTCAAAAAAGGTGACAAATCAATAGCATCCAATTACCGTCCCATTAGTCTTACATCAATCATAGGAAAGCTACTAGAGTCAATTATTGCTAGTAAAATTAGAAACCACTTAGATACATTTAATTTAATAAATTCTTCTCAGCATGGATTCACTCAGGGACGTTCTTGCCTTACTAATTTGCTTAGTTTTTTCTCAGAGGTATATGAAGCAGTAGATAATGACAAGTCATATGATATAATATATTTAGATTTCAGTAAAGCTTTCGACAGAGTCCCCCATGAGAGATTGATGAGAAAGGTTGAGGCGCATGGAATAGGTGGGGCGTTGTTGGGATGGATTAGGTCATGGCTAATTGGTAGGAAGCAGAGAGTCAGTATAAATGGTACGAAGTCAGAATGGGGAGCAGTCAAAAGTGGTGTCCCCCAGGGATCTGTATTAGGTCCTCTGTTGTTTGTTATATACATAAATGACCTTGATTTAGGTATAACTAGTAGGATAAGTAAATTTGCAGACGATACCAAAATGGGGAGAACAATTGATTCAGATAGAGATATAGAGTGCCTCCAAAGGGATCTAGATACCTTACACGAATGGTCAGTAAATTGGCAGATGAAGTTTAACATTGACAAATGCAAGGTATTAAAGATAGGGAAGATGCATACAAATGTTAAATATAAACTAGCTAATGTGGAATTAGAAAACTCGAATTGTGAGAAAGATCTAGGTGTGTTTGTTAGCAATGATTTGAAGCCTAGACAACAGTGTATAAGCGTTCGAAACAAGGCAAACAGGATTCTCGGGTTTATCTCAAGGAGTGTGAGTAACAGAACTGCTGATGTTATCTTAAAACTTTACTTGTCATTAGTGAGACCCCATATGGATTATGCTGTTCAATTTTGGTGTCCTTATTACAGAATGGACATAGATTCATTGGAGAGAGTACAACGTAGAATGACAAAAATGATCCATAATATTAGAAATCTTCCGTATAAAGAAAGGTTGAAGAAATTAGGCTTACATTCGTTAGAGAGACGCAGAGTTAGAGGGGATATGATAGAGGTGTTCAAGTGGGTTAGTGGGATTAACAAAGGGGACATGACAAATGTACTAAAGCTCAGTGATAGCGAAAGAACTCGTACCAATGGTTTCAAATTAGATAAATTTAATTTCAGAAAAGATATAGGCAAATATTGGTTTGGTAACAGAGTTGTAGATGGGTGGAATGGACTACCAAGTGCTATAGTGGGATTAAAAACGATAGGGAGCTTTAAGATAAAATTGGATAAGCATATGGACGAGAAGGGTTGGGTGTGAAGGGGGATCAGCAGGGTTGGGCCAATCAGCGCTCTGCAGACCCCCGTAATCCTGCGTTAATCTCTAACCGTTTTGGTAAGATGATCCTCAGGGTATTAGAGTGTTGAGCCTATAATTGGGGTTGTGTGGGACAGGGATCTGCCTTGCTTAGGCCAATCGGCTTTCTGCAGACTCCCATTTTCTTATGTTCTTATGTTCTAGATTTTTTTTTTGTTTTTTTTTTTTTTTTTTTTTTAATGTTCTAGGCTAGGCTATTAGCCTAACCTAACAACCTTACCGGTTAATATACAGGAGAGTGGAGACGCAACAATGTGTTTTTCAGGTATTTTTTTTGGTAGGCTAGGCCCTATTTTGATTTTGTTTTTGGTGTTTTAGTGGAATCTAGGCTAGTGATGAAATTGAATGGGAATTAAGCATTTACCCATTATCCATCAATCTAAAGACGCGCCCCCCGATAGTGGGGAGGGCTATGAAGATCAGGGAAATTGAGGGGTAAAAAGCGTATAGAACACTATAGAACACGATAATACACATTTGTAACCAAAATTTGGCTCGGGTTTGTTCAATTTCCAGACCCATAAAACCTGATTTTTTGAAAACCCGAGCCAAGTTTTGACGAAACTTGGCTCGGATTTAGGCCTAACAAATGTAAAAATGAAAAAAACACAGTCTATCTATCTCTATCTATTGCCTGACGCCGTGATCCCCGAAGGGGTGGCCACGAACGAACCGCCCCCATGCACCTCTGTCCCCAGTCAGTCGACGCCCCTCCCCCCAACCAGCACCGCCTTCGTTCATGTAGTTCCTCACTCCATCCTTCCACCTCATATTCGGTCTACCTTTCCCCCTCTGTCCCTCCACCTCGCTCTCGTACACCCTCTTAGTCATTCTCTCGCTTTCCATACGTTCCATATGTCCGAACCATCTCAAGTTGTTCCTTTTCACACTTTCCAGCACATCTACCTCCACACCACACCTCCTTCTTACTTCCTCATTAGTCTGTCTATCCCTCCATGTAACTCCGCACGCACTCCTTAAGTAATTCATTTCCACTGCTCTCACTCTTGGTCTGAGTCTCTCAATCAACGTCCATGCTTCGCTTCCGTAAGTCAGTGTCGGGATTACCACACTGTCATGCAAGGACTTCTTCACTTCCATACTGACCACCCTATTTCTTGTTACTGCTTTTATCGTTCCTACAACCCTCTTCCCCTGTTGTACCCTCTCCCGCACCTCTTCATCCAGAGTCCCATCTTTACTCAACACACTGCCCAGATACTTAAAAGAGTTGACGATCTCCATAGCCTGACCGTTCAGCTTCACCTCACACTCTGTGACTTCACCCCTTTCGAAGACCATAACCTTGCTCTTCCCCGTATTTACCTTCAAATTCCGTTTTTCGCACACTGTTCCAAACTCATTTACCAGACCCTGCAACTCCCATTCATTATCACTCATCAGAACTGTATCATCCGCAAACAGCAGTATAGGTAGCTTCCACTCAATTCCCTCCCTTTTCAGCGATACACCAACATCCACTGCTCTTGATAGTATTTCTTTCATAACTCCATCCATATATACAGTAAACAACCACGGGGACATCACACACCCCTGTTTCAAACCAACATTCAGGTCAAAGAACTCGCTCTGCTCACTCTCCACACGTACTGCCGCCTTTGCACCCTCATACATGCTCTTCACTGCTTTCAGCAACTTGCCCTCTACTCCGTATATTCTAAGTACTTTCCACAAACCTTCTCTATCCACTCTGTCATAGGCCTTCTCCAAGTCCATAAAGGCAACATACACCTTTTGTTTCTTCTCCAGATACTTCTCCACAACACAATTCAGGGTAAAAATCTGATCTACACATCCTCTTCCCTTCCTAAAACCTCCCTGCTCGTCGCCTATCCATTTCTCCGTTCTCACTCTCACTCTCTCAATCACTACCCTACTGTATACCTTCCCTACTACGCTTAGAAGACATATTCCTCGGTGGTTACCACACACTCCTCTTTCCCCTTTGCCCTTATATAGGGGGACTATTATGCCAGTCTTCCAGTCATCGGGTGCACTCCCCTTCTCCCATGCTAGTTTGCACATTTTCCATACCCATTCTATCACTATCTCACCACCATACCTCAACATTTCCCCACACACTCCATCTGTTCCTGGTGCTTTCCCCAACTTCACTCTTTTCATGGCTTCCCACACTTCTGACCTGATCCCCACCTCCTCCTCCACTACTGGCTGGGGGAAGTTCAGAGAATTGATGCCAATCCTGACCATGAAAAGAATGCCTCTCCCCCTGAAGGGAAAGGTGTATGCCTCATGTGTTAGAAGTGCAATGACGTATGCCTCAGAAACATGGGCCGTTAAAGTAGAGGATGTCAACAGAATGGAGCGTAATGAGATGAGAATGGTGAGATGGATGTGTGGGGCCAGGCTACAGGATAGAATAACAAATGTTGAGCTGAGGAGACGTTTAGGTATAAAGAGTATTAGCGAGGTGATGCGTACAAGTAGACTGGGATGGTATGGACATGTGGAGAGAATGGATGAACAAAATTGGGTGACAAAATGCAGGTCTGTGATTGTGGAGGGAGCTGCACCAAGGGGTGGACCGAGGAAGACCTGGGATCGGACTATACGCGCCGATCTCAAATCCAAGAACTTGACAAGTGAAGCAGCCCTTAACAGGGTTGCCTGGAACGCCGCCATTAGGACAAGAGACTGAAACTGCACTTATGTGTGGAACACTCAGTCTTAAAATGTTATGTATGTATGTATGTACTTCTCTTCTTCTCCCTCCCATACCATATCCAGCTATGTTTGCTGGCTCTTCATTCCTTTCATTTAGCAACTCACTGAAGTACTCCCTCCATCTTTCGACTCTCTCTTGCTTCTCGGCTAGCATTCTCCCATTCTTATCTTTCACACCCTTACTGTTTCCCTTGCTACCTTCCCTAACTTTCTTGACTTCTTTCCAGAACAGTTTCTTACTCTCCCTCCATTTTACACTCAGATTCCTTCCAAATTCCTCATCTACTCTTCTCTTACTTTCCTTCACTACTCTCTTCACCACCCTCTTACTCTCCACGTACCTCGCTCGTTTCTGTCTCTCGGAATCTTCATTCCCTCTACTACCCAACCACTCTCTATATGCTTTCTTCTTTTCTTCCACAGCTATTCTTACCTCTTCTGTCCACCATGCTGTATCTTTCACTCCCCTCCCTCTTCTCCTCACTCCACACACCTCCTCACATGCTGCACAGATCTCATCCTTAAACACCTTGCTCATCTCCTCCACTTCCTCCATAACTTCCAGGTCGAACCCACCTAGTCGTCTTTCCACTGCTCTCCTGTACTCCTCCCTGACTTCCTCCTCCTGCAACCTCTCCACCCTCCTCACCATTCCACCCTCCTCTCGCCTCCCTCCCACTCTCCTCACCCACTTCTTTTGTATCCTAACCTTAGCTACCACTACATAATGATCAGACAGACCCCCTCCAATACCCCTATACACCCTAGCATCCATCACAGATTTCTTCATTCGTTCATCCACACATACATAATCAATCAATGACTTTCGTTCCACCACTGTCTTATCCTTCATCGTCAACATCCGTTTCCACGTGTACCTGTGGATCATTCTGTGTCGGAAGAAGGTGTTGGCTATCCACAGCCTCCTCCCCACACATACGTCCACAAGTGCACTACCATTCCCATTCACCTCTGATGGTACCCCCCACCCTCCCACCACTCCCTCAACTTTCCTATCACCCACCTTACCATTCATATCCCCAATCAGAAATATTCTTTCGTTCTTGTCAAACTTCTCCAGGCACGCCTCCACATTCATCCAGAACTCCTCTTTCTTTCTTTCAAGTATATCCTCTGTCGGGGCATACACGCATACAATCACCCACGTTTGTATTCCTACTTTCATTCTCACCCACACAATCCTTGAACCCACAGACCCATACTCTCTTACACATTCCTTCCATTTGCTACTTACAAACAAACATGCACCTTCTCTCGCTGTTCCTTCACTCACTCCAGCACACACACACCCATTCCACACTCCCACTCTCTCACATCTGAACCTTTCCATTTGGTCTCTGTCATTCCACATACATCCAGCCTGGCATTCACTAACACTTCCAGAACCTCTCTCTCTTTTGTGCCATCATTCATGCCACTAACATTCCACGTAGCCATTCTCAGAATGTCCGAAGGCATGTCCTTAGTCGGTCGTGGTTCGTCAACGTTGGTTCCGTCCGCATCCGAGGCTGTTCGTTCGTTTTTCTTTGCTTAGATATTTTTTCCGGGTGGGGGTCGCAAGCCCACCGACCCAACCTCTTTAGTCGCCTCTTACGACACGCAGAAGGCACGTGGGGCATATTCTATTCCCTAAACCCCAGGGGTTAACCTTGGTAAAATATTGGCTCGGGTTTTGTTAATTTCCAGACCCATAAAACCCGACTTTTTGAAAACCCGAGCCAAGTTTTGACGAAACTTGGCTCGGATTTAACAAATGTAAAATTAAAAAAAAAAACAGTAACCTTGGTAAATTATTGGCTCGGGTTTTGTAAATTTCCAGACCCATAAAACCCGAGCCAAGTTTTGACGAAACTTGGCTCGGGGAAAAAGTTAGGGATGTAAATAAAATTGGAGAGGAAATAAAAAGATACTGGGAGGAAGTGGGAGGGGTAAATGACCAAATAAGAGTAGGGCAATGGAATATTGAACTAAATGAGGAAGAAATAGATGAAAATATGAATGAGATGGTGAGTGAGGAGGAGATTAGGAGGAGTGTGAAGAAGCTGAAGAGAAACAAAGCGGCAGGACCGGATGGGATAACAGCAGAGATGTATATTGAAGGAGGGGAGATGATAGTTAGGATGTTGAAGAAGTTATTTGATAAAATATGGGAGGAGGAAGAAATACCAGCAAGATGGAAAGAAGAAAGGGTCACATTGATTTACAAAGGAGGAGCAAAAAATGTGCACGAAATGGGGAGTTATAGACCAATAACGGTAATAAACATAATAAATAAGATATTTTATGGGATACTAAAGGAGAGGGTAGGAGAGTATGTAGAAGAAAGGATCCTACTTAGTGAAGAGCAAAATGGGTTTAGGAAGGGGAGAAGAGGAACAGACAATATATTTATATTAGATGAGATTATAGAGAAAAAGGCAAAGCAAGGGCAATGTGTGTTTATAGTGTGTTTGGATGTGGAGAAGGCATATGATAAGATTAGTAGGGGAGTTGCAGAAGCAGTGATGGAGAAACTAGGAGTGAGTAGGAAGATATGGAACATGATAATGAAGGGGCGGAGACAGAGATTGTGTGGAAAAATATTGCAGTGAAAGGAATCAGGAGAAGGAAAGGGTTAAGGCAGGGATGTAACCTGTCACCACTAATTTTTGCAATGTGCATGGAGGAGTTGGTGAGGAGAATTAAGAGTAAGGGTCAAGGAGTGAAAATAGGGCAGTATAGGCTAGCAATTCTGACGTTTGCTGATGATGTTGTGTTGACAGCAGAGACAGAGGAAGATATGGGGGAAATGTTACAGGAGGCGGAAAGGTTTGGCAGAGACCTAGAAATGAAGTTCAGTGTAGAGAAAAGCAGTATGATAGTAGTAAATGGACCAGAGGCAGTAGAAATGAGGATAGGAGGGGAAAGAATAGTTCTAAACAAGGGAGGAAGTGAAGTATTTAGGGGTATGGATAGGGAGGGAAGGGCGACAAAGGACAATGAATGAGAAAATCATGAAGGTGGAGCAGTGTAGTGGGAAACTGTGGAATGTGACAAAAACCAGAGTAAATAAATATAAAATAGTAAGAGAGGTGTGGAAGGACTTTGAAGTGCCGAGAATAATGTACGGGATGGATGTGAGAGGGAGTACAGGGGGAGAAATAAATAGACTGGAGACAGGACAAAATAAAATAGGAAGAATGGGGTTAGGAGCAAGAAGGTGGACAGCAAATGAAGCAGTGAGAGGGGAGATGGGATGGAGTACATTTGAGGAGAGAGTGGCGAAGGCAAAGTTGAGGTACAAGAGTAGGTTGGAGGAGATGGAGGATCATAGGTGGCCAAGGAGAGTGAATGAATGGGGGGAGGGGAAGAGTAGATGGGCAAAAGAGTGTAAGAGAAAACTGAAAAAAATAGGAGTGAAACAAAGAAGGGTGGGAGAGGAGTGGAGAGATGTAGGGAGTAATGCAGGACTAGGTCAGGGAAGGAGACTAGAGAAAGAGATAGGAACGAGAGTGAAGGAAGTAGGAAGACAGGAATGGAAGAGAAATATGGAGAAGAAAAGTACACTGATAAGATATAGAAGCAAGGGGAGACCGAGAAAAGAGGAGTTCTATGACGGAAGTTGGGGAGCTGAACTACTGTTTAAGGCTAGGGCAGGAGCATTAGAGACAAATAGGAGAACATGGAGGTGGAATGGGGGGGTGAAAGAGTGTCTACAGTGTGAGGTGGGAGGGAGGAGAGTGGAGGAGACAATAGAACATATAGTGACAGAGTGCCAGGGGTATGCAGAGGAGAGAGAGGGGTTGGAAAATGAGTTGAAACGGGTGGTAGGGGAGAGGGAATGGGAAGAGCAGAAAGAGGAGGAGGATGAGGGTGTAAAATTTGTGTTAGGTCTCGGGACAGAAGAGGGGGTAGATGGGGAAATGGGGAAAAGAATGAAGGTAGTGAAAAGATTCCTGGAGCAGGTGTGGCAGAAGAGAAAACGGAATAGAATAGAATAGGGTGAGGGGGGAGAAGGGGACCAGAGCGGGGGAGGAAGAAAAATGAGATTAAATAGTAGAGAGGGGAAAAGTTAAATTAAGGTAAGGAGAGAACAAGATATTGGGGGGTGGAGGAGGGGGTAAAATAAGGAGAGGAGAGTTCTGCTTAAGCTATATACTGTACTTCAATTCTTTGTCGTTAACTATCCTTTCTACGACTACATAATTTCTAAACTAATTCTTAAATCTAGCTCTAGCTGTTTCTCGAGAAGTCACCGGTGCATAGGTGAGCTGGCTTTGAGAGGGGACAGCAACTCCACAAAAAGAAGAAGAAGAAGAAGGATTTAACTAATTTAAAAATGAAAATAACACAGTAAACTTATTAACATGTTGGCTCAGGTTTTGTAAATTTCCATACCCATATAACCCGACATTTAGAAAACACGAGCCAAGTTTTGACGAAACTTGGCTCGGATTTTACTAATGTTCATGTTAAAATTACACAGTAACCCTAATAAAATCTTTGTTTGGGTTTTCATAAGGTTAACATTAGCCTAACCTAACGAAGTAAGAATGGGGTTAACATTAGCCTAACCTAACAACCTTACCTAACCTAACCTAGTAAGAATGGGGTTAACATTAGCCTAACCTAACAACCTTACCTAACCTAACCTAGTAAGAATGGGGTTAACATTAGCCTAACCTAACAACCTTACCTAACCTAACCTAGTATTATTGGTGGGGGCTGCCACCCCCGCTGGTTGGGTACTGGCTGAAAAACTTATTGTTTTACAGTAGGCCTATGTATTTTATTTTATTTTTGTTCTCCCTTATAATACATTTCGGCTCTTAATGACATATATAGCAATGATGTATAGCCTATGCTCTACCGGACCTATTAGGCCTAAAAAGATCGATGGGCTAACTGTCCAAAACATCAGTATAACTAACTAGCCCTTGCATGCCAGTTTAATCCTATGCGAAAAAATCTTTTACTTTATGTTACTTTGCGATGACCCATTAAGATTCCCGAGCTAGCTGTGGTCCGGCTCCTTTATTTTGTCCCAACCAACCAACTAACCTTAATGAACAGAGGAGGTACTGGGCTGCCTGGCTGGCCGCTGGAGGCTCGATCACCACTCATCTTGGTCAACAGCTGGTGGATTTTTGTTTCGAATTTTTCCATGTAAAACAAGTGTATGTGCATTTCAAAACCAGCTGTCCTCATCAGCTGTATTTGGAACACTGGTTATTGCACTTTGGACAGTTTACACTTATTGGAAGGCGAAAAGGTATTAAGCAGCCTCAGTCTTTTTAAAGACGGTGGAAAAAGCTTTGATCGGCTCACACCCTCTACACAAGCTGGCCAGAGTCAAACTGACAGCTTATATCCAGGGCCACCTGTTTTCCAAATCATGGCATCACCTGATTGGTCGATAGACATCACGTGTCAGTGAACTCGAGTACTCTTGGCATGAATTAGGTAGGGTGATTACTTTGGCCACGACGCCACCAGTATAGTTCATTGCATTCGCCACCAGATGTCTCAGTTGTTGACTGACAGTCACGCAAAAGAAGTCTCCCAGATGAAGACGAAAAAGAAGAAGTGTAAACAAACCCTTAAAACGTAAATATCCATATACAGTAATATGTATTATGTTAGTTTCCCAGGAATGACACCTACATCAACAATTTGGAGAAAAATCGCTTAATCACATGCTATTGAGCTTAATTTTTTACCAATATTGTAGCGCCTCCTGTATATTGACCACCTTACCTAACCTAACCTAGTATATGGGTGGCGGCTGCCACCCCCGCTGGTTGTGTTAGCCTTTTATTTTTATTTTTTTTGTGCTAGGCCTAGGCTATTAGCCTAGCTTAACAACCTAACTTAGGTCAATATTTACGAGTCACACCACAGCTGGAATCTCATTTCTAAGGGTAGTTTTGGGTTCCTATCATTCTATGCTTCATTGCTAGGCTATATACTTTTTAGCCACCGGATTTTTTTTTTTTTTTTTTTTTCTAAGCATTAGGCTAACCTAACCTAAATGTATTTGGGGGCTATTAGGTTAGGTTAGGTTAGGTTTTTTGGTTAGGCTAGGTTAATGCTAAATAAAAAAAAAAACCCAAGAAAAACAAATAGGCCCTATTTTCCGGTGGACAAATGGGAAGATATTATTGGGATGGAATTTGTGCTGTACCTAGTATCAGTGCATTACCACAAGCCCACCGAAACGTCAATAAAATACCCTCATTGTTCCCTGATTAAATAGCACTGTATGAATATTCCCATATTCAAAATATGCTATAGGGGTGCAATGCCTGGTGAGTTATCTGCTCAACAGGTGGCGTTGTGTGTGTGTAAGTGTGAGAGTCCGAGTGTAGGGGGTGACAGTGAAGCATGGGAACGAGGTGGCTTCAGAGATGGGGTCGTTTCGGGCCATGAGTGAGCACCGTGCCTCATGTGAAGGCAAGATGGCAGGTGCTCGTTGTACAGTACTCTACGTGCTTCACATGTCTCACTCCCTAGACTGGAACAAGACCTCACGGGCTTCACTGTTCATTGTAAAGCGGTGAATGTTAAGGCTCTCAGCCAATGCCCGAGAGGAAGTAAGTTGGAAAAAAAAAAATATATATATAGGCCTAGCAATGAAGCATAGAATGATAGGAACCCAAAATTACCGTTAAAAATGAGATCCAAGCTGTGGTGTGACTTGTAAATATTGACCTTAACTTAGTATATGGGTGGGGGCTGCTGCCCCCACACCCCCGCTGGTTGTGTTAGCCTTTTTTTTTTTTTTTTTTTTTTTTTGTGCTAGGCCTAGGCTATTAGCCTAACTTAACAACCTAACCTAGTATATGGGTGGGGGCTGCTGCCCCCACACCCCCGCTGGTTGGGTACTGGCTGAAAAACTTATTGTTTTCCTACAGTATAGATATAGGCCTATATCTTAATCTTAAGTCAGGAAGAGACGTCAAACTTGGTAGATACAGGGTAAAATGCCGATAAAAGTACTCCGGTTTCACTTACCATAATTGCGAACCTCCAACTTCAGCTGGGGTTTATACTTCCTTTTTTTCTTCATCGGTTTGTTTACACAAAACAGCTGGAAGCACACACTATCAATTGTCACTTTAAAGGTAAAATATATCATATTTAAGAATTTCCATAGGTCCTACAAGGTATTAAGTGAATATATCTGCGAGGCAGAGCAAGATTCGCCGATTCATGGTGCGGACAGGGTGTCAATCCACAAAATATGAATTGTGTTATCATTATGGTTTATTATTTTGTTATCATTATAGCGCGACGGAGCGGCGAAGGCGCGAGTCCGAGGGCATGCCCCCCTCCCCCTGTGATTTTTTTGAGAATTTAGGTGTCTAAAACAGTATTTCCTGCAATCTAAAAGCAATCAAGATGGAAAAGGTGGAGACCAAAATTATGTCAATTTACCCTTTTTGTTTCTTTAAAAAAAAAAAAAAGGTTGGGGGGGAGTTTCTGTTATCATTATACAAAAAGTTAATTTGCGTTATCACTAAAAAAAACAGCGTCGTTTGACACCCTGGGTGCGGACAAGGTCTAAAACTTTCTTCATATTCACAAAACTAGATAACCTGCATGCAAAATGGCTGCCGGGACAAAACTGGTAAGGTTTTGGCTCAGTGTGGTCGAATTCTTGAGGTATGAAATGTACCATGTGGCAACATACAGATTTTTATAAAAACGTACGCGATTTTTGCGGTCGGTCAATAAATGTACCATTATTTTGGGTGGCCTGCTGCTACCTTTATCGCATAAATCTACCTCTTATATGTTATATTCTATATATTTCAAAGTAAGATATGGTCACCATAAGTGTATCAAGTTGAAGCCAAAGCCATTTTCCGAACTACGATGTCTAATGGTAATTTTTTGTAATTACAGTCAGGACCCCCAATACACGATTCCACAATGCGCGAAAACCCTAATACACGAGTGACCCCTCGAAAATAACATTAATTACGCGAGGTGGTACCACAATACACGAATCGAGAGCTAAGAAGGGGCCAAATCCGCTATTCCCGCTTGATACGCGAGCACGTCTACGTTTCGCGAGGCCCAGGAGTAGCTCCGAAAAAAGAAGACGGGCATACGCCTGCCTTCCCTCCCGCTTACCCTCCCTCCCTCCCTCCCACAGTCCCGCTCAAGCGCTCATAGCCGTGCGGAGTGACCAAACGTTTGTAGTGCCTGCCACTTTTTTCGCCATGCCACGCCAATATAAGAAGATATCACACAAAATGAAGGTGGAAGTGTTGGATCGCAAGAAAAAAGGAGAAGGAAACTGTGCAATAGGCTTGTCAGAGTAAACTGTTTGTACGATTTGGTCAGGGAGGGAGAAGTTGGAGAAAATCGTGAAGTCCTACGGTCCTAGTCCTAGCCTATCTACTACTAATTTTAAGGTAAGGTTTCATATTTTTATTCATTGTTCTTCTTATATATAAGATATAGACTGTACTGTAGAGCCAAAAATGTCGAAAATAGGGCCAAAAATGTCGAAAATAGGCCATAATTGAGAGATGTCACCCAATCTAATTATTCCCATTTAAAGTTAGTTCCACAATACACGAATTCACAATACGCGATGCCTCTTGTCACCCCTATTCTCGCGAATTGGGGGTCCTGACTGTACCTTGCAAATAATGGCTATTAATCGCGAATTGTGTAATAAATATGTTACATTTATTTATTGACATGCTTTTATGTAGTTTTCGTATATAATTGAAGAATAGTGTAATGGATTAAGAACTAAGAGGCCAGTCTTACTCATTCAGTGAAGAAAAATGGCGGATTTTCGGTTTCTCGTCATATTTCAGGCTAATATGGAGAATGTAGCTTTAGTATCAGCATTTCCACACATGATTTACAATTGTGAATAACTGAACGTTGTGTATGACAACGAGGAGCTGCTTAAATTGGTGAAAATAGGATAATATTGAGACAATTCTCATGGCCTAACATAGACTTTGGTAAGTATTCGAATTAAGTATTATGTGACCTAGGTAAAAAATATGCATATATATGCAAAGCTGAAGGCTTTCTGAATCATATGTAGGGGGTATAAGAAAGATATGAATTAAATTACCAACGTTATAGGTGGTACCAACATCCGGTAACCCAGAACTTTCCACCATCCACCAATAAATTCGCCGTTTCGTGCCACTTTCACGAAGGTTCACCATGTTATTACATGGCTACCGTAAGCCGATTTTAGTGTTTTAAGTGACTTATGAATAGCTTAGAGTGTGCTCTTTACGAATATACTGTACCAATGAAAGTTATATACAGAAAGTTTTTACATGCGTAATGTGCAAATGAAAATCGGTCTTTAATTGACCGACGGTACTTTTATCGGCTTTTTACCAAGTCAGGAAGAGACGTCAAACTTGGTAGATACATACGATAATTTTATCAAGTCAGTATGCAATGCTCAAAATAAATATATCCCCAAAAGAAAATTTAGATCAACACAGAACCAACCCAAATGGATGAATAATAGACTAATATTAGATCTTCTAGGAAAAAGAGAGGAATAGGCCTATATAGAAAAATTTAAAAAGGCGAATTTCACCTACTTGCTTACTATCAGAATCTATCACGACAGGTTAAAAAGGATATTAGGAAAGAAAAAAGAAATTATGAAATTAAGGTTGCCAATGACTCAAAAAATGATCCTAAAGCTTTTTACCAACTATATAAATGCAAGGTTAGAGATGTAATTGGTCCCCTTAAAACTTCGATAGGAGAAATGACAGAAAATTATTTAGAAATGTGCAGTACATTAAATAGTAAATTTCTTTCCGTTTTCACAAAAGAAAATTTGGCACAGTTTCCAGAAGTTCGTAAGGTATATAGCGATAGTATAGAAAATAGGTTAAGTACGGTTACTATAAGTAGAAATGATGTGCTTAAGGAAATTGACAGACTATAACCTCATAAATCGCCTGGTCTTGATGAGGTATATGCTAGAGTATTAAAAGAATGCAGAGATGAGTTAAGTTACCCATTAACATTTCTATTTACCAAGTCATTAGAAACAGGTATAGTTCCAGAAGCTTGGAAGCTTGCAAATGTAGTTCCGATCTTCAAAAAATGTGATAAATTGATAGCATCCAATTACTGTCCCATTAGTCTCGCTTCAATCATAGGAAAGCTACTAGAGTCAATTATTGCTAGGAAAATGAGAAACCACTTAGAAACATTTAACTTAATCAATTCTTCTCAGCATGGATTCACTCAGGGACGGTCTTGCCTTACAAATTTGCTTAGTTTTTTCTCAGAGGTAGCCTATATGAAGCAGATAATGACAAGTCATATGATATATATTTAGATTTCAGTAAAACTTTCGACAGAGTCCCTCATGAGAGATTGATGAGAAAGGTTGAGGCACATGGAATAGGTGGGGCGTTGTTAGGATGGATTAGGTCATGGCTAACTGGTAGGAAGCAGAGAGTCCGCATAAATGGTACCAAGTCAGAATGGGGAGCAGTCAAAAGTGGTGTCCCCCAGGGATCTGTATTAGGTCCTCTGTTGTTTATTATATACATAAATGACCTTGATTTAGGTATAACTAGTAGGATAAGTAAATTTGCAGACAATAACAAAATGGGGAGAAAAATTGATTCAGATAGAGATATAGAGTGTCTGCAAAGGGATCTAGATACCTTACACGAATGGTCAGTAAATTGGCAGATGAAGTTTAACATTGACAAATGCAAGGTATTAAAGATAGGGAAGATGCATACAAATGTTAAATATAAACTAGCTAATATGGAATTAGAAAACTCAGACTGTGAGAAAGATCTAGGTGTGTTTGTTAGCAATTATTTGAAGCCTAGAAAACAATGTACTGTATAAGCGTTCGTAACAAGGCAAACAGGATTCACGGGTTCATATCTAGGAGTGTGAGTAACAGAACTGCTGATGTTATCTTAAAACTTTACTTGTCATTAGTGAGACCCTATATGGATTATGCTGTTCAATTTTGGTGTCCTTATTACAGAATGGACATAGATTCATTGGAGAGAGTACAACGTAGAATGAAAAAAATTATCCATAATATTAGAAATTTTCCGTATGAAGAAAGGTTGAAGAAATTAGGCTTACATTCGTTAGAGAGACGCAGAGTTAGAGGGGATATGATAGAGGTATTCAAGTGGGTTAGTGGGATTAATAAAGGGGACATGAAAAATGTACTAAAGTTCAGTGATAGCGAAAGAACTCATACAAATGGTTTCAAATTAGATAAATTTTGTTTCAGAAAAGATATAGGCAAATATTGGTTTGGTAACAGAGTTGTAGGGGAGGTGTGGTGGAGTGGTCTTGCCACTGGCCTGGTAATCCAAAGGTCCCGGGTTCAAATCCCGATGTATCAATGGGAAGATATTATTGGGATGGAATTTGTGCTGTACCTAGTATCAATGCATTACCACAAGCCCACCGAAACGTCAATAAAATACCCTCATTGTTCCCTGATTAAATAGCACTGTATGAATATTCCCATATTCAAAATATGCTATAGGGGTGCAATGCCTGGTGAGTTATCTGCTCAGCAGGTGGCGTTGTGTGTGTGTAAGTGTGAGAGTCCGAGTGTAGGGGGTGAGACAGTGAAGCACGGGAACGAGGTGGCTTCAGAGATGGGGTCGTTTCGGGCCATGAGTGAGCACCCTGCCTCATGTGAAGGCAAGATGGCAGGTGCTCGTTGTACTCTACGTGCTTCACATGTCTCACTCCCTAGACTGGAACAAGACCTCACGGGCTTCACTGTTCATTGTAAAGCGGTGAATGTTAAGGCTCTCAGCCTATGCCTGAGAGGAAGTAAGTTGGAATATAGAAAAAAAAAAAAAAAAAAAAAAGAGATGGGTGGAATAGGCTACCAAGTGATATAGTGGGATCAAGAACGATAGAGAGCTTCAAGATAAAATTAGATAGGTATATGGACGAGATGGGTTGGGTGTGAAGGGGCTCTACCAGGTGTGGGCCAATCGGCACTCAGCAGACCCCCATAATCTTGTGTTAATCCCTGACCATTTTGGTGGGGGCAGTACTCAAGGTATTAGTGAGTTGGGCCTATAATTGGGACTTGTAATTGGGGTTGGGTGTGACAGGGATCTGCCTTGTATGGGCTGATCGGCATTTTGCAGACTCCCATTTTCTTATGTTCTTATACTGTAGGCTATGTAGGCCTATTTTATATATATATATATATATATATATTTTTTTTCTCCCTTATAATACATTTCAGCTCTTAATGACATATATAGCAATGATGTATATGCTCTACCGGACCTATTAGGCCTAAAAAGATCGATGGGCTAACTGTCGGTCCAAAACATAAGAAAATGGGAGTCTGCAGAAAGCCGATTGGCCTACACAAGGCAGATCCCTGTCACACCCAACCCTAATTAGCCTATAAGAACATAAGAAAATGGGAGTCTGCAGAAAGCCGATTGGCCTAAGCAAGGCAGATCCCTGTCCCAATTCAATTACAATGCCCAATTATAGGCTCAACACTCCTAATACCCTGAGGATCATCTTACCAAAACGGTTAGAGATTAACGCAGGATTATGGGGGTCTGCAGAGTGCTGATTGGCCCAACCCTGCTGATCCCCATTCATACCCAACCCTTCTCATCCATATGCTTATCCAATTTTATCTTAAAGCTCCCTACCGTTTTAGATCCCACTATAGCACTTGGTAGTCCATTCCACCCATCTACAACTCTGTTACCAAACCAATATTTGCCTATATCTTTTCTGAAACGAAATTGATCTAATTTGAAACCATTGGTACGAGTTCTTTCGCTATCACTGAGCTTTAGTACATTTGTCATGTCCCCTTTGTTAATCCCACTAACCCACTTGAACACCTCTATCATATCCCCTCTAACTCTGCGTCTCTCTAACGAATGTAAACCTAATTTCTTCAACCTTTCTTCATACGGAAGATTTCTAATATTATGGATAATTTTTGTCATTCTACGCTGTACTCTCTCCAATGAATCTATGTCCATTCTGTAATAAGGACACCAAAATTGGACAGCATAATCCATATGGGGTTTCACTAATGACAAGTAAAGTTTTAAGATGACATCAGCAGTTCTGTTACTCACACTCCTAGAGATGAACCCGAGAATCCTGTTTGCCTTATTACGAACGCTTATACACTGTTTTCTAGGCTTCAAATCATTGCTAACAAACACACCTAGATCTTTCTCGCAGTCTGAATTTTCTAATTCTAAATTAGCTAGTTTATATTTAACATTTGTTTGCATCTTCCCTATCTTTAATACCTTGCATTTGTCAATGTTAAACTTCATCTGCCAATTTACTGACCATTCATGTAAGGTATCTAGATCCCTTTGGAGGCACTCTATATCGCTATCTGAATTAATTGATCTCCCCATTTTAGTATCGTCTACGAATTTACTTATCCTACTAGTTATACCTAAATCTAGGTCATTTATGTATATAAGAAACAACAGGGGACCTAATACCGATCCCTGGGGGACACCACTTTTGACTGCTCCCCACTCTGACTTGGTACCATTTATGCTGACTCTCTGTTTCCTACCAATTAGCCATGACCTAATCCATCCCAACAACGATCCTCCTATTCCATGTGCCTCAACCTTTCTCATCAATCTCTCATGAGGGACTCTGTCGAAAGCTTTACTGAAATCTAAATAAATAATATCATATGACTTGTCACTATCTTCTGCTTCATATACCTCTGAGAAAAAGCTAAGCAAATTAGTAAGGCAAGAACGTCACTGAGTGAATCCATGCTGAGAATAATAATATTTATTAAGTTAAATTTTTCTAAGTGGCTTCTAATTTTCCTAGCAATAATAGACTCTAGCAACTTTCCTATGATTGATGTGAGACTAATGGGACGGTAATTGGATGCTATCAATTTATCACCTTTTTTGAAGATCGGAACTACATTTGCAAGCTTCCAAGCTTCTGGAACTAAACCTGTTTCTAATGACTTGTTAAATAAAAATGCTAATGGGTAACTTAACTCATCTCTGCATTCTTTTAATACTCTAGCATATACCTCGTCAGGACCAGGCGATTTTTGAGGTTTCAGTCTGTCAATTTCCTTAAGCACATCATTTCTACTTATACTGACTGTACTTAACATATTTTCTATACTATCACTATATACCATATTGACTTCTGGAATCTGTGCCAAATTTCATTAGTGAAAACGGAAAGAAACTGACTATTTAATGTACTGCACATTTCTAAATAATTTTCTGTTATTTCTCCTATTGAAGTTTTTAGGGGGCCTATTACATCTCTAACTTTAGATTTATATAGTTGGTAAAGAGCTTTAGGGTTATTTTTTGAGTCAGTGGCTATCCTTATTTCATAATTTCTTTTTGCTTTCCTGATTTCCTTTTTGACCTGTCTTGATAGAGTCTGATAGTATACCGGTATATGTAGATGATTTTTGCCTTTCTTTATTTTTCTATATATTCCTTTCTTTTTTCCTATAAGATCTATTAGCTTATTAGTCATCCATTTTGGTTGGTTCTGCGTCGATCTAAATCGTCTTTTAGGGATATATTTATTTTGAGCATTGTGGAGTGACGCAATAAACTGGTTATATGTAGGTGGCAAGTTTAACTCTGGCATATCCTGACTTAATTGCTTAACAATGGGGTCCACCCTTAAGTCTCTTCTTAGCCCACCATAATCGACTTTTCTGAAATCTGGGATAAGTGTCGCATTCTCTTTAGCATTCCCTGTCCATTGTATATTAAAATAAATAGATTTATGATCACTGTTTCCTAGGTGGTCACCAATCTCTACATCATTTATCATATGTTCATTGTTACTGAAAACTAAATCAAGAATATTAATACCTCTAGTTGGCGTATCTATGAATTGAAATAAAAACTATCTTGTACTACCTCAATAAACTCTACTGAATCGGAGTCGCCTATTTGGTGCTGCCAATCAATGTTCGGAAAATTAAAATCCCCCATAATGCACACATTGCTAAACCTTGATGCTATTTTAATTTCCTCCCATAACGATGTTCCGCCATTTCTACTCATATTAGGAGGTCTATATATAACTCCAATAAATATGGTCTCACTACCTTCGTTAACCTCTACCCAAACACTTTCATTATCATTATTTAGTCTAATACCTGATTTAATACAGCTTTTTAATGTACTCCTGACAAACACTGCTATTCCCCCGCCCCTCCTACTTGTTCGGTCATATTTAAACAAACTACAGTATATCCTGGAATATCAAATTCTGCTAAAAAATGCCTAGATTTTGTATTAATCCACGTTTCAGTTAGCGCTATTATGTCTATATTTTCTGTGCTAACGAGTGCTCTAAGTTCGTTCATTTTGTTACATAAACTCCTACAATTTGTATAAGCCCAGCTTAAAAACACCATTAGGACTTACCTCACCGAAACGGTCAGAGGTCAGAAAAACGGTGATCTGCAGATCCCCACACCTGGGCCACACCTGACAGATCACCCTCACACCCAACCCATCTCGTCCATATGCCTATCTAATTGTATCTTAAAGCTCTCTATCGTTCTTGGTTCCACTATAGCACTTGGTAGCCTATTCCACCTATCTACAACTCTGTTACCAAACCAATATTTGCCTATAACTTTCTTGAAACAAAATTTATCTAATTTGAAACCATTTGTACGAGTTCTTTCGCTATCACTGAGCTTTAGTACATTTTTCATGTCCCCTTTATTAATCCCACTAACCCACTTGAATACCTCTATCATGTCCCCTCTAACTCTGCGTCTCTCTAACGAATGTAAGCCTAATTTCTTCAACCTTTCTTTATACGGAAGATTTCTAATATTATGGATAATTTTTGTCATTCTATGTTGTACTCTTTCCAATGAATCTATGTCCATTCTGTAATAAGGACACCAAAATTGAAGATGAACCCGAGAATTCTGTTTGCCTTGTTTCGAACGCTTATACACTGTTTTCTAGGCTTCAAATCATTGCTAACAAACACACCTAGATCTTTCTCACAATTTGAGTTTTCTAATTCCATATTAGCTAGTTTATATTTAACATTTGTATGCATCTTCCCTATCTTTAATACCTTGCATTTGTCAGTGTTAAACTTCATCTGCCAATTTACTGACCATTCGTGTAAGGTATCTAGATCCCTTTGGAGGCACTCTATATCTCTATCTGAATCAATTTTTCTCCCCATTTTGGTATCGTCTGCAAATTTACTTATCCTACTAGTTATACCTAAATCAAGGTCATTTATGTATATAACGAACAACAGAGGACCTAATACAGATCCCTGGGGGACACCATTTTTGACTGCTCCCCATTCTGACTTGGTACCATTTATGCTGACTCTGCTTCCTACCAATTAGCCATGACCTAATCCATCCCATCAACGCCCCACCTATTCCATGTGCCTCAATCTTTCTCATCAATCTCTCATGGGGGACTCTGTCGAAAGCTTTACTGAAATCTAAATATATTATATCATATGACTTATCATTATCTACTGCTTCATATACTTCTGAGAAATAACTAAGCAAATTAGTAAGGCAAGAATGTCCCTGAGTGAATCCATGCTGAGAAGAATTTATTAAATTAAATGTATCTAAGTGGTTTCTAATTTTCCTAGCAATAATTGACTCTAGTAGCTTTCCTATGATTGATGTAAGACTAATGGGACGGTAATTGGATCAGTATAACCCAGCTCTCCGCTACATAACAGGGGGTCCGGGGGGCTATGCCCCCCGGCCGCTGGAGAAATTTTGAGATGTGAAGGTAAATATAGCCTACATGCTCAAAATTTATTAAAAGGAATTAATAATATTGTAAGTAAAAGGGATGTTATGTATGTTTACTGGTGTTTAATCAGGATACTAGGGGAGCTGGCTGCCTGTACTTCAGTCTCGAAGGGATTCACTTCAGGTCCACTAATATAGGCATTGAAAACAGGTTTTTAAATTATTATTAGCAGTCCCTGTTTTAGTTTTGTAACTTTTGTCCAATAAAGATTTCATGTATAGGCCTATTTGTTGTTGCATTCCAAGAACTATTACATACCGGTACTTAATTTATATCCTTTCATATGATACATGAGTTACTACGGTATAGAGTACAGTACTGGTTAAAATACATACCGGTACCAAGTTTCAAGAATAAACATTGATTAGAACATTTGTTTGTCTATTATTTGCCCTGGGCCGAGTAAAAAATACCTGGATAGGCTATTCCCATCTCGGTTTAAGTACAATCAGTAGGAACGTAGAAACTTACTTTAATTTTCACAGCTTCAAAAGACTCAAGATTCTGCTAGGCTAATTCCGAGAATATTCAATCAAGTCTCCGTTACCCCCATGAAGTCAGGTTATAGTAATGACAAGACATACCAATTATATATGTTAGTTAGTGGGTTTGTGGCCAGTGTGGACTGTGGGGATAGTGGCAGCCCCCACTTTGGACACTAAGACTAAGTAAGTTAGGTTAGGGTAAGGTAATGCAAATTATCTACTCATAACATGATAAACAATTGAACAATAATCTACTGTAGCCTACTATATTCCTTGAAGAAATAAAAACAAAGGTAGCATTCAAGGAGACTACTGCAGGACGGGTTGGGCACCCAGGCTTTATTGTGGTAGGCAGGGAGGGTTCTGTGGGGGCGCTCGGTTGTGGCCTTGGCCTTGCTCGGGGCCTTGGGGCTGTTCGGCCAGGCAGCTTGGGGAGCAGCAACAACAACAACAACTACTGCAGGACTCTTCTTCTTCTTACCTCTGACCGGGTATAGGCTATCCTAGTGTTTACTAGCCTATATCCCTTTGAAAGGACATTAGCCTAACCTATCCTAGTATTATAGGTGGGGGCTGCTGCCCCCACACCCCCGCTTTGACTTAGATTTTTGGTGTATTTGTCTGTGAAGTGGGTATTTTTCAATTTGTTGATAACGAAAATCCTCCATGCGGACTATATGGAGAAAAAGGTACAATTTTAGTTACTGGACACCTATTTGACAGGTACCACCGAGGATTTAATACATATTTTTTTCGGTTTCCACGCACCCAACACCAAGCTACACCTTTTTCTGGTCCGGTAATAGTATTGAAAACGATATAATAACTTTTTAAATGTGGTTTTCGACGAGAATAAAACGGTGCGTTTGGGCCGAAAATTGGCGGCGGGGGGGAGTCCGTCGTCGCTTCGGATCGTCGCGGTTTGTTTACCCAGGACGCTCGAGGTTACTACGGCCAGCTGTTTTACTTGCCCCCTGCTGGCCACATAGATGACGATTATTATAATTCACGGGGGGGTGAGGGGGCAGAGCTCAACCCTGTCCTGTATCCCACGGCCTATAACGCAAGTCTTTATCAAAAAATGGACCCAACAACTGGTTATATAAGCTTAGCCATTTGAAGTCGACCGCCAAGGCGGCGGGACCGGGAAGTCACTCCGAGCGTAAAGTAAACAAAGCGACGCTACTTCCACGAACACAACCGAGTTGTCTTTATATTTCGTCTCATATTATCATTATTAAAGTGTCCCCATTGCTTTTTTAGTGTTTAGTACACCAGAAAAGGGTGTAGCTTGGTGTTGGATGCGTGGAAACCGGAAACAAATATGTATTAAATCGTTGGCGGTACCTGTCAAATAGGTGTCCAGTAACTAAAATCGTACCGAGAAAAATATGGCGAATCTATTGGTGCCTATTTTCCCTAATAAATTGTTTCTCATAACATCGCACTAGTGTCCTTGAATATTATCAAAACAGACAATTGTACATAAGGCTGCGGAAAGATTCTTTAGTGATACCCAAGTCATGGCCAGGATTCCGGGAAATCTATAAATGCACTGTAGGCGGTAGGCCTAGCTGCTGGCTGTAGCCTACACTTATTAAATTGTACCGGTAATCTGGCTAAAAAGTTACCGGTATACAAAATGAGAACATAGAGGCAGGGTGCAGATCCCACTTTGGACACTAAGTTTGGACTTTGGTTTTGCTTACCTTAGTGAGCAAAACCAAGTTATTGCAAATCTTCCACTCATAATATAAACTACAATAAAATAAGATACCTGCAATACCTACTGTAGCCTATTCTGCCTATAGCCTATACCTTGAAAACAAACACAAACGGTAAGACTGCGAAAGTATTCTTCAGTGATAGGCTCACTAATGCCTTCAAAATTTTCTATGACAGAGCTCCAGAGTATCTAAAGAGTGATTTTGTTAAAGCAAATGAGAGGAGTGGACATAATACAAGAAACCGAATGTTTAAATTTAAGGTCCCGAGAATCCAAGGACAGGGTAAGCAAACATTCTTCTTCACTGCCATCAAAGACTGGAACGACCTACCCCAGTCAGTCCGTGAAAAGAGAACACTGTATTCCTTCAGACGTAACCTGAACCGGACAGCTGCGAGAAGGGAGCACCAAGCTTATGTCTACTACTAGATACGACATAAGAGATAGGCATTAGGCAAACCAAACTGAAATGATTACTGATTACGGATTACTGATATTTACTATAGGATGTAAGGTATCTTAAAATAACCCCCTAGAAATACTTTCTCTAAAGTATCTATTTCTTTTATCCTCCCCTTTTCCCCAGCTAACCTAATCCCACAAGGACCCCAATGGAAATACGCCTAACGGCCTTATTGGGCTATCCTTAGTTGGAATTATGCAAAGCTGGTAGGCTACATGTCATATTTGTAACATACAGTACTATGTGGTACCAACTCTGTAAATTGGTAACTGAATAAATACTATTATTATTATTATTATTATGTTGAGCATGTCTGAGGGTACGGGCACTCACTCGGGCAGTGCAATAGGCCTAGATGGTAAAATCATCAACGTACAGGCTGCCATGGACTTCCGGCAGCAATTGTTGAATGACTTTATTTATGGCCGCGGCAAAAAGTTTGCTGCGGAGAACGCTGCCCTGGGGAACACCATTGACGAGTGGAAAGACATTAGAAAGAATTCCCTCCGCTCGAGTCTGGATTGTTCGATCTGAAAGAAAGTTGGAAATAAACCTAACTTAACCTAATAGGCCTAGCCCTCAAAATACCAAATACATTTAAGTTAGGTTTTTTGGTTAGGTTAATGAAAAAAATAAAAATAAATAGGCCTAAGATCAATATTTACGAGCCGCACCACAGCTGGGATCTCATTTCGATAATCTTCAAGGACATCCGCCTTATTAGAAACAATGGGAAGGATGTAGTTTCTGGGTGTCGTGTGCGCTCGCACTTACGTTCCCGTTTATTTCGACCCTATATTTTCTGCTATTTGCCCCTTGTCATTACTGCATGAATACAGTACTAGGTTAGGTTAGGTTAGGTTGTTTGGTTAGGCTAATGTATTTTTATATCCAAAGGCATCCGCATAGTGTAAACAAGGTGGGCGGTACACCCGGTAACTACATTCTTGCCGAAACAATTTATTAGGGAAAATAGGGACCAATAGACTCGCCATATTTTTCTCATTATAGTCCGCATGGAGGAATTTCGTTATCGACACTTGAAAAAACCTGATTTTACAGAAAATACACCAAAAAGATGCCAAAGAGCGGGGGTGTGGGGGCGGCAACCCCCACCCATAATACTAGGATAGGTTGTTGTTGTTGTTTCCTAAGCTGCCTGGCCGAACAGCCCCGAGTCCCTGAGAAAGGCCATGGCCACGATTGGGCTTTCCCACAGATCTCTCATTGAGTGTAGATTGTGTTGTTGGCGTAAGTGGTTGTGTGAAATGCAGTCTTCTATGATGTGTTTAAACCTCTGTTCCCGGAAGGGCTCTTGAACGCCCATAAAAAAGCATACACGAGCTGCCCGGAAGGGCTCTTTAACGCCCAGTGGTTGAAAGCCTGTGAGCTGGGTGTGCGAGGCGTCGGTCCGACGCATGTAAACAACAGCCGGCTGGACCGACGCCCCGCATCTTCGGCCACAAGAAGGAGAGCGTCGCTTGTTCGTATACGGTAGCCTAGCCTAGACGTTTTTCGGCCAAAACACCTGGGTTTCGGGGAATATTTATGTAATGCGTAGCCGGGGCTGGAGGGTTAATGGTATGGGGTGCTGTGTTACATCCCGGGCAGGCGTCGACAACGGAGTCATCCAGTCTCTTCTGATAGCTCAGGAGAGCTGGATGGTGTCCACATCTCAGCCTGGCCAGGTGGACTCTGTCCTCGCGAGGAAGGGAGGATTCGGAAGGATGGATTTCGGGAGGTCGTGCATGCAGCTGCGTGTTGTCTGTGAGTGAGTGGATGGATCGGTGAGAGATATGAGTATGGATGTGCTTTTGGAAGTTGGTTCGGGGTGGGCAGGGAGGGAGAGAGGACAATAATTGTGTGTGATACCGTGTGCTGGGTGTTGTTTTGATATTTCTTGGTGTCTGTGGGTGTGTTGCCATGTAGTTTAGTGGGTGGTCTTGGTTCGTGGAGGCTGCTGCCAGGAATTGAGTGCCTCTCATGTCCAGATGGTCTTTGACTTTGAGGATTTTGGTTTCTTGATGTAGGTGATCTGTGGGTGCAGTAGCTGTGCAGCCTGTAATGATCTTCAGGGCTTTGTTTTGAATAGTCTGTAAGGTCTTATGATGTGTTTCAGCTAGGTTAGAAGCCCAGGCTGGGCTTGCGTATTCCATCACTGATCTTATGTATTGTTTATATACTGTGGTGGTAGTTTCTTTGTTGTGTCCAAATTTTGTGTGAGCAAGTGACCTGAGGGCGTTAAGTCTGGGTGTCAGTTTCTTTTTAATGTTTGTGGTGTGCTGTTTGAATGTCATATGAGTATCATATGTTACTCCTAGGATTTTGGGTGTGTGTGTATGTGTTAGGGGTGTGTTGTTTATGGTGAGTTGAGGGATGTATTCGTGTTCTCCTGTCCAACTTGTGAGCAGGGTTGCGGTGGATTTGGCTGGGGCTAGATTAAGTCTGTTTGTAGTGCACCAGCCATGTAGTGTGTTGAGATAGGGTTGAAGGAGATCTGTTGCTCTTTTTGGGTCATGGTGTGTGCATGTGAGTGTTATGTCATCTGCATAGGAGGCTAAGTTTATTTGGGGCGTATTGGGTGTAGTTATATCGTGCATGTACAGATTGAAGAGTGCGGGCGATAGGACGGATCCTTGTGGGACTCCGTTTGGAAAGTTTCTGATTTTAGATGACTGACCGGCAAAAGATACGTGTGCACATCTGCCTGCTAGGAAGTTGGCCAGCCACCTTTTTGTGTTGTTGTTGTTGTTGTTGTTCCCCAGGCTGCCTGGCCGAACAGCCCCAAGGTCCCGAGCAAGGCCAAGGCCATAAAGCGCCCCCACAAAACCCTCCCTGCTTACCACTAACAAAACCCAGGTGACCGAAGCCACTCTAAGGCAGGGAGCTGAGGAGGGCGCGGAAACGCCCGAGAAACCAAAGCCCCACCCAAGGCCCTGTGCCCCTCAGCAATTATGAAGGGAAAGTTGAGGGGCAAGGGAAAAATGTGACGCTTTGGCTCCCAATCTGCCAACTTTTAGGTTGGCAGTAGGGAGGTCGATCCACGGAAAAGACGCCGTCACTTGAGATCTAGAAGATATATAAGTAAAAGGAACAGTCAGAGTAAGCTATGGGTATGGCAGAGATCGCTCAGCTCTCACTCTGATAGACCAGCCCATCACCACATGACTAGAACCCAATCCTCTCAGCATCAGCTAGGAAAGGCCCTAGAAAGCCGCCTTTGGCGGGGGGATAGCTCCCCTACTTTAACTCCTTTCGGAGTTGGGCACCCGCCACACTTTTTGTGTTGTAGATTTTGTTTGTTAGGTTGTGGCGGGGGATGGCATCGAAGGCTTTACTAATGTCGAGTGTGGCTAATAGTGATCTGTGTGGTGGTCTAGCTGAGTTGATGCCGTCAAAAGCTCTTTGTGTAAGGTCTGTGAGAAGAGTGTTTGTGGAGTGCAGTGGCCTAAAGCCATGTTGTGTTGGATCTAGGGGTAGGTCGGGTGTAATTAGTTGTAATACTAGGCGTTCCATGACTTTGGAGGGGGAGCAAAGGAGTGTGATGGGGAGGTGCGAGGAGGGTAGCGTGGGATCTTTGTTGGGTTTGGGGAATGTGATGATGATACCATGCTTCCAAATGTCTGGTATTGTGTTGTGTGAATAGCTGTAGTTTGATATGTTAGTGAGTGCTTGTATGCCTTGTGGTCCCAGGTGTCTGGGCCGGTATTTATAAAATAATTTACAAATTTCCCTTAAAGTAATTTTAACTAAAAGAGAATCATTAAAAGTTATTCATAAAACATTTAACCCGGGAACTGCGGGGAGACTCTTAAGAGTTCCCCCGGCGGACTGCGGGGAGACTCTTATGAGTGAGTGAAAAAAAAATCAACTTTTGACATCGAAAAAAAATAAAATAAAATATTTTTATTTTTTTGGGGCCCCTGGGCCATGCAAAATCTCAGTCCTCTACCTCCCCTCCTTCCCCACTTTCCTCCTCTCCTTCAGTTATCACCTATTTTCCCTGTTATTCCCTTATTCTGAGGTATATTTTCGTGCTAACATTAGCGAGTTGCAAGCAGGGTGTTGTCATCACTGATGGCAAGAGAGAGAGAGAGAGTATCGATCGACTGTGTCTCAGTGGCCTTGGGGGAAATTGGCGGGAAAGTAGCTTGCCTCACCCATACATTATACAACTCGCGGGCTATATCTCCGATTTTGACCATCCAAACGCTGTTTTCACTCGTTTTATTGTTGTTTCAGGTTAATACCTTTATAATCAACCCATAATAGGCGCATATGGATAAGTATTAATGCTATTAATGGCACAATTAATATTTTAGTGACGGAAACACCTCAAATACGTCAGCACAGGGGGACGTTTCCAATTACCCCCATGCGCACTTCAGAGGTTAAAAGCAGCTTTTAGTGGAAGCGTTAAGAAGGCTGCCACAACCGCTAGTTCGCTACATCTAGCAAGATTACAATCGATGAATAACGTTTAATAGGTAAGTATAGGCTTCTAATTGCATATACTAATTACTATAAAACATTAGGGTAATTATGCAATATTTTGTTATTGTGAAATCTATTATATATTGCTAAATTGAAAGGGTAATATATTTACCATACGAAAACAATTGCATACTCCGGTGTGGCAGCATCTGAGATAGTTGCCAAATTCACGAGTTTTCACAATTCGTAAAGTGGGGTAATTTCGGAAATTTTTCGAGTTTGTTTTTTACAATTTCTCATGACTGTAAACACATTGTAGAGATTTAACTAGGTCAAGTGATGTGTAGTGATAATGCGCCGTGCGCCGTAATCCAGGAAGCCTCTTAAAATTATCCCCCATAATATCCTTATCCTTATCCTATCCGAAATCACCCCAGTTTACGGTAATTTGCGAAAAAATAGGGTGCAAATAGGCTACTTGTTCTCGGATGTTATGAAATAGGCCTATCTTGTGACAATCCAATATTATATCTTAGTCCTTCTACACTCCTTTAATTTGGTCTATTTGTTAGTGTTCTTCCAACAAGTACAGTATAGGCATTTGTCAACGAGGACGCTGGAACTGTCGAGGTTGTGGGCGGAGGACGAGGAGGATTTACCCATCTAAAAATAGAGAGACCGACCGCGGCAAAAAATGTAGTCGGACATATATACAGTATGAATCGAAATGTTTAAAGTAGGTTGATATATAAGGTGGTAGGTTACTTTCTAATATAGCTTATTCGTTGGAGAACACACAGTGGATCACCTTTGGGTCGTATGATGTACGGGGTGGTATATGGAATTTATGGATAGAATCAAGAGTTACCTAACATACTGCACTTGATAATATATCTAACCTACAATCATACCACCATGAGTTACTCATTCAGTTACATTTTGACCGTTGCCAAATAACGTAGGGTACTAGGCCTACATACTTTCATCTCTGGGTTAAGAGCTTTGTTCTTCTGTCTCCTTCATGGTTTAAATGGTGTACTTCGATTAACTCGCTATAGGCCTATTAATCCAATTAATCTTTCTAACATGAACATTCCTTGGCAGGGGGTGGCGGATTTGTTATTCAATCATCTTCATCGTCCTCTAAAAGTAACTTTTAAGCGCTAACAGTCCCAAGGGGAGCTTTTAGTTTTCGCTGGGTTTAAAAGCTACTTTTAGCCGCTAAAAGTTTTTTTGCCCAACTTTTAAGTTTTAAAAGTTGGCGCCATCTTTAAAAGCTACTTTTAGGCCTAAAAGTGCTTTATAAATACCGGCCCTGAGGTGTATGTTGCTTATGTTGTCTAGGCCACAGGCAGGTGAGTGCTTGAGATTGTTGATGATATGCTTTGTCTGGTGATTGGTGAAGGGTGTATAGTCAGGGTCTGTGGGGAATTGTCTCTTACGTCGGATGAGACGTCTGTCGTCTTTGTGAGGTTTTAGGTGGCTGACATGTGAAAAGTGATTGATGAAAGTGTTTGCTTGTTGTTTACATGAAGGAGTAGAGTCTGTTGTTGTGATTGCATCATGTGATTGTGTTGTGTTGCTGTTGGAAAGTGTGATGCTGTTTAGTGTTTTGTAGAGTTTTTTGGGGTTTGTTTTGTGATCAAGTGTTTGTAGGAAGTTATTCCAATTTAGTTTTTGTTGTTCTTGTATTTTGTTGTTAGTTTGGGTGTTGAGTGCTTGAATTTGTTGTGTGATGTCTTGTGTGTGGGGTGCTGGGGAGTGTTTCAGTGTGTCGCGTTGTCTGATGAGGTTTTGAATTTCTGGTGTGAAGTTGGGGTTGTGTCTTTCTCTGTTACCTCTTGGAATGTGTTTCTTGTCAGCGTTTTGGATAGTTTTATTGAGTATGTGTACAGCATTGTTGATGTTAGTGATGGGTGTACTGTTTAGAGTTGTGAAGTGTTGTTCTGTCTCATTTGTTAATGCTTCCCAGTTAGCTCTTTTATAATTGGTGTATGTGTGTTTGTGGCTAGCTGGGGTGAGTCTGGTTTTGGTGGTGATAATGATCGGGAGGTGGTCAGAGCCTAAGGTTCTGACCACCCTCCAGGATGTTGTGGGGGCGAGTTCTGGGGAGCAAAAGGTGATGTCTGGAGATGATGGGTTATAGAGGGCTTGGTGAGGAATATGGGTATGTTGATGGATGTCATTAAGGATGCTAGGATAGGTTAGGTAAGGTTGTTGTTGTTGTTGTTCCCCAGGCTGTCTGGCCGAACAGCCCCAAGGTCTCGAGCAAGGCCAAGGCCATAAATGAGCGCCCCCACAAAATCCTCCCTGCTTACCACTAACAAAGCCCGGTTGACCGAAGCCACTCCAAGGCAGGGAGCTGAGGAGGGTGCGGAAACGCCCGGGAAACCAAAGCCCCACCCAAGGCCCTGTGCCTCTCAGCAATTATGAAGGGAAAGTTGAGGGGTAAGGGAAAAATGTGACGCTTTGGCTCCCAATCTGCCAACTTCTAGGTTGGCAGTAGGGAGGTCAATCCACGGAAAAGACGCCGCCACTTGAGATCTAGAAGATATATAAGTAAAAGGAACAGTCAGAGTAAGCTATGGGTATGGCAGAGATCGCTCAGTTCTCACTCGGATAGACCAGCCCATCACCACATGACTAGAACCCAATCCTCTCAGCATCAGCTAGGAAAGGCCCTAGAAAGCCGCCTTTGGCGGGGGGATAGCTCCCCTATTTCAACTCCTTTCGGGGTTGGGCACCCGCCGTTAGGTAAGGTTGTTAGGTAAGGACATTAGCCTAACCTAAGAACCTTACATAAGGGTGTTAGGTTAGGCTAATGTCCTTTCAAAGGGGTATAGGCTAGTTACTAGTAAACACTAGGATAATAATAATAATAATAATAATAATAATAATAATAAAAAATATCTAAGCAAAGAAAAACGAACGAACAGCCTCGGATGCGGACGGAACCAACGTTGACGAACCACGACCGACTAAGGACATGCCTTCGGACATTCTGAGAATGGCTACGTGGAATGTTAGTGGCATGAATGATGGCACAAAAGAGAGAGAGGTTCTGGAAGTGTTAGTGAATGCCAGGCTGGATGTATGTGGAATGACAGAGACCAAATGGAAAGGTTCAGATGTGAGAGAATGGGAATGTGGAATGGGTGTGTGTGCTGGAGTGAGTGAAGGAACAGCGAGAGAAGGTGCATGTTTGTTTGTAAGTAGCAAATGGAAGGAATGTGTAAGAGAGTATGGGTCTGTGGGTTCAAGGATTGTGTGGGTGAGAATGAAAGTAGGAATACAAACGTGGGTGATTGTATGCGTGTATGCCCCGACAGAGGATTTACTTGAAAGAAAGAAAGAGGAGTTCTGGATGAATGTGGAGGCGTGCCTGGAGAAGTTTGACAAGAACGAAAGAATATTTCTGATTGGGGATATGAATGGTAAGGTGGGTGATAGGAAAGTTGAGGGAGTGGTGGGAGGGTGGGGGGTACCATCAGAGGTGAATGGGAATGGTAGTGCACTTGTGGACGTATGTGTGGGGAGGAGGCTGTGGATAGCCAACACCTTCTTCCGACACAGAATGATCCACAGGTACACGTGGAAACGGATGTTGACGATGAAGGATAAGACAGTGGTGGAACGAAAGTCATTGATTGATTATGTATGTGTGGATGAACGAATGAAGAAATCTGTGATGGATGCTAGGGTGTATAGGGGTATTGGAGGGGGTCTGTCTGATCATTATGTAGTGGTAGCTAAGGTTAGGATACAAAAGAAGTGGGTGAGGAGAGCGGGAGGGAGGCAAGAGGAGGGTGGAATGGTGAGGAGGGTGGAGAGGTTGCAGGAGGAGGAAGTCAGGGAGGAGTACAGGAGAGCAGTGGAAAGACGACTAGGTGGGTTCGACCTGGAAGTTATGGAGGAAGTGGAGGAGATGAGCAAGGTGTTTAAGGATGAGATCTGTGCAGCATGTGAGGAGGTGTGTGGAGTGAGGAGAAGAGGGAGGGGAGTGAAAGGTACAGCATGGTGGACAGAAGAGGTAAGAATAGCTGTGGAAGAAAAGAAGAAAGCATATAGAGAGTGGTTGGGTAGTAGAGGGAATGAAGATTCCGAGAGACAGAAACGAGCGAGGTACGTGGAGAGTAAGAGGGTGGTGAAGAGAGTAGTGAAGGAAAGTAAGAGAAGAGTAGATGAGGAATTTGGAAGGAATCTGAGTGTAAAATGGAGGGAGAGTAAGAAACTGTTCTGGAAAGAAGTCAAGAAAGTTAGGGAAGGTAGCAAGGGAAACAGTAAGGGTGTGAAAGATAAGAATGGGAGAATGCTAGCCGAGAAGCAAGAGAGAGTCGAAAGATGGAGGGAGTACTTCAGTGAGTTGCTAAATGAAAGGAATGAAGAGCCAGCAAACATAGCTGGATATGGTATGGGAGGGAGAAGAAGAGAAGTAGTGGAGGAGGAGGTGGGGATCAGGAGGTCAGAAGTGTGGGAAGCCATGAAAAGAGTGAAGTTGGGGAAAGCACCAGGAACAGATGGAGTGTGTGGGGAAATGTTGAGGTATGGTGGTGAGATAGTGATAGAATGGGTATGGAAAATGTGCAAACTAGCATGGGAGAAGGGGAGTGCACCCGATGACTGGAAGACTGGCATAATAGTCCCCCTATATAAGGGCAAAGGGGAAAGAGGAGTGTGTGGTAACCACCGAGGAATATGTCTTCTAAGCGTAGTAGGGAAGGTATACAGTAGGGTAGTGATTGAGAGAGTGAGAGTGAGAACGGAGAAATGGATAGGCGACGAGCAGGGAGGTTTTAGGAAGGGAAGAGGATGTGTAGATCAGATTTTTACCCTGAATTGTGTTGTGGAGAAGTATCTGGAGAAGAAACAAAAGGTGTATGTTGCCTTTATGGACTTGGAGAAGGCCTATGACAGAGTGGATAGAGAAGGTTTGTGGAAAGTACTTAGAATATACGGAGTAGAGGGCAAGTTGCTGAAAGCAGTGAAGAGCATGTATGAGGGTGCAAAGGCGGCAGTACGTGTGGAGAGTGAGCAGAGCGAGTTCTTTGACCTGAATGTTGGTTTGAAACAGGGGTGTGTGATGTCCCCGTGGTTGTTTACTGTATATATGGATGGAGTTATGAAAGAAATACTATCAGAGCAGTGGATGTTGGTGTATCGCTGAAAAGGGAGGGAATTGAGTGGAAGCTACCTATACTGCTGTTTGCGGATGATACAGTTCTGATGAGTGATAATGAATGGGAGTTGCAGGGTCTGGTAAATGAGTTTGGAACAGTGTGCGAAAAACGGAATTTGAAGGTAAATACGGGGAAGAGCAAGGTTATGGTCTTCGAAAGGGGTGAAGTCACAGAGTGTGAGGTGAAGCTGAACGGTCAGGCTATGGAGATCGTCAACTCTTTTAAGTATCTGGGCAGTGTGTTGAGTAAAGATGGGACTATGGATGAAGAGGTGCGGGAGAGGGTACAACAGGGGAAGAGGGTTGTAGGAACGCTAAAAGCAGTAACAAGAAATAGGGTGGTCAGTATGGAAGTGAAGAAGTCCTTGCATGACAGTGTGGTAATCCCGACACTGACTTACGGAAGCGAAGCATGGACGTTGGTTGAGAGACTCAGACCAAGAGTGAGAGCAGTGGAAATGAATTACTTAAGGAGGGCGTGCGGAGTTACATGGAGGGATAGACAGACTAATGAGGAAGTAAGAAGGAGGTGTGGTGTGGAGGTAGATGTGCTGGAAAGTGTGAAAAGGAACAACTTGAGATGGTTCGGCCATATGGAACGTATGGAAAGCGAGAGAATGACTAAGAGGGTGTACGAGAGCGAGGTGGAGGGACAGAGGGGGAGAGGTAGACCGAATATGAGGTGGAAGGATGGAGTGAGGAACTACATGAACGAAGGCGGTGCTGGTTGGGGGGAGGGGCGTCGACTGACTGGGGACAGAGGTGCATGGGGGCGGTTCGTTCGTGGCCACCCCTTCGGGGATCACGGCGTCAGGCAATAGATAGATAATAATTATAATATTTATTCAGTTAGCAATTTACAGAGTTGGTACCACATAGTATGTTACAAATATGACATGCCCAGCTTTGCATAATTCCAACTAAGGATAGCCCAATAAGGCCGTTAGGCGTATTTCCATTGGGGTCCTTGTGGGATTAGGTTAGCTGGGGAAAAGGGGAGGATAAAAGAAATAGATACTTTAGAGAAAGTATTCCTAGGGGGTTATTTTAAGATACCTTACATCCTATAGTAAATATCAGTAATCATTTCAGTTTGGTTTGCCTAATGCCTATCTCTTATGTCGTATTTAGCAGTAGACATAAGCTTGGTGCTCCCTTCTCGCAGCTGTCCGGTTCAGGTGTTCCTTCAGGCTACGTCTGAAGGAATACAGTGTTCTCTTTTCACGGACTGACTGGGGTAGGTCGTTGTTGTTGTTGTTGTTCCACAAGCTGCCTGGCCGAACAGCCCCAAGGCCCCGAGTAAGGCCAAGGCCATAAACGAGCGCCCCCACAGGGGTAGGTCGTTCCAGTCTTTGATGGCAGTGAAGAAGAATGTTTGCTTAGCCTGTCCTTGGATACTCGGGACCTTAAAATTAAACATCCTGTTTCTTGTATTATGTCCACTCCTCTCATTTGCTTTAACAAAATCACTCTTTAGATACTCTGGAGCTCTGTCATAGAAAACTTTGAAGGCATTAGTGAGCCTGATTTGTTTGGCCCTGCCAGAGACATTGAGCATACCTTGTGACTGAAGTTGTTCCTGGTCAACATGTGATCTGGGTCCTAGCTTCAGCATGAACCTAACCATTTTATTTTGAGTGACCTGAAGTTTGTGCTGTGCTGATTTAGATGATGCAGAGTACCAGGATGACACAGAATAATCAAAATAACATTGAACAAGCGCTTGGCAAAGGGTCTTTTTGGTCGCCGCTGGCAAGCATCCCTCCTGTCTATACAGGTATTTTATACATGCTCTACACTTACTCAGGATAAATTCCAAAATTGTTTCACCTGACAAACTCGAGTCCAGTTTTAGTCCGAGATATTTAACTTGTGACACTGTTGTTATAGGAATATCATTACAGTTGACCGAGATAGCCTATACCTGGTCAGAGGTAAGAAGAAGAAGAGTCCTGCTGTAGTCTCCTTGAATGTTACCTTTGTAATTAATTAGAAATCTCGGTAAAACCTATTTTCCCCATTAGGCCTATCGATCGATGTTGAGACACGCCCTCCGATAGGGCCTAGTGATATGAAAAGACATTAGCCTAACCTAACAACCTTACCTAATCTAACCTAGTATTATGGGTGGGGGCTGCTGCCCCCACACCCCTGCTGGTTGAGTACTAATCCCTTAGTAAATAAATAAAAAAAAAAATTGGCTGTCGATTAAAAATTTACCAGAACGTCCCTGACTTCCCAAATTGACTATGCTAATTCCTTGAACGTGACTACAGTGCGTTGTTATGTGTGCGATTAGTTTGCTTGGGAAACATTAACTTGCTCATGTAGTAATGTACACCCTATGTGGTGGATTGTGTTCTTTTATTTATAAATAATTATTTTACTTAACCTAAGACGTGCGCATGGCGGGTATGAGACACCACACGCCTGTGCGCACGTATTTGAGCTGTTCATATCACTAACATCGTTATTTTACCATAAATAGCATTAATACTTACACATATGCGCCTATTTTAGGTTGATTATAAAGGTATTAACCTGTTACAGTAATAAAACACGAGGAAACAGCGTTTGGATGGTCAAAATCGGCGATACAGGCCGGGAGTTACATAATGTATGGCTGAGGCAAACTCCCTCCCCTCCCCTTGTCTGGAGAGACACAGTTACGCAATAGTCTCTCTCTCGCTCTTTCCCACGCTTGGTAACAGTGATGACAACGCCCTGCTACCAACTTGCTAATGTTAGCACGAAAATAGACCACAGAATAAGGGAATAACAGGGAAAATAGGTGATAATTGAAGGAGGGGAGGGAAGTAGGGGATGTGGAGGAGTGATATTTGGCATGGCCCGGGGGCAAAAAAAAAAAAAAAAAATTGGGGGGGGGGTGTTTTAACCCTTAAAAAGCGGCTCACCACATAAGTCGAGTTGAAAAAACTGGCAAAAAACGGGTGAAAAAAGGGTGGAAATCGAGTGAAAATGGGTGGGATAGTAATGATCCATACGTCCGACATCTGTGGCCTCCCGGCCCACACTAACTCCAGTTCCCCCACCGCACGTGAGGATGACAGTGTAACCAATAGTTCGCTAAAAGTGAGCAAGGTAGCAAATTCAGCTAAACTTCCATCTTCGAGGTAACACTGTCAGTGCTCCACGAGTGCTACGTAGCTGTATGTGGCGTCATTGTGTAGCGATTTCCACCTAGTTTTCGGCGCAATACAGTTCCTTTCATACTGATGGTTGATATAGCAGTCAGAACGGCCCAGAAAGGCCCAAAACGGCCACAGAGCACCCGCTAGAGAAGGGTTAAATGGTTTTTTTTTAGGCCCAGGATCTTAGAGTCTTCCCGCACTTGCCGGGTTATGCGTTGTTTCCACATAACGATTTTGATTAGTTATTTTGTCTTTTTACTGTGTTCGTATACGTTTTGGTTTGTTTATTTTGCAAGTTTTACATTATAATACAAGACAAGGTGAAAGATAAGTCGATGAAGTCTACGGTGTTTACTCTGCATTCTTCAACTTTGATTGTACATTGATAACGAGAAAGTACCGTATTGACAACCTTGTTACGAAAACTAAATTTTAGTACCATAAGTTTTGCCGAGGGTTAAAACAAATTTTCTTATGATCTTTAGAGCATATAGATTCAATATTTATCTTCAAACATATCAACAAAATTTGTGGTATTAAAATATCATTGAACCTAATTTCTATCCACCGGAAAATATTTTTTGATAATCTTCAAGGACACTACATCCGCCTTATTAGAAACAATTTATTAGGGAAAATAGGCACCAATAGATTCGCCATATTTTTCTCCATATAGTCCGCATGGAGGATTTTCGTTATCAACAAATTGAAAAATCCACTTCACAGACAAATACACCAAAAATCTAAGTCAAAGCGGGGCTGTGGGGGCGGCAGCCCCCACCTATAATACTATTGTTTCATTATAATGAGTCCTTTTTCATTATTCTAAGTAGGCCTATAGCTGTTCCCTTTAGCCTATGAGGCTATGTTTAATGTCATGAATAGTCAGGTGATAAGCAGACTCCCATAAAGCAACTTGCCCTAATTCCTATTTAGTTGGTTAAAGAACTGCAACGAGAGAATGAGTATTGTAATTTAAAAGCAGCATTTAAGTTTTAATAATTACATTATAAGGTAGGCTACACCGTACTTTACGAAGGTCGAAAGCTCTTTTAATATTAGTGGATCTGTGAGAAATGTGAACCAGGCTGAAGTAAGACTATTTATAGCCTAGCCTACACAAATCCATAATGAACAGTTCTAAAATACACCAAGAGATATATACAATTTTTCTATGGTTAAGACTATACATACACACAAACACACACACGCGATAGTATGCGCTGCATGCACCGAGCGTATAAGTTCACTTGAACTTTATCAATAAATCCCGACATCCTTTATAAATAGAGAAGGAATTGGTGTGGAGGAGGAATAATACAGCAATAATAAGTTCCCCTTTGTTTGCCTATTGCCGAATCTCGCAAGAAAGCGGTAGTTTAAGATCGGTGACTTCGGACCAAAAATATATTGGTTCGAAGTCACCAAAATGAGCCGAGGTCAACGAGGATAGTGGTCCGAGATCACTGGGCCGAAGTCACTGGCACCCTAAAGTTATATAGCAATGAAGCATAAAATGATAGGAACCCAAAACTACCATTACAAATGAGGATAATATTCAAGACCTCTTTCGCCGCCCTATTAGAAATAATTTATAAGGGAAAATAGGGACCTATAGACTCACCATATTTTTCTCATTATAGTCCGCTTGGAGGAATTTTGTTATCGACATTTGAAAAAACCCGATTACATCGAAAAATAGCACCAAAATAATAAGTCCCGACCGTAAACAAAGCATTGCGCACAATGAATCCTTCGATTTGACTCTCCTTGTTTTGAACGATGGGGTGGGTGCGATTCACCCAATAAATGGCGTGAGCGTTACTCACAAAACGAAATACCGGCAACCTGTTTTTGCCCCCTTACTGATCTACATATATGAGGATGACAATAAATCAAGGGGTTGCCCCCCCTCAACCCGTGTAACCAATTTACCCCACAATTTCCCTTACCTACTGTAAAAGCGCGATTCACCCAATAAATGGCGCCTTTTGATGTCGTATCTTCCGAGTAATGAATAATGGGTAAGTTAATGCAAATCCTCCACTCCAACCATGAAAAACACCGATAAAGGTACCGTCGGTCAATTAAAGTACTGTATTTACCTAATTGCCTAATTGTAGTTTACAGGAGTTGAGCTAAGCTCGTGTTGTCCCGTCTCTCAGTCTACTTTTTATCCAATTTTTTCTTGAAAATATGGATGTTCCTTGCCCCTACCACCTCCTCCTCCAGCCCATTCCATTTATCAATACATCTATAGGGGAAGCTAAACTTCCTGATATCGTTCTTGCAGGTAGGTCTTTTTACTTTGTAGCTGTGGCCTCTAGTTATTCCTGTATCCATAATTAATATATCCTCCCTATCCAGCCTCTCCAGCCCCCGGGTGCATTTGTACATCATTATCATGTCTCTCCTCTCTCTCGTCTCTTTTAGACTCGGTAGATTTAATTTGTCTAGCCTCCCTTCATATGGCAGTTCTCTGAGACTTGGAACCAATCTAGTAACTGCTCTCTGGATTCTTTCTAACTTGTGAATATGCTTCTTTAGATGCGGGGACCACACCACTGCTGCATACTCCAATCTTGGTCTAATCATACTCTTCATAATTTTCTCTACCATGGTCTCATCCAAGTATTTCAGAGCAACTTTCATATTCCCGGTCATTGCATACATTCCGCTAAAGAGCTTGTTAATATGTTTCTCTGGCGACACCCCCGCTCTGCCTGCTTCGTTGGTTTCACTTTTGAACACGTGCGGGGGCTGACGGAGACGGCAGGAGGGGAGTGCATGCCCGCATGCCCGCCCTTCCTGCCGCCCCCAACTAATTGTAGTGGGCCCTATCATTTCTCATCCTTTCTGTTTTCGGTTTTTCCCTTCTTCCCGCTGCCCCCTCCTTTGGGAGCACCGTGACTGTCATGAGGTAAATGACCGTACTCACTCTTTGGTTTCGTTGGAGGGTGTTGTGGGTCGGCAATCCCTACACCCGTCGAACTGTGGTACCCGACGTGTTAGAGCGAGGGGAAACTTTTATGCCAAACCCTAACCCTTGTGCTGGGTCGGCGATCGACGGATCGACGGCCCTTAAGGTGCATTAGTCGGGGTGTATATCTGCAAGAATTCCTAGGGCGGTCGTCCCGTCCTCTAATTGTGGCTCCATGGTGGGTTTGGAATCTGACTCAGATGAATTTAGAAATATTCGTCCTATGGAATCTAAAATTGCCCCCTCCGACGCCGACCCCTGCGAGAAATTGGTCTGCCTCAAGGACCCTTCCCCTGCTGCCAACAGTGCCGGAGTTCCCCACTCAGGCATGGCACCCACAGACCTTGGCAAACCTCCTAAGGATACTGTGACGAATTCTCCATCGTCGGGTATTGAGATCCATCCGCTGATCTCCCCGGCATCAATTTCTATGCACAGTACTGCCTCTGTGATCAATAATAGTGACGACAACCCCACAGTCTCGACTTTAACTTCTAAATTACCAGATTATGATTCTAGCCTTAGCCTACCTCTTCATTCCGTTGACAACCTTAATGAAGAACTTCGCATGCCCTCAGCTGACACCCCTACGGATGCTTCTTGCATCCCTGACCCGTCTGTGACTCCATCTGTTACCATCTTCCCTCCGGATGCAGGATCTACTACCTCAATTGAACCTGCTTCTGTACCTCCACGATCTCAACGAGCCATTGATGCAGGTACAGGAAAAGACCTTGCCGGTATTTCCTCTGCCATTCACACGCTTCAACCGTTCGTACCTTCGCATAACCGACAAAGGCGTAAACGTAACACGTATACCCCTGCTTCGAAGGACACTTATAACGCTATGTTCAGTCCCCCTGATTGGTCACGGTTTTTCACGGTCTCTGGTGAACCTATGGATGATTTCAGTCTATACGATACTCTCGCACAAGATATTGGTGACTTCACCATGCATGCTGTTGGATCGGCCAAGCGCATGATTGAGGTGAAAACACAGGAGCAATCAGAAGCCTTACAAGCCTACCTCGACACCCCCAACGACAGATACACAGGTAAACCAGATGAATTCCTGAATCAGTGTACTGGCACGGTTGTGCTCCCTTCCGACTTCGAATTTGCAGATCAGAGCTTTACAGACTCAACCAATCGTATCTTAAAATTATTGCAAAGAACTGACCCCACTGTTGTTAAAGTTGACACTTATACTGCTCCTCAGCGTGGAAATCGGCCCCCACTACGCATTGTCAAAATCTATTTTAAGCGCCATGACCTCCCTATGCATGTCCGTCTTGCAGGTCGCCAACTGCAGGTACGAAGGTATGTTAACAAGCCGAGACAATGCACAAATTGCTGGAAGCTTGGGCATTCAACCCCACGGTGTCGGGCTCTCAATGCTCGTTGCTTAAATTGCGGCTCAGAACAACATGCTCTCAACAATTGTCAAGCCAGCGCGCCCCGTTGTGCAAATTGTGACGGGTCCCACAAAGCCAATGACAGAACATGCCCGCACTTTGCGTTTCATCGTGATGTATTACATTTACAGGCCACAAAAGGACTCCCCTTCCGGTCTGCTGCAGCACAATTAAGGCAGGAAGGTAAATCTCCTCCATATCGACGGTATGAATCAACTACACCCGCTGACTCCTCTGACCACCAGCGTCCAGAGCAGCCTCCGGCACCACCTATTAGCCCACAACATTACCCCACCAATGATACCTTCCGTTTAGTTCACCTTAACTCCCCGGACCTATCCACCTCTAACAGGTTCGAGGGATTTACTAACTTGACCGATGATACTGAGTTTTGGAACATGACTGCCGGAGAGAACCTCATGGAATGTAACACAGTACCAGATATAGAGACTTCTCCCCAATCTCACTCCACCCAGTCGCAGCCTCGGAAAAAGCGTAAGGTTGCAAGTCCTATCCGGTCATTATCCCGGACCTCGAAACTCGGTTCCACCACACAGAAGTGGGTTATGCCTACCCACGATCCGGACTGTGGCTGCCATAACTGCGGCCGATTCTTTCTACTTCAGCACAAGACTTCTACCCGTACAGTACTCACCGAACATCTTCACAAATTTCTTTCCAAGCGAGCTCCAGCGGAAGATGCTCAAATTCACCCGACTCCTTGTTATTGTGTCACCCATATTTGTGAATCTGATCCTACGCCCAAGGACTTGATGCAGAGATTCCTGAAGGACAATGACCTGTTGGATTCTGACTTGACTAATATAGAGCTATCACAATCCCGATTTGATGTTCACCAACCTCCTGTCAATGTGTGTACCACCCTCACCACGCCTGATCCTCCCTGTAACCTTGTGCGACATGTTCCGTTAGCCGCACCTAGGGACATTCCCCCACAAACTCCTGCTAACCCTACGACACCATCATCTGACGAACCTTCGATAAAGACTCATCATACCCCGAGCCCCTCACAATCTCCTGTATTGATATGTCACACCAATATCCCACCTGACAAATGTGGATGTCCAATTTGTTTCCGTAATTACATCACACCCCATATCTGTGCTACGGATCCCTGCCTCCTTGCTCGGACGCAGGAATTTGTCACCACACGTACACTTCCCCCTAACCCTGATGGAGATGTTACCTCCGCTTATCTATTTATGAACACTCTGCGCCAAAAACTCCTCCACTGCCCCACCCTTGTTCCTAAACTAGTCACACAATTCACAGCTATTTCTGAAAAATTTACAGACCTTACATCTACCCCTTCACCTCCATCCACACAACCCTCTCCACACTCACAACCTTTACCAGACTCTCTTCAAGAGACCACTATTGTCGTTGACTCTGACAATCCTATTCTTGATGGCATATAACATTTTGCAATGGAATATAAACGGATACCAAACTCGCCTCCGTATGGGAGAATTACAACGATTACTTAAATTATTCACCATTATGCATTTGCCTCCAACATGTAGGCAATTTTGTTGTCCCCCCCAGGCATTATACTGTTGCTGCTAGCTCCCCTATAACCCCTTCACATCTCCGAACAGCCATCCTTGTGCACTATAAGTGCGTATTTGTTCCTGTCACCCTTGACCCCAACCCTTTTCAAACAACTGCCGTCTCCATTTCATTACCAAACCTTCCTTCCTTGACTGTTTGCTCCTACAATCAACCCTCCTGTCATTACAATACTTCAGACCTTCATCAAATAGTACAACAACTGACCCCACCGTACCTTATTCTGGGCGACTTTAACGCACACTCTCCCCTTTGGGGCAACCCAAACACAGACATCCCAGGCAATAATATTGAAAAATATCTCCTTCATTCTACTCTTTGTTGTCTCAACTTTGACACCCCCACCTACAGATCTGCTACCCACTGTACATTTTCCGCTGTTGATCTTTCCTTTGCCTCGGATGACGCAGCTCCCCTATTTGACTGGTCAGTTTTACAGGATCGCTTCTCCAGCGACCACTACCCTATACTCCTTAAGTATTTGTGCCCTGCATCCTCCCCTCAAATATCGAGTTATAATCTCTCTAAAGCCGATTGGACGTCTTATACGCACTCCTCTGCAGACGTTTCAGACTTCTCCCCTACCTCCTCCCCTGCACACAATTTTGATTATTTTTCGTCCTTCCTGAACTCCATTGCTCGCACTCATATCCCGCTTACCTCCTCGCTGACGCACCCTCGCCAGGTCCCTTGGTGGACGCCCACTCTAGCCCAAATGATAAAATTCAAGCATCGTGTGGAACGCCTTCTTAAGCGTCTGAGTGTTAGGCAGCGGCGTTTAAAGACTGTTTCCCCCCGACTTTTTTCCACTAATCGTTACTTTGACCTTATAACCATCACTATTGAAAAAATTGCCCTTAAAACGTTCTATAACAAGATCTGTGCAGTTGTCAAACGCAGTATCCTTGACAACAAGATACTTTCATGGCGATCATATATCTCGTCCTTCAATTCCCGCACCCCTCTCTCTACTTTATGGAAAAAGTTTCGCAGTATCAACGGACGCACTGTACGGCCTCCACTCTCTCCACTCAAAGACCCTGCCTCGGACTCGCTTACACATGACCCCCTTGACATCGCTGCCATACATGCCAAACATTTCTGTCACGTCAGCTCAGACCAGTCATTGCCTCGTCAATTTCTTCGTTATAAATGTATGGAGGAATCTCGCCCGCTATCTTTTCATAGCGGGAAAACTCATGAATATAACACCCCTTTTTTCAATTCCGGAATTGCGACACGCGCTCGACCTGTGTACAGACACTACTCCTGGCCCGGATGGATTCTCGTACGCTCTCATCCGTCACCTCCATCCACGTGCGCTACAACATCTTTTACAACTGTACAATCAGTTTTGGATAAGTAACTACTTCCCACCGTCTTGGCGGCATGCTTACACTATACCCGTACCGAAGCCTGGAAAAGATCATAGTCTTCCCACAAATTACAGACCGATTGTGCTTACCTCATGCCTCTGCAAATTAATGGAAAAAATTATCAATCCTCGACTTTTACATTACGCTGATTCACATGCCCTCCTATCCCCATATCAGAATGGTTCCCGCCCTGGCCGTTCTACACTGCACTCACTTATTCGCCTTGAACACCAAATACGTGATGGGTTCTCCAAGAACCAACCCACAGTGGCAATATTTTTTGACATTGCTAAGGCTTATGACACAACATGGAGACACAGGATTTTAAAAATGTTACACGATTCTGGCATGTGGGGTCCTCTTCCCTGCTTTTTACGAAATTTTCTCTCTAACCGTACATTCCAGGTCAAAAATTATGGTCTCCTATCGGACATTATGTCACAAATTAATGGAATACCACAAGGATGTGCCCTTAGCAGCTTACTCTTTATTATGGCGATCAATAGTGTCATACGCAGCCTCCCACCTGAAATATCGTATAGCTTGTATGTGGACGACTTCGCAATATATTATACTTCTCCCAGTCTGACTCACATACAACGGCGTCTCAACATTGCTCTAAAATCCATCCACTCTTGGGCATCCACTGCTGGTTTTCAATTTTCTGCTGAAAAGACTAACGCCGTTGTATTCTATAGAAATATTCGACATTTACGTAAACAGTCCATTACTCTCACCATGGGACATTCTAATATTCAGATCCTTCCACATACCAGGTTCCTTGGTTTAATCTTTGATACTCACCTCAATTGGAAGAGTCACATTACCTGCTTAAAGGCACGTTGCCTCCAGAGAATGAATGTTCTGAAAACAGTCGCACGAGTCCATTGGGGCGCAGATCGCGCTACGCTTTTACTGTTCTACAGAGCTACCATCCTCTCAGCCCTAGATTATGGTAGCCCTGTCTATGGCACGGCCTCTGCTTCCACATTAGGAACCCTCGACAGCGTACACCATTTGGGCATCCGCATTAGCTCGGGGGCATTCCGTTCCTCTCGTGTCTCCAATATCCTATGTGAGGCTGGGACCTTACCTCTAGCCTACCACCGTCGATTAGTCCTCATGCGTACGGCTGTTCGCCTCCGTCATGACCCGACTCTACTAGAACTATTCCATTCCACAGATAACTATCGTTCAAACATTCCAGTGCCATTCCCAATGTTGTCTCGCCAATTGCTCTCCACTTACAGTATCACCGTTCCTCCCATAACTCCCCCTCCTAGTCACATCACTCCGTGGACCCTAAACCATCCTACAGTTTGCTTTCACTTAGCGGATCAACTTGATGCCCAAGCCCCATCTCAATGTCGACATTTCGCTTTACAACATCTTGATGATCACATCCCGGCTGTTTTCATTTACACCGATGGCTCGAAAACTGCGGATGCCGTGGGTTGCGCTGCAGTCTCAGACCATGGCTTGTATCAAAGTACCTTACACCATCACTCCACGGTTTTCACTGCTGAATTATGGGCTATTCAAGGTGCTTTAAGCACCATCTCTTCATTGTCGAGGAACTCTCCACGGGTCGTTATCTGTAGTGACTCAAAGAGTGCACTGCAAGCCTTATGTGTATTTGCCCCCAAGGACCCATTGGTCAAGACTATCATCCACACAATACACAAATTACAGTGCGCTACTCGTTCCATCACACTGTGCTGGATCCCCGCGCATGTAGGAATTCCCGGGAATGAGCGTGCAGACTTCCTCGCTAAGCAAGCGTGTCATGGTGCACCCTCTACTACTTTGCTGCGTTCGGAGGATATGCTCCCTGTCCTCCGTCGCCATGTTTATGACGCTTGGCGGGTTGAGTGGAGAGCGCAACCATTAACTGGCCACCTTCGCTCCATTAAGGATGACATGCACTTGTGGCCCTCTTCAATTAATGGTTCACGTGCAGACCAAACCCTATTAACTAGATTACGTTTAGGCCACACACGCCTCACACATGGTTACCTGATGTCCACCCCTCGTGGTCCACCACCTGAATGCCAACATTGCCATACATCATTGACTGTTTTTCACTTTCTTTGTATTTGTCCCGTCTATGCATCTGAAAGACGGAGATTCTTGCTGAACACCTCATTACATGGCATCCTCTCTGACTCAGACTCTTTCAATTTCACCCCTATTCGTCACTTCCTGAGAGCGATAAATTTATACAATGACATATAACTCCTGACATATACGTGACTTTAAACTCTGTACCACCTCCTCCACCACTAGCCTTGAGAGGGCCTAGGCCCAGTGGGCTAGTATAAAATAAAAGCATCATCAACAACAACTCTCTGGCGACAAATTATCTTGTATAATCAACCCTAAATCCTTTTCTTTTTCGGCCTTGCTAATTATATTATCTCCCATCCTGTACTCCCAATTTGGTCTATTCACACTTCTTCCCATATTTAACACATGGCATTTACTTATATTAAATTTCATTTTCCACTTGGTGCTCCATTCGTATATTTTATCTAAATCCCCTTGCAGCTCCTCACAACTACTTTTATTTGTTATTTGTCTCATAATATTTACGTCATCTGCAAACATTGACATGTAGGAATTTATGCCTATCGGCAGGTCATTCACGTACATAAGGAACATGAGAGGTGCCAACACAGATCCCTGCAGCACACCACTCTCAACTTTCCGCCACGATGAGTAAGTTCCTCTAATGTTGGTCCTCATTTCCCTATCCGTTAAATAGCTCTCCATCCATTTCAGCAAACTCCCCCTGACACAGCCTAGCGTCTCAAGCTTAGATAACAATCTCTTATGTGGTACCTTATCGAATGCTTTGGAAAGGTCTAAGTAGACGCAGTCCACCCATCCGCCTCTTTCTTGGAGTACATCTATCACCCTACTGTAATAACAAAGCAAACTGTAATAACAAAGCAAACTGAATCCAAATTGCTTTGGGGTTATTATCTTCTTTCTCTCCAACATTTTCATCCATCTCTTCCTAATTAGCTTTTCACAAATCTTGCATACAATACTAGTAAGTGAAACTGGTCTATAGTTTAGAGGGTCCTCAGGGTTTCCATTCTTGTATATCGGAATGATATTAGCTCTTTTCCATTCAACAGGAACCTGTCCTTTATCTAAGGAAGCTTGAATTATGTCCCTCACTGGCTCCACTAATTGCTCTGCACACTCCTTTAAAAGCCAGGCAGACACTTCATCCGGTCTCATAGCTTTCCTTACTTCAAGTCCTCTCATCGCAGATAACAGCTCATCTCTAGTTATTTCAATCTTACTAAGCCCACTCTCCAGTACTCCCGCCTGTGGTTCGTCAAAACCTTCCTCTCTAGTAAAAACTGACCCCAATTTGTTATTCATTACCTCGCACATGTCCGATACATTTTCATACGTCCTAGCATCAACTCTTAATTTAGTAATTTGTTTCTTTACCTTCAACTTACTGTTTATATATTTATAAAATAATCTAGGGTCATTTTCACATTTATTTACTATGTTCTTCTCATAGTTCATTTTAACTTTCCTAATTATGTTAACATATCTATTCCTCTCCTGTTTATATTTATTCCGATTACTCTCAGTGTTCCTTCTTCTTAATCTAGCCCAAGCTGCATCACGCCTACCCAAAGCTCTTTTGCATTTCAAATTAAACCAATCTTTCTGCTTAGTAAAATTTCCAGTTTTATATCTTGGGACAAACAGATTGGTTCCTACTCTATAAATTTCGAGGAATCTACTATATTTACCTTGTACATCCTGTTCCTTCAAAATAAGATCCCAATCTACTCCCTCTAAATATCTTTTCAAGGATACATAATCAGCTTTACTATAATTTAATCTGTCATTTATGTAGCTATTGTCTAATCCATTGGCATTACTCGAGGTCAACTTCCATTTTAGTAATACAGTAGGTGATCACTTTTACCTACAGGACATAGATAGTTTATATCACTAATTTCATGAGGATCTTTTGTAAAAATCAGATCGAGTTTAGAAGGTTCATTATTACCCCTCATTCTTGTATTTTCCTTCACATGTTGTGCAAGTACATTTTCCGTAACCAACTCCACTGGCCGACTTCCCCAAGATCTCTGATTTGGCCCTGCATCTCCCGATTCCCAATCAACCTCACTACAGTTAAAATCTCCTACCAAGATCAATCCAATTTTCATTTGCACATTACGCATGTAAAAACTTTCTGTATATAACTTTCATTGGTATACGCCTATTCATAAAGAGCACACTCTAAGCTATTCATAAGTCATTTAAAACACTAAAATTGGCTTACGGCAGCCATGTAATAACATGGTGAACCTTCGTGAAGTTGGCACGAAACGGCGAATTTATCGGTGGATGGAGGATGGTTCTGGGTTTACCGGATGTTGGTACCACCCTATAACGTTGGTAATTTAATTCATATCTTTCTTATACCCCTACATATGATTCAGAAAGCCTTCAGCTTTGCATATACTGTTGTTGTTGTTGTTGCTGTTCCCCAGGCTGCCTGGCCGAACAGCCCCAAGGCCCCGAGCAAGACCAAGGCCATAACCGAGCACCCCCACAGAACCCTCCCTGCCTACCACAATAAAGCCTGGGTGACCGAAGCCACTCCATGGCGGGGAGCTGAGGAGGGTGCGGAAACGCCCGGGAAACCAAAGCCCCACCCAGGGCCCTGTGCCTCTCAGCAATTATGAAGAGAAAGTTGAGGGGCAAAGGAAAAATGTGACACTTTGGCTTCCAATCTTGGTAGATTGGGAGATCAATCCACGGAAGAGATGCCGTCACTTGAGATTTAGAAAATATATAAGTAAAAGGAACAGTCAGATTAACCCTTGCTTAGCGGGCCCTCTGTGGCCGTTTTGGGCCTTTTCAGGCCGTTCTGACTGCTATATCAACCATCAGTATGAAAGGAACTGTATTGCGCCGAAAACTAGGTGGGAATCGCTACACAATGACGCCACATACAGCTACGTAGCACTCGTGGAGCACTGACAGTGTTACCTCGAAGATGGAAGTTTAGCTGATTTTGCTACCTTGCTCACTTTTAGCGAACTATTGGTTACACTGTCATCCTCCCGCGCGGTGGGGGAACTGGAGTTAGTGTGGGCCGGGAGGCCACAGATGTCGGAGGTATGGATCATTACTATCCCACCCATTTTCACTCGATTTCCACCCTTTTTTCACCCTTTTTTTCAGTTTTTTCACTCGACTTATGTGGTGAGCTCTTTAACACCTTACGAGCGGCCTTTGCGGTTTATTTATGTGTACCGCACAGCGGGGTGTTTTTAGCCAAAATAGGGCTGTTTACGTGATCATTTTCATGCCTAAATAAGAACCCAGAACGTAAAACAAGTACCTATCCCTGAAAGGGCATAAACAGAGCTTTCGAATGACACCATAACGATCCTTGTATGATGGATAGTTTTCTTGCAATAACCGTGCAACGCAGTGCAAAAAAGCAGGTAATTCGGTACTTTCGGTACATAATTTGAGTAGCGAGTGAGAGAGGGAGGAGGGAGCTGAGATTTGTGTCAGTAGGTTCGCCGCGGTGGTCTGGAGCAGTCATACGCTCGCTAGTCTCCTGCCACCACTTGTCTCTCTCTCTCAGCCACATTACGTGCTGAAATTGCCACTCGAGTTATGTCGAGCGCCGCCACATAGTCCAGCTTTATTTAACTCGACTTATGTTGCTCGCCGCTAATTATGGGTTAAGGGTTAAGCTATGGGTATGGCAGAGATCGCTCAGTTCTCACTCTGATAGACCAGCCCATCACCACATGACTAGAACCCAATCCTCTCAGCATCAGCTAGGAAAGGCCCTAGAAAGCCGCCTTTGGCGGGGGGATAGCTCCCCTATTTCAACCCCTTTCGGGGTTGGGCACCCGCCTATACTGTATATGCATATTTCGTACCTAGGCCACATAATAATATGTAATTCGAATACTTACCAAAGTCGATTTAAGGCCATCCGAATTGTCTCAATATTATCCTATTTTCACCAATTTAATGAGATCCTTGTCATGCAAGATGTTCAGTTATTCACAATTGTAAATCATGTGTGGAAATGCTGATACTGAAGCTACATTCTCCATATTAGCCTGAAATATGACGAGAGACCGAAAGTCCGCCATTTGTATTCACTGAATGAGGAAGACTGGTCTGTTAATTCTAAAAACCCTTACACTATTCTTAGATTACAATATATACGAAAACTACATAAGAGCATGTCAATAAATAAATATAACATATTTATTGCACAATTCGTGATTTATAGCCATTATTTCCAAGGTAATTACAAAAAATTACCACTCGACATCGTAGTTCGGAAAATGGCTTTGGCTTCAACTTGATACACTTATGGTGACCATATCTTACTTTGAAATACAGTATATAGAATATAACATATAAGAGGTAGATTTATGCGATAAAGGTAGCATCAGGCCACCCAAAACAATGGTACCTTTATTGACCGACCGCAAAAATCGCGTACGTTTTTATAAAAATCTGTATTTTGCCACAGGCTGGTTATCATACATCTGGAATCTAACACATGGTCAGCTGATTACCCCTAGTTCGATAGCAAACGCCATTTTGAGTGCAGGTGATCTACTTTTATGAATATTAAGAAAGTTATAGACCTTGTCCGCACCGCGAATCGGCGAATCTTGTTCTGCCTCGCACATATATTCACTTAATAACTTGTAGGACCTATGGAAATGCTTAAATATGATATATTTTACCTTTAACCCTTAACCCGGCAAGCGCGATAGGCCTCACGGAAGGCTTCCTATAGGGAACGCGATAGGCCTCACGGAAGCAAGACCATAAAAAAAGCTTTCCATAAAAAAAAAGGGCCTATCAAAACAAAGGAATTTGTCTCTAGGTGAGATAATTCCCCTCCAGTACTCATCCATGTAAATCTCACCCACCCCCCTCCCCTCCTTCCTCCCCTTCTTCCCCCCCCCTCAATTATCACCTATTTTTCCTCTTATTATCATCATTTATCGGTTATTTTTCTCTCCCGCGATAATGTAGCACAAGTGGGTTGCAGAAAAGATCGTTATGCAACACCCAGACACCGGCCCACACCGCCCCGCTCGTCTCAGTTACCTCACAGACAGCGAGAGGAGGGTGCCTGTGGCTCTCTCTCGCCTGAGATTATGACCGGGTGGCCAATATCTTCGTTTTTCACCACCCAAATGCTTTTCCCACTTATTTTAGCACTCTTGAAGGTTCATATATACATCATATATGTAAAATAAAAGCATACCGAAAACAAATAATGCTCTATATTGTAAATATAACTAATTCTGTCAGAATCCAAGACTAGAAATGCACAAATAACTACCCTAGCCCCTAGGTCTATTTCGCGCTTGTCAGGTTAAAGAGCGGCGCTCGACTTAAGTCGTGCACCAATTTGCAGCAAGTTAGGAGCATTATTAAGGCTTTTAAAGGTTTAAAATCGAGTGCAAATGACCGGGAGCGCAGCAGGCCACACGTCCGACACCCAGGGCTTACCGCCACCCACTGACTCACGCTCCCTATGTTTTCGAGAGGACGGCAGTGTTACCATTAGTGAGCGTAGTGGGAAAAAATATGCCGCTATACGCTAAACTCCCATGTTGGTGGCACCACTGCATGAGAACCACGAGTGCTACGTAGCTCGTTCTGGTTTCATTTTGAAGCTTTTAGCACCTAGTTTTTTGCTGAATACATTTCTTTTCCTGCAGATACTTGATTGATCATTCAGGAGGGCCTGAATATGCCCAAAATAGCCCAAAACACCCCGCTAGACAAGGGTTAAAGTGACGAGTGAGAGTGTGCGAGTCCAGCTGGCATGTGTACAAAAGCCGAAAAACAACAACAGAATAACACCCAGCTGAAGTTGGCGGTACCCAATTACGGTAGGAGAGACCAGAGTACCTTTATCGGTGTTTTACCCTATAGGCCTATTCCTTGAAAAAAATATACAGAAAACTTGGTAAATAAGGCGGCTCTAGCTGTCTTGAATTTTACCGAAATGAGATGCCAGCTGTGGTGCGGCTCGTAAATATTGACCGACATGAGCCTAACCTAACACCTTACCTAACATATCCTAGTATTATGGGTGGGGGCTGCCCCCTCACCCACGCTGATTGGGTATTAAATCTATAAAAAATTGATGGGATGAAGTTCTATGGTGTTTACTCTGCAATCTTCAGCTTTGACTGTCGATAACAGGAAAGTACCAATCAAGGGCGTCCGCAGGATTTTTGGTAAAAATTTAGTGTAGGCCCTATGGCCTTCTAAAGAAAATTGATTTTTGAGCACAGACTAAACCAAAAATACAAAGTTAAAATAGGAAATTATCGTATTTATTACCCATTAATTTCCGGAAGTTTAAACCTACAGTAGTCTATGCGAAAAAATATTAATCTTTGTTACTTTGCCATCACCCATTAAGATCGCACTGCTAGGCTAGCTGTGGTGTGTATTTTAGCATTATATTTTGTTCTCCCTTATACTGTAATACATTTCAGCCATTAACCCTTGTCTAGCGGGGTGTTTTGGGCTCATTTGGGCATATTCAGGCCCTCCTGCATGATAAATCAAGCATCTGCATGAAAAAACAATTATTTAGCAAAAAACTAGGCGCTAAAAGCTTCAAAATGAGACCAGAATGAGCTACGTAGCACTCGTGGTTCTCTTGCAGTGATGCCACGAACATGGGAGTTTAGCATATATCGGTATATTTTTCCCAGCTATGCTCACTACTGGCTACACTGCCGGCCTCTCGAGAACACAGGGAACATGAGTTAATGGGCGGCGGTAAGCCCTGGGAGTCGGCTGTCTGGCCCGCTGTGCTCCCGGCCATTTGCACTTGATTTTAACCCTTTAAAAGCCTTAATAATGCTCCTAACTTGCTGCAAATTGGTGCACGACTTAAGTCGAGCGCCACCAATAAGGGGTTAATGACATGTATAGCAATGGTCTATATGCTCTACCGGACCTATTAGGCCTAGAAAGATCGATGGGCTAACTGTCGGTCCAAATCATCAGTATAACCCGGTATTTACATAGCTGGTCATTAACCCGTAAACAGCGGAAAAGCTCTTAAGAGGTTTTACTGGGCGACGGCGGCAAAGCTCTTAAAAGAGGGAGGCCTAAAAAAAACATTTAAACAGCACTAAACAATTTTTTTTTGTTTTTGTTTAATTTTTTTTAATTTTAATTCCCTATACCTCATATCACTCCTCCACATCCCCTCCTTCCTCCCTTTCCCCTCCCCCTTCAATTATCACCTATTTTCCCTGTTATTCCCTAATTTGTTGATATATTTTTGTGCTAACATTAGCAAACTGTGTGGGGGATGTGCTTACGTGCCTAGCGGGTGTGTTACACAAGCGAGTGTATGTATGAGTAGGCTCAGTGTGGCTTGAGGCCTTGTGGAGGGAGGGGTTGCCTCAATTTTCTCCGTAATTCATGAATGGGCTGGTCCATATATATTCGCAATTTTGACCAGAAAAAATTATATTTTCACTGGTTTGATTGTTGTTACAGGTTACTATCTTCATAGTGAAGGTAAAATAAGCTCATATGAATAGGTAATAACGATATTTATCGTAAAATGACGATTATAGGCCTGAATGGATCCCATATGCTCGCCCATGGGGAGCTACTAGTTCATTACCTCCCCCCTCGCCGTTCCCGGGTTAACCTAACCTAAGCTAACCTGGGCATCCTGGGGGCTGCTGCCCCCAGACCCCCACTGGTCTTGGGTTGAAAAGTGATAAAAAACACATATCTCTTATCTCATTATTCAAAGTTTTGTATTTGGTTTAATATACACTTTCCGGGTTATTTTAACAGTTCTATAGCTTCTATGTATCATATAATACACCATAGAATAAGTTTTTAAGTAATTTAATAACTAGACAAAAAAGGCCTTCGATTAAATATTTACGGGATTTTTTTCAGGGGGGGGGGGGGGCAAAGCCAATATTTTTTAGATCCCTGGCTATACAATTATTGGTACTTATTACCGAAACTACCACTAATTATTTCTCAATATTTGAAGGTTATTATAGAATAAGGATGTTGCAAAGATCATATTAACCCTTAACTGGCGGATCACGACATATGTCGAGTGAAATAAATATGGACTATGTGGCGGGTCTCAACATATGTCGAGTGCAATTTTGAGCCCATATTGTGCTCTGAGAGAGAGCGGAGCGGTTTGAGGAGCATAGGTTACCTCCTGACCGCTCGCCACGGCCGCCGTGGAGCTACTGAGATTTATTGCACCCTCCCCTACCCTCTCTCACTCGCTACACACGTAATAATGTAAGAAAATTACCGTATTTTAGCGATTTTGCCCTTCGGTTGCACGATCAAGACAACCAGTGATCGTAGAAGGATGGTTCGGATGTCATTGGAAAGCTCAATTTATGCCCTTTCAGGGATATATACTTGTATTACGCTCTGGGTCTTGTTTATGCATGAGAAAGAGCACGGAAACAATTTATGGTAAAACCCCCCGCTGGGCGGTACGGTCAAATATACCGCCTAGGCCGCTCGTAAAGTGTTAAAATGTATTTCAACCTCCCTATAACTCTCCCTATTGACGGCAGTGAAACCCTTATTAAGCCCCTTACTGTTAAAATAGATGTTGATTTCAATAATTCATGGGAGGCTGTGAGGGGGGGGGGGCTTTGCGCCCCCCTCATAATTTCCTGTATCCAAAGGCAAAACAAAAAATTATATTTACTCTGAAAATGACTTGCATCTGAGTGTTTTAAGATCGTTGGATAATGGGAGAAATAACATTTGCCGGGGATTGTAACTAATTTCAACTACTGTATAATCATGAAAACTACCTAAAACCAATAACAAAAACCATGGGAAAATTAGTGGTAGTTTCGGTTATATTTTCCTAATTTTTCCCATGTACAGGAAATATGGGAAATATTCCCATGTACTGTACAGTATGTCTATAACATTTCCGGTGGTGGTCATGTAGGCTACCCATCATAAAAATGCGTTTCCCCATTCATTTAATCGAATCTAATGCAAGGATAATATAATCCGGGAAGTTCTAAAATATTTAGATTGTGGACTTAGGATTACTGTACATATACTGTATGTCTGTACATGTCATGTGCATGTGTAAATTAGTTTTGGATGATAAATCACTGTTAGGATTACTGTACATATGTCTGTACAGTACATGTCATGTGCATGTGTAAATTAGTTTTGGATGATAAATCACTGTTAGGATTACTGTACATATGTCTGTACAGTACATGTCATGTGCATGTGTAAATTAGTTTTGGATGATAAATCACTATTAGGCTATCTGTAAATATATAGGTAATTGTTTAGTAGAAGGCCTCATTTTCTAGTTATTAAAAATTTATTCTATGGTGTATTATATGATATATAGAAGCAATAGAACTGTTAAAATGACCTGGGAACTGTATATTAAACCAAATACAAAACTAAAAGCAGTGGGAGGGGGGAGAGAATCCTAAAGAAAATGGATTTTTGAGCACAGACTAAACCAAAAATACACTACTGTATTTACATAGCTGGTCATTAACCCGGGAACTGCGGGAAGACTCTTAAGAGTTCCCCCGGCGGACTGCGGGAAGACTCTTAAGAGTCAGAGAAAAAAAAAATCAACTTTAGGCCTAAACAGAATTTTGTTTTTTGTTTTTTGTTTTTGTTTTGCCTCTGGGCCATGCAAAATATCACTCCTCTACCTCCCCGCCTTCCCCACTTTCCTCCCCTCCTTCAGTTATCACCTATATTCCCTTATTCTGAGGTATAACATTAGCGAGTTGCAAGCAGGGCCTTGTCATCACTGTTAGCAAGCGAGTGCAAGAGAGAGAGAGAGAGTATCGATCGACTGTGTCTCAGTGGCCTTGGGGGAAAGCAGGTTGCCTCACCCATACATTATACAGTATAACTCGCGGCCTGTATCTCCGATTTTGACCATCCAAACGCTGTTTTCACTCGTTTTATTGTTGTTTCAGGTTAATACCTTTATAATCAACCCATAATAGGCGCGTATGGATAAGTATTAATGCTATATATGGTAAAATTAATATTTTAGTGATGGAAACAGCTCAAATATGTCAGCACAGGCAGACGTTTCTAATTACCCCCATGCGCACTTCTTAGGTTAACCTAACCTAACCTAACCTGGGCACACATCCACACATCCGTGGACTTACTCTAATACTGCGCACTAATCAAAGTTTTGTATTTGCTTTAATATACACTTCCCAGGTAATTTTAACAGTTCTATTGCTTCTATATATCATATAATACACCATAGAATACGTTTTTAATAACTAGAAAAAGAGGCCTTCGATTAAACAATTACGAATATATATTTTAAGCATTGTATAAATTATTCCTTGCCTAGATGAACAAAAAAAATTCACATGTTTTATTGATATGGGCATAAATTCATAATAACAAGAACGAAATTACAAATTAGGTAGGCCTAATAGGACAGTGGACTATTAATTTTACTTGTAATAGCCTACTAAGTAATACTAAGTAATACTTGAAAAGAAACTGAAGTCAGCGACTGTCACGACCAAAGCGTTCTATGACAGCCTCTATAAATATCTGGCTTTGCCTTCCTCTTTCTTGATTCGTTTTCGGTGCACACTCAGCATACACAGTGAAGACAGATGACTAGTGGACATGGTTGAGCGCAGCCATGTTTTTACTCGCCGCAGTGTGCTAAATGACCGCTCAACTCAACATGTAGTAGCGGGGAGTGTTAGCAACACCAGAATGGCCTCACACACTGCTGGAAATAGCTCAGATTTTCCTAGCAGATCCAGGATATTGTGAATTGCAGTCAAGAAATATATTTTGCCCTATACATACATACATAAAATTTTAAGACCGAGTGTTCCACACATACGTTCAGTTTCAGTCTCTTGTCCTAATGGCGGCGTTCCAGGCAACCCTGTTAAGGGCTGCTGCACTTGTCAAGTTCTTGTATTTGAGATCGGCACGTATAGTCCGATCCCAGGTCTTAATCGGTCCATCCCTTGGTGCAGCTCCCTCCACAATCACAGACCTGCATTTTTTCACCCAATTTTGTTCATCCATTCTCCACATGTCCATACCATCCCAGTCTACTTGTACGCATCACCTCGCTAATACTCTTATACCTAAACGTCTCCTCAGCTCAACATTTGTTATTCTATCCTGTAGCCTGGCCCCACACATCCATCTCACCATTTTCATCTCATTACGCTCCATTCTGTTGATATCCTCTACTTTAATGGGCAACTGCCCCCCCCCCCCCCCCCCCCTGTGGATGCCCATGGTACCAATAAAAATTTACTGACTTTTTGTAGGTGAAGCTCCACTCTGATTGGCTACTAAACATCGGGGAAGAGCCTCTAAGGAGGCTAGAATGTAAACAAAGTGTCCTGGACTGGCTGTACAAAAATAACTGATAATTTTATAAGTGAGTGTAAATCAAATTGACAAAATAAGAAAAGTAGCACTTATCCGCACATCAGTAAGGTCCCCTGAGTAAGGTAAGAGCGAAAAAAAAATCCATGAAACAGGAATCTCGTAATCGAGGAGTTGTTCTGCAGAATACCCCTGGTCTGATACAAGTGATAGAAAAGATTTAATGACGTTTTTAACTGCCCTCCCCCCCCCCCCTGTGGACGCCCATGGTACCAATAAAAATTTACTGACTTTTTGTAGGTGAAGCTCCACTCTGATTGGCTACTAAACACCGGAGAGGAGCCTCTAAGGAGGCTAGAATGTAAACGAAGTGTCCTGGACTGGCTGTACAAAAATACTGTAGGCTAACTGATAATTTTATAGGGGAGTGAAAATCAAATTGACAAAATAAGAAAAGTAGCACTTATCCGCACATCAGTAAGGTCCCCTGAGTAAGGTAAGAGCGAAAAAAAAAATCCATGAAACAGGAATCTCGTAATCGAGGAGTTGTTCTGCAGAATACCCCTGGTCTGATACAAGTAATAGAAAAGATTTAATAACGTTTTTAATGTGGTTTTCGACGAGAATAAAGAAGCGCATTTGGGCCGAAAATCGGGGGCAAAAATGTAGAGTTCGGGCGTACCGCCTGCCTTGTTTACACTTCGCGGAGCGGCGGCGGACGCTTGCCATCATATAGGCTACCCGTCTATTTTGACTCGCGTTTGATGCAATAATATGTTGAGGAGGGCTTTGCCCCCCCTCACCCCCCCATGACATATTGTCATCATCATAATATATAGCCTATTGGGTACTTATTACCGAAACTACCACTAATTATTTCCCAATATTTGAAGGCTATTATAGAATAATTATATTTCAAAGAACATATTAAAATGTGTTTCAAATTTTGGAGAAACATTTTATGTGCACTATATAAAGCACTGTAAAAACAAATACAGGTAACTCAATAACTCTCCCTATTGACGGCAGTGAAACTCTTAAGCCCTTTACTGTGAAAAAGATGCTGATTTCGATAAGTCATAGGTGGGGGGTGAGGGGGGGACAAAGCCCCCCTTCAACCCATCCTGTATCCAAAGGCAAAACAAAATTGTACAGTATATTTACTCTGAAAATGACTTACATTTGAGTGTTTTAAGATTGCTGGATAATGGGAGAAAAAACATTTTCTGGGGATTGTAACTAATTTCAACTACCGGTACTGTATTATGATGTTAACTACCTAAAAACCCATGGGAAAATTAGTGGTAGTTTCGGTTATATATTCCGCCTATTGCCAGCACGGGACAAATAACCGAAAAATCTCCGTCAAAATAGATGCGAACTTTACCGTGGCGATCGACCATGTAAACATGACGCTTATCCATACCAGCATAGCACCTTTCTGTCCACTCTGGCTGACAATGGTTCTGCTGCCCCACGCTCTTACGTATCTCTTCATTCCTCAATCTGTCTCTACGAGTCACTCCACACTTACAGTTTTCTTACAGTTTCTTACAGTAGATCCTCTGGAAAAAGGCAAACTATGCCTGTGTATCCAGCTCAGTACCAGTACTTGCACTGCTGCGGTCGTTCACGGTGTTGGCGGCGGCGGTAGCAGACGCAACATTTTTACTATTCTGTATTTTTGTTTTATAATCAAACTTCAAATCTTGTCTTCCCCATGCTTTATCAAGATTACTTTCAAACTCCCTTATTGATTCGGAATCGACTACATACTGGGGCAGTGCGTTCCACTCATTTACCACTCTATCACAAAATGAGTTCTTTGCCTTCTCAAGCCTATTTCTTTCTTTGTAAATTTCTTAGAGTGTCCTCTCGTTCTTGTTCCCTCCCGCATCAAGAAGATACCTTCACACACATCCTCATCGTACTTTCCTGACACTATCTTAAAAGTCTCTATCATATCCCCTCTCTTTCTCCTATATGCCAGTGTCGGAAGCCCCAGTGTCCTCAACCTCTGCTCATAGCCCGCGTTCTTCAATGTTGGTACCAGCTTGCTAGCTCTCCTCTGCACTTTCTCCACTGCTTCTATATCCTTTACCATATATGGAGCCCACACCTGCTTCGCATATTCCAGGTGCGGCCTAACCAGCGCTGTATATAGATTCCTGAAGATTTCTTCGTCAAGTGACACAAATGTCCTCCTTATCAGCCCTACAATTCTATTGGCTTTGTTTATCTTTTCCGCTAAATGTTCTGAGAAATTTAACTTATTGTCTATCACTACTCCTATATCCTTTTCTGCACTCACTTCCTCCATCGCTTCATACATACTGTATCCTACCTTGTCTATCTTGCTGGTCCCAATCCGCATGTACAGTAAACTTCCGTTAATCCGAAGGGCAGCGGACCGGCCCTCGTCCGGATTAGTGGATTTTTCGGATTATCGGACTTTACCCCTATGAACCTGTGTATGACGAAAACATTGAGGCATTAGGCCACCCAAATGACACAATGGTGCACACACACATATCATATGTTCATGAAATCACTTCAAAAGTTTACCATTGTCATTGTAGCCTATTACCTACTTCAAAACATTCAGATTAATGGTCAAAGGAATCTGCTGCTATAAACGTCTTCTTCTTCTTCCGTCTACTAGCGAGTTTGTCTTGCTCTTTAAGATCAGATCAGATCAGATGTGGTTCGGGAAGTAATGCCTTAACAACGGCACTTCCCTGAGAGGTTCTTGTAATTTTCTTTGTGATTTTCCTTTTGTGATGTGCTCTGTTATATTATATTGTATTGAAAGCACCCTTGTCTTGTTGTCTTGAAAGCACCCTTGGGACGCTCCGATCACTGAACTATAAATAGTAGCGTATCGGAACGTCCAAAGGTGCGTTTTCAAGCTCAAGACTAATATGTCCAAAGGTGCGTTTTCAAGCTCAAGACTGAATGCGCTTGCAGAAAATGCGGTGCAAGTCAGTAGCGCATCGGAGCGTCCCAAGGATGCGTTCAAGAGCAAAACAAACTCTCTAGCAGACGATGTGGAAGAAGAAGAAGAAGAAGGTGTTTACGTTTATATCAGTAGCTTCCTTTGACCATTAATCTGAATGTTTTGAAGTAGGTAATAGGCTACAATGATGATGGTAAACTTTTAAAGTGAATTCATGAACATATGATATGTGTGTGCTCCATTATGTGTCATTTGAGTGGCCTAATGCCTCAAAAAGGGGACTTTGGGACTTCTTGAAATTCGGACCATCGGGTGAATTCGGATTTGGCCTCAAATTGAAAAATTTGGACTATTGGGAGATTCGAATCATCGGTCGTCGGATTAACGGACTTTTACTGTACTTGCATTTTTTTGGATGAAAAGGCATTAACCAATGCTCAGACCATCCCTTCATGCCCTCCACATCTCCTTGAAGCAAACCCATATCTTCCTTACTCCTCACTCTTCTATACAGTTTAGTGTCATCCGCATACAGGTATACCTCACTTCCATTAGTTATAACTTCAGGCAAGTCGTTGATAAATATAACGAACAGCAGTGGTCCCAACACATATCCCTGAGGTACCCCACTTGTAATTTCCCTCCACCCCGAGCCTATTCCATTCACCAGTACCCTCTGTCTCCGATCTTTCAGGAAGGCTTCTATCCATTTCACACATTTCTCCCCTATATTATAGCTTCTAACTTTCTCTATTAACCTTTTATGTGGGACCTTATCGAAGGCCTTCATAAAATCGCAATATACCACGTCTATTACATCACCATCTTCTAGAATTTGCATCCAATCATCTACCACCTTAATTAGCTGTAGTACCGTCGACCTCCCCGGCAAGAATCCGAACTGTCTCCCACTGAAAAGTTGGTTTGACTTCATATGATCCATTATTCCTCCTCTAATTACCGTTTCCATTAGTTTACACACAACACTTGTCAAACTGACTGGTCTATAATTCCCTGGGTCATTTCTCTTTCCCTTCTTAAATATAGCTGTTATGTTCGCCTCTCTCCAGTCCATCGGGATTTGTCCTGTATTAAACGATACCTCAAATAACATTTTCAATGGCTCTACTAACATCTCCCCTCCTTCCTTTATGATTCTTGGGTGTATCCCATCCGGTCCCGGTGACTTACTTCTGTTCATTTTTTCTATAGCCCTTCTTATTCTAGCATGGGAAAACTATTAGTTCTAGTGCCGGTGCCTGTTTGATGGGAACTGTAGTAGGCACTGCATCCTCCGACTCCACTGTTAGTATACCCCCAAAGTATTTCCCCAGTACCTCTGCTTTCTCCTTATCAGTCTCCGCTCTACTCCCATCATTCAACCCCCCCTACCAGCTCTGGGATCCCTACTCTTCTTGTTAACTTTTCCTGAATGTACTTCCAGAATATTTTTGGATTATCCTTCACATTTCTAGCTATCTCTCTCTCCCTCTCCTTCACCCCCCTCCTTGTTTCCCACCTTATTTTATTGTTTATTTGTCTGCGTTCCAGATCCACTTCCTTAGCCTCTATACTAGACCCCCTGTTCTTTTTTAACAATTTTAATCTTTCCCACAATCGTTTCTTTCTTCTAATCAATATCCAAAGCTTTCTTTTCATTGGCAATTCTGGGTTAGGTTTTTTCCTCAATTTTGTTTTATCCTTATATTCCCTTACTGGTACACTTTTGGATACAGCATTCTTCAGTTTGACTCTAATTTTCCTCCACATTCCTTCAGCGTCTTCACCGTTCAAGTATTCCCCCCAGTCAATGTCCAAACACCGTCTCAGCAGCTCATAATCTGCTCTATCATACATGTATATTTTTCTATTGCTTCTATTATCCCTCTCTGATTTAATGTTACAACTAAAGCTTATACAGGCATGGTCACTACGACCTATAGGGCTATCCACATTAACATGTTCCACTATATCCTCTTCATTGCTAAAAATCAAATCAAGTACACTCCCCTGCGTCCCATCTCTATATCTTGTCATCTCTACAATATGTTGCGTTAAAAAACAATCTCTCACTTTCTCTATAAACTTATTTTCCAGGCTACCCTGTCCCGCTGGAGTAGTACAATTTGCCCAGTTGATCCTTGGCAAATTGAAATCTCCAATCAAAATTTTATATTTGTTCTCTCTATTATCTATCTCCTCCATTGCTTTCAGTGGGTTATCATCCTCCCCTGCTATTATTTGGGCTTCTATATATAGAGGCAATTAGAATTGATCCTCTTACACATTTTACTTCAATACACAAATACTCACAATACTGCTGTCTCATATCCACCTCATTAAGCTTGAGCTCTTTTCTTACATAAATAAACAGTCCTCTTCCAACCTCTGCTCTAATAGCATTTCTCTCATATAACTCAAAACCCTCCAAACTATATTCCACCAGTTCCCTTTCAATTCTAACATTTTTTGGTCTTACTTCCTATAGGGCTATGACATCAGGTTTTTCCTCTTCATCCTGCAACCTACATATCAGTTCTCTTTTCTTGTCCTGAGTAAACACATCCACATTACTAAACATAATCCTTAATCCATCTACCATTCCTTCAGCAATTACACCATCCCGCTCCTCCAGTCCGTACCCTACTCCCCTGTTAGCACTACTGGGTCTGCCTCCTTGTCTCCTGTCTCTCCCTGTGACACCTCCACCCCGTTCTCCTCCTCCGTCACAACTCTCATCACATTCTCTCCCCTCCCTGATCTCCCCCCCTCCTTTCTACTCTTATAAACCACTTCCTCACTTTTCCGTCCCTCACTCTCCAGTAGAAATTTCTCTTATCCTCCTCATCCAACTTTCCATTATTTTTATCAGCCTTTTCTTGTAATTCCTTAATTTTTTTCCTTTGTTCTATACTCAAATCCTTCTTTAGTCTTATGTGTTTCAGTTTATCATTTGTAATTAGCCTCCAACTAAAATTTGTCACAGTCTCCGCCACTACCCTAGTTTTAAACTGTACCCTTATAGGTCTCATCTCTCCCCTTTTATATCTACCTATCCTACTGATCTCCTCCACCTGCCCTTCCCATCCATATTCGTCCTCATCCACCTTTCAAGACCTCCTTCACTGTCTCCATATCCCTCACTTTTCTCACTCCATTATCATTCATATGAGTCTCTATATCTCCATACAAGATTACACCCCTATCCCTGTCCATGGCCTCCCTCACGACACTCTCCTTGTTCTTCATGACCCCTACAACTGCACTCTCAAAACTTTTTTTGGTCATATTCATTTCTTCCTTTTGCTCTTGCAAGTTTTCATTATCCTCCAAATCCTTGACTTTTTGTTTACCTACCACCGTCCATGCAGTCGACTCCTTTACTTCCGTGAAACGTCCTTCGTATTCCTTCAGCTGCTCCTTCAATGCCATATTCTCTGCTCCCAGTTCATCTACCCTTTTCAATACCATCTCTAGGCTCTCATTAACTGCCAAAAAAGGCCTGCATTCACTTCCTTCGCTAGGCCTATTCCCTTCCCCACCTATCACACCACACATTACACACAGTGCCTTAACTTTCTCACCAATATCCCCCTTCCATTTCTCCGTATCACTCATCCACTTTTCCAAATCCTTCACAACAATACTAAACTCTTCTAACTTCTTATCTGTGCTCTTAAATCCCCGAAAACGTTGTAACCTTCCTTCCGCCTCCGTCATACCCAAAATTCCCTCTGCCATGTTTGTTTACAAACTCAACAACTCACAACCCTACCGCTGTCCCGTCACTACACACTCTTATTACACTATATATCACCCCTCCACCACACCAATATATCCTCCAAACCTTCACTAAATCCTTCCTCTTCTTGTTAGCCCCGTATGCACTCGATATCCTTGAATTAATTGACTATTCCCATAACATATGCCGGAGCCTCAAACTTGCGTCCGCCTTCCGCCATGGTGTGCCGCCACACATACTCCTCAAGCAGCTCATCTCCATCACATACAGTTTTCTTCTTTCCTTTGCTGCTCGGACCCATCTCAGCCCCATACAGTAGCCTACTGTTGGTAACTTGGTACAACTGTCCCTTGAGGGCGGGTGCCCAACCCCGAAAGGAGTTGAAATAGGGGAGCTATCCCCCCGCCAAAGGCGGCTTTCTAGGGCCTTTCCTAGCTGATGCTGAGAGGATTGGGTTCTAGTCATGCGGTGATGGGCTGGTCTATCCGAGTGAGAACTGAGCGATCTCTGCCATACCCATAGCTTACTCTGACTGTTCCTTTTACTTATATATCTTCTAGATCTCAAGTGGCGGCGTCTTTTCCGTGGATTGACCTCCCTACTGCCAACCTAGAAGTTGGCAGATTCGGAGCCAAAGCGTCACATTTTTCCCTTGCCCCTCAACTTTCCCTTCATAATTGCTGAGGGGCACAGGGCCTTGGGTGGGGCTTTGGTTTCCCGGGCGTTTCCGCACCCTCCTTAGCTCCCTGCCTTGGAGTGGCTTCGGTCACCCGGGCTTTGTTAGTGGTAAGCAGGGAGGATTTTGTGGGGGCGCTCGTTTGTGGCCTTGGCCTTGCTCGAGACCTTGGGGCTGTTCGGCCAGACAGCCTAGGGAACAACAACAACAACAACAACAACAACTGTCCCTTGATACATTGCACTTTTAGCTTTCATTCCGAGATTTCTAACATCGATAGCCAGAATAAAATGTAAAAGATAGGCCTATCATTGTACTGAAAGTGTTGAAGGAGTAATAAAGGTACAAAATATATGTATTAATTATGAATTTCTTGTTTTTCAGGAAGGAGCTGCAAGTGTTGCCTTGTGATTGCTGCCATCACATTAGTAAAGTACTGGAAGAAGTGAATGAATGAAATTCAATACAAAGAATAAGAAAATATGTGTCTAACTTACATTAACTTCTTACACATGCAGTACCGGTACTGTATATCATGGTTTGATCACTACAGTAATAAAGAATGAGAAATCTCAAGTACCGTACCTCGAATACCTGTACATGCATTACGGTACATACTGTACTGTACTCTTGATGTACAGTACGGTACGGTACGTGAACAGCCAGAATAATGGTCGTTAACTTTTCCTGATCCACATAATGGTATGGTAATTTTGTTAGAAGATGAAAAGACATAGCAATGATTAACGTTTTGTGATTCACATTATGGTTCAGTACTTTTGATAATGACAGTTAAGATAGTGTTGATTGCTACCGTACTACTGTATTTTATGAGTTAAGAAAATATGGAGTCCGTAAGCACAGAAGGCGTGACCATCAAGGTAGAACCAAAAGAAACCATATCAGTTACCACGAAGCTTTTCGTTAGTGAGGAGGGAGTTCTCTGTGGCAATGAAAAACTTGAGCCCCAGGAACATCCTTTTATTACCGCTGACACTAAGAATGAGGAGGATTCTGACAATGTAGATGTTAAATTTGAACACAAGTTCCTCCATGGTGAGAATGAGGGTGAGGACACCATTTTTGTCAGTGAAGGCTCAGACTTGTATACCGGTAGTGAACCTATCAAAGAAGACAGTGAGAGTGCACCAGAAAGCAGTGACACCAAGTGCTTTGTAGATGTTAAGTTTGAAGAAGAGTTCCTCCACGATGAGAATGTGAGCGTGGGCACCAATTTGTTCAGTAAAGACTCAGCCTTGTATACCGGTAGCAAACCTATCAAAGAGGAGAATAAGAGTGCACCGAAAAGCAGTGACACCAAGCGCAGACAGGAAGGCCGTGATGATGATAACTGTAAAAGAAGGAAACTCGAGAGTGACCCAGAACCAGCCAGCTTGACGAAAGGTAAGAAATAGACTAGATTTCTGTGAATTTTCTGTATGCAGGGTCTGGTAAATGAGTTTGGAACAGTGTGCGAAAAACGGAATTTGAAGGTAAATGCGGGGAAGAGCAAGGTTATGGTCTTCGAAAGGGGTGAAGTCACAGAGTGTGAGGTGAAGCTGAACGGTCAGGCTATGGAGATCGTCAACTCTTTTAAGTACCGGGTATCTGGGCAGTGTGTTGAGTAAAGATGGGACTATGGATGAAGAAGTGCGGGAGAGGGTACAACAGGGGAAGAGGGTTGTAGGAATGCTAAAAGCAGTAACAAGAAATAGGGTGGTCAGTATGGAAGTGAAGAAGTCCTTGCATGACTGTGTGGTAATCCCGACACTGACTTACGGAAGCGAAGCATGGACGTTGGTTGAGAGACTCAGACCAAGAGTGAGAGCAGTGGAAATGAATTACTTAAGGAGTGCGTGCTGAGTTACATGGAGGGATAGCCAGACTAATGAGGAAGTAAGAAGGAGGTGTGGTGTGGAGGTAGATGTGCTGGAAAGTGTGAAAAGGAACAACTTGAGATGGTTCGGCCATATGGAACGTATGGAAAGCGAGAGAATGACTAAGAGGGTGGAGGGACAGAGAGGGAGAGGTAGACCGAATGAGAGGTGGAAGGATGGAGTGAGGAAGTACATGAACGAAGGCGGTGCTGGTTGGGGGGAGGGGCGTCGACTGACTGGGAACAGAGGTGCATGGGGGCAGTTTGTTCGTGGCCACCCATTCGGGGATCACGGCGTCAGGCAATAGATAGATCTCATGATTCTTCTTGGTACTGTACAGTCATTTCTCACCTAGTTATGTTCCTGTAAATCAAAACCTTAAATGAAACAGTTTTTATGTGAAGCTATTATTTTTTGTCATTTATCTAGTAATTGTTGACCCTTTTTTGTCTTGTTTTACAACTTGGGTAATAATGAAGCATAACAACTGTAAGGGGAGGTGTGGCAGAGGGGTCTTGCCACTGGACTGGTAATCCAATGGACCCGGGTTCGAATCCCAATATGTCAATGGGAAGATATTATTGGGATGGAATTTGTGCTGTACCTAGTTTCAGTGCATTACCACAGCACACCGAAATGCCAAACCAAATACCGGTACCCTCATTGTTCCCTGATTAAATAGCATTGTACTTTATGAATATTCCCATATTCAAAATATGCTACAGGGGGGGAATGCCTAGTGAGTTAATTGCTCAATAGGTGGCATTCTGAGAGAGAGGGTCCGAGTCTGGGGGATGAGACTGTGAAGCGCCGAGGCGAAGCGGCTTCAGAGATGGAGTTGCTTCGAGCCGTGAATAGGTACTTCGCATGTCTCACTCCCTAGACTGGAACAAGGCCTCTCCGTGTTCAGCGGTAGAGTGTGCAGGCTCTCAGCCTATGCCCGAGAGGGAGTAATTGGAATATAGAAAAAAAAAAAAAAAATCCAGCAACCCACCCGTATCCCGGATCGCTTCGGAGATCGGCCCAACATTCTTGACTTATTTCTGACCCTTCTTCTTATACAGTACTGTCAATCTTTTCTCTTCTTTGGGCTCCTCCGACCATAAACTTATCTCCGTCACCTGTCCTATCTCTTCAGTACGGCCACCCGATCCTCCCAGCCGGCGGCGCTTGTGGCAATTTGGCGCTGCCGACTGGGAGGCTCTCCGGCAGTACTTCTTTGATTTCCCATGGAATGACTTCTGCTTCCGTGGCCGAGGACCCTCGGAGAGTGCTGAACGCATTACCGAGGTAATCCTCTCGGGCATGGAAGCGTACATTATATTTTCTTTCTCTCAGTCTAATGCAAAAAAAAACTTGGTTTAATCACGCTTGTTCTACTGCTGTCCGCAACAAGGAGGAAGCATTCAAACTTACCGACGCCTTAAAACTCAAGAATCTCATTCTTCCTATGTTTTTGCCCGGAATCAAGCCAAATCTGTTCTTCGACTTGGCAAGCACTCTTTCATTAATAATAAATGCACTGAACTATCTAACTCTAGCTCTTCCCAAGCTTTCTGGCATCTAGCCAAAAACCTATCCAACAATTTTTCTTCCTCGTCTTTCCCTCCCCTTTTCCACTCTGATGGCACAACCATCATTTCTTTCTCTGACAAAGCTGAACTCTTCGCTCAAACTTTAGCTAGAAACTCCACCTTGGATGATTCCGGTGCTATTCCTCCCTCTCTCATACTTATGCCTAATATCCTAATCTCTTCTAAAGATGTACAGTAGGGTCCCGCACAAAACGTGTTCGCATAAAACGAGTCTCGATTAAAACGACCGACCTAAAATATTAATATTTAATTTTCGATCAGAACGAATGTGATCACATAAAACGAGTCCGCCGCCAAAGTGGGGCAAATACAAGGAGTTTTCATATAGAGCGCCGAAATATCGTACAAAACGTACAAAATATCGTACGCTTTCATATAAAACGCCGAAATATCGTACCAAACGTACGAAATATCGTTCGCTTTGTACGAAAATTTTCGCTTACAGTGAACATTGACGATATTGCGCCACCAAAGTGCTGTGTTCACATAAACGAATTCACATAAAACGCCCTCGTTTATCGACCATAAACTCGTTTTATGTGAGACCCTACTGTACTTTCAACCCTCTCTGGGCTTAATACTAAGAAGGCGTACGGTCCGGACGGTGTTCCTCCTGTTGTACTGTACTCAAAAACTGTGCTTCCGTGCTGACCCCCTGCCTAGGCAAACTCTTTCGTCTCTGTCTCTCCTCTAACGTCTTCCCTTCTTGCTGGAAGTTTGCTCTCATTCAACCTGTCCCAAAGAAGGGTGACCGCTCTCAACCCTCCAACTATCGTCCAATTGCTCTCATCTCTTCTACCGTATCTCTAAAGTTTTTAAAACTATTCTTGCTTCCAAAAGAAGAGGTACAAACGACCGACGACGAAGATGACGAACATGAGCAGTCTGGGCAAGCCTTGACCCCCTCACCAGGCCACCCTCGAGCGCCTTCCCCATCACCACGCCTGGCTCGCCATGAGGTGGTGGACACCCAGGCCCACGGGGAAGGATCAGAGGAATCAGACGAGTCAGACGGTGGCACCCCGCCGTCAGCCCCATCCGCCAAGCCACTATCCAGCAAGGCACCAGCCAGCAAAAAGAAGAGGACGTACTCCATCCTCCCGGAGGAGAAAGAGATGGCTGTGGCCGAGTGGTATAGAGAACATGAGCTCCTATATAATAAGAAGCTCTGGGCCTACCGCGACAGGGAGAGGAAGGATATTGCATACCGGCAGATGGCGACGGAGATCAACGTAACCGGTAAGTTTAAAGTGTCTTTATGAATTGAGTGTTATATATAGACAACATACTGATCTACCATTTGATAAGGTTTTGAGGAATGTATCAAATGCTGATGTATGAATACTGACAGTGATGAGTTAATTCTGTGGCCAGGTAATAAACCAGGTATGGCCAGGTATAGGTAACCAGGTATGGCCAGGTAAGTTGCTGAAAGCAGTGAAGAGCATGTATGAAGGCCGCGTCATACAGAACTCGAATCCACCAGAACCCACCGGAATGAATTCAAAAATTCAAATTTTAGCCACTTCTTCCCGATTCTGGTCTATTCTTGTACGTGTTCTGGTTAGATTCTTGTCTATTCTTGTGATTCGAGTGATGTTCTAGTCGTCACTCGATTGATCGAGTGAGTGAGCAAAAAGTTAGTGCATGCGTTAACTTTCTACGATTTAAGGCCGCGTCATACAGAGGTCGACCGCGACCCGACAGTAACCCGAAGGCAATGACTTGCAAAAAAAATTCAAATTTTTGCGGTTCGGGTGTATTCGGCCCGATAATCGGGCGACATCGGGTATGATTCTGGTATGTTCGAGTCGTTCTAGTCATGCTCTGGTCATCACCCGAATGTTCGGGTGAGTCGGCCAAAAGTTAGTGTATGTGTTAACTTTTGGGAAATCCTCGAGTGCGTTCGGGTAAAAAAAAACGTTACAAAATCCTCGAGTCGCCTTCGATTTACATTTGAGTCGTATTCGGCTTACATTCTACCATATTCTGATCGCATTCGACCTATTCGGGTCACTTTCGAGTCAAAAAATTTAACCCGATTCATACCAGAATTGATCGAACCTAAAGGCCGCGTCCCATACAGTACGTCAAGACCCGACAAGAGCCGATCTTTGCAAAATATTTGAATTTTTGAAAAATCGTGCATGATCGAGTAACATCGTGTAAATAAATCGGCTCTACTCGAGTTGATCTGGAACTGGACGGGGTGCCCGCCGACAGGTCCGTGAAGTCGGCCAATAATTAGTGTATGCACTATTTTTCAGCCGACTGTTTTTGATGGTCGGGGAAAAAAACCGTTAAATTTTGGACGTGCTGCTGACGTACAGTATGTCGATCGGTTTTCGGACGTGCAGCAATCGTTTTTGACGTACAATAATCGGGAATTAATCGGGCAAAATGTTCGAACCAGACTATAGTAAGCTCGACACGACCATGACATGACAAACGCCCGACTAAAAACAGACAACCCAGTATGCCATACGTCCACAAGATGTTTGGAATCACGTCCACAACACGTCAAGCAGCCGACATCAGGTTGACTCACACGCCAGCGAACAGATAAACTCGACCAAATTTTCATGCTCACACGTGTATCGCGTCAGCACAATCCTGTCTGGACAAGCTGCAAGAGGCTAACAGGACGTCAGACACGTCATGTACACGTTCGTTATCCCGACAAGCATTCGATAAGCTGGTCACGCGTACGTCAACCACGACCAACAGTCTGGCCAATTGTACGGCGTAGCAGCGCTACACACCCAGCCTACAAAAGACTGCCGACCAAGCTGCCACCACCAGTATCTCCAGCACCCACGCACGGACCACACACCAGACATCACCCACCCCCCCACCCACCACCACCACCACCCACCACCCACCCACCACCACCACCACCATGCCCAAGGGACGCAAGCTACTCAAGAAGCCTGCCAAGCCCCAGGAATCGGAAGATCTCTTTGCATCAGAGGCCCTTGATGAGGTGGATGTTGGTGACCATGATGATGCCCTTGATGACGATGTTGACTCGGATGACAACAGTGATACGCAGTTCAGTGGGCAACGATTTACACCCTCACCTGAGCCCATTGAAATTGTCGAGGAGTCTTCATCCGCTGCACAATTAGGTAAATACAACGATGCAGCACCACACGCCCCGCCACAATCAGCCCATCTATCCTGCCAACACGCATCGCGCATCCAGTTGTGGACACGCAACAGGGCAGCGACGAGGAGGGATCCACAGATGCCTCTTCCCAATCACAGCCCAGCCGCCCATCGCAACAAGCTGACGCCCACGCACCATCCAAGAAGACAAAAAAGAGGAAGCGAACCTATTACGTCATACCGGACGACAAGGAGGCTGGAGTTGCAGAGTGATATAGGGAGCAAGAGTTCCTATAGAACAAGAAGATGAGGGCATTCCGGGACAGAGAGAGGAAGGACAGGGCGTACCGTGGAAAAGCTGAAGACCTGGGCATAACCGGTGAGTTAAAGTGTTTTATTATTATAGGTTTTAACTATTCTTATTATGATATGTTATTTATATATTATATTATATTATATTATTATATATATATATATATATATATATATATAATATATATATATATATATATATATATGTATATATATACATATATATATATATATATATATATATATATATATATATATATATATATATATATTTTATATATATATATTAAATCTATATAGTATATATATAAAATATATATATAAATATATATATATATATATATATATATATATATTATATATATTTATATATATATATATAGTAGTTTTATTATAATTATTTATATATTTATTAGTATATAATTATTCATATATATATTTATATATATACTATATTCTATATATATATATAGTTGTGTTTTATTATTAATTATTTATATATTTATTATTATTATTATAATTATATATATTATATAATTATATATGAGGTTTTAGGAAGGGAAGAGGATGTGTAGATCAGATTTTTACCCTGAATTGTGTTGTGGAGAAGTATCTGGAGAAGAAACAAAAGGTGTATGTTGCCTTTATGGACTTAGAGAAGGCCTATGATAGAGTGGATAGAGAAGGTTTGTGGAAAGTACTTAGAATATACGGAGTAGAGGGCAAGTTGCTGAAAGCAGTGAAGAGCATGTATGAGGGTGCAAAGGCGGCAGTACGTGTGGAGAGTGAGCAGAGCGAGTTCTTTGACCTGAATGTTGGTTTGAAACAGGGGTGTGTGATGTCCCCGTGGTTGTTTACTGTATATATGGATGGAGTTATGAAAGAAATACTATCAAGAGCAGTGGATGTTGGTGTATCGCTGAAAAGGGAGGGAATTGAGTGGAAGCTACCTATACTGCTGTTTGCGGATGATACAGTTCTGATGAGTGATAATGAATGGGAGTTGCAGGGTCTGGTAAATGAGTTTGGAACAGTGTGCGAAAAACGGAATTTGAAGGTAAATACGGGGAAGAGCAAGGTTATGGTCTTCGAAAGGGGTGAAGTCACAGAGTGTGAGGTGAAGCTGAACGGTCAGGCTATGGAGATCGTCAACTCTTTTAAGTATCTGGGCAGTGTGTTGAGTAAAGATGGGACTATGGATGAAGAGGTGCGGGAGAGAGTACAACAGGGAAAGAGGGAACGCTAAAAGCAGTTACAAGAAATAGGGTGGTCAGTATGGAAGTGAAGAAGTCCTTGCATGACAGTGTGGTAATCCCGACACTGACTTACGGAAGCGAAGCATGGACGTTGGTTGAGAGACTCAGACCAAGAGTGAGAGCAGTGGAAATGAATTACTTAAGGAGTGCGTGCGGAGTTACATGGAGGGATAGACAGACTAATGAGGAAGTAAGAAGGAGGTGTGGTGTGGAGGTAGATGTGCTGGAAAGTGTGAAAAGGAACAACTTGAGATGGTTCGGCCATATGGAACGTATGGAAAGCGAGAGAATGACTAAGAGGGTGTACGAGAGCGAGGTGGAGGGACAGAGGGGGAGAGGTAGACCGGATATGAGGTGGAAGGATGGAGTGAGGAACTACATGAACGAAGGCGGTGCTGGTTGGGGGGAGGGGCGTCGACTGACTGGGGACAGAGGTGCATGGGGGCGGTTCGTTCGTGGCCACCCCTTCGGGGGTCACGGCGTCAGGCAATAGATAGATAGATAGATAGATATATGAATTCTATATTTTATTTTATTATATATTATATATTATATATTATATATTTTATTATAGACTGTAACTATATAATTATATAGTGTGACATAAACCGTCCTATGAATAGTGACTGTACTGACTGAACTCCGTGGCCAGGTGTCAGGTGTCTAGGCGGCACCTTTGATGTACCTTCAAAGGTCACAGAGCGGGGTACCAGGTGAGGTACCTGGTCAGGTCACAGCCAAGGGTTGCCGAAAAGTGTGTAGTGATTGTATTTATATCCCTGGTTACTATAATTCAAAAATTAATATTGTTTTCCCTATATTTTCAGTTGACGAGCTACACAAGTGGCTGGAGAGCATGAGGACGAGGTATTCCAAACTCTTCGTCCTCAAGTCCGGCCAGGAGACCAAGTCCCTCACTGAGAGAGAGCATTGGATCCGGGACACCTTTCATTTTTTGAGGCCACACATTGTCAGGTGTCCGACGAGGAGGAGCAAGGTACGTGCCAAAACTTAAAATTATATATTTATATTATACATTTATTCTATTCGCTATTCTTTATGTAAATCTTTATATTTATGTAAATTTATGTTAATCTTTATGTAAAATGTACGTCTGTTGAAGTTCTAAACAGTTTTCTCATAATTTCTCAGTGTTTCATGCAAGCGATCCTGACCATGTATGGCAAAATGTCAGTTATAATTAATAATACTAGAGTCACTTTGATCAATAATGTAATCAATAAGAATAGAGACAAGGAAAAGCGTGAAAGCGTGGTTTGAAACAGGGGTGTGTGATGTCCCCGTGGTTGTTTACTGTATATATGGATGGAGTTATGAAAGAAATACTATCAAGAGCAGTGGATGTTGGTGTATCGCTGAAAAGGGAGGGAATTGAGTGGAAGCTACCTATACTGCTGTTTGCAGATGATACAGTTCTGATGAGTGATAATGAATGGGAGTTGCAGGGTCTGGTAAATGAGTTTGGAACAGTGTGCGAAAAACGGAATTTGAAGGTAAATACGGGGAAGAGCAAGGTTATGGTCTTCGAAAAGGGTGAAGTCACAGAGTGTGAGGTGAAGCTGAACGGTCAGGCTATGGAGATCGTCAACTCTTTTAAGTATCTGGGCAGTGTGTTGAGTAAAGATGGGACTATAAAAGGTCCGGGAGAGGGTACAACAGGGGAAGAGGGTTGTAGGAACGTTAAAAGCAGTAACAAGAAATAGGGTGGTCAGTATGGAAGTGAAGAAGTCCTTGCATGACAGTGTGGTAATCCCGACACTGACTTACGGAAGCGAAGCATGGACGTTGGTTGAGAGACTCAGACCAAGAGTGAGAGCAGTGGAAATGAATTACTTAAGGAGTGCGTGCGGAGTTACATGGAGGGATAGACAGACTAATGAGGAAGTAAGAAGGAGGTGTGGTGTGGAGGTAGATGTGCTGGAAAGTGTAAAAAGGAACAACTTGAGATGGTTCGGCCATATGGAATGCATGGAAAGCGAGAGAATGACTAAGAGGGTGTACGAGAGCGAGGTGGAGGGACAGAGGGGGAGAGGTAGACCGAATATGAGGTGGAAGGATGGAGTGAGGAACTACATGAATGAAGGCGGTGCTGGTTGGGGGGGGGGGGGGGGGGGCGTCGACTGACTGGGGACAGAGGTGCATGGGGGCGGTTCGTTCGTGGCCACCCCTTCGGGGATCACGGCGTCAGGCAATAGATAGATAGATAGACAAGGAAAAGCGTCGTCCACAGTGAAGCATATTTATTAAAACCACATAAGAACAGCTCTACAAGGGTGGTCCGGTGAGCCAGGCCAGTCAGCCCAGCCAGACGACACAGGACGAGGAGGCAGTGGACGACCTGGTGGAGCTGGCCACGCCACCTGCAGCGGCCACGGCACCAAGGGCAGCCACCGTGGACCCACCTCCAGCCACCGTGGACCCAGCGCTAGGAACGACCCAAGCCGAAAGGGACCTGTTGAATAAGGTAAATATACATATTGTTACACTCATTTATATTTGCCCAGCACCTTTCACTTGAGTAGTATTTATAAGAAATACATTTACTTTTACCCCACTACATTACATCCACTTCTATTAATTTAGTAGAGTAAAATTTAAGCATATATCCGAAATATTCTTTACAATAGATTTGTAACTCTATGTACCCTTTCCCATGGAGTGCAGGTGTGACATTCCTTGGCTAGTTCAAAGGTCACCACTATATTTCTATGGCGCTGCTGAGGTCTCCCCTCTCCCCCAACCCCCTATTACCATTTACCATGTTGCATACACTGACACACAGTGTTGACTGAATTTATTATGGTATTACATCGTTTTATTTGCAAACCTTTAAACACAATATTTTTAACACACAGCTGCGTGAGGCGGAATCCCGGCAGCTCAACATCAACGCCGCTTGGAGGGGGACACACCTGGAAGAAACACCGCTCATGACAGAGGTCCGCCTCTTTCACCAACTCCTGACAGCCTCGTTCAAGGCTGTGGAGCGCCGCCATGTGGAGCATTACATGTTGGAGGGGCTCAGGTTGGTGACAGGGATGAATAACTATGCCCTGGGGATAGGCTCAATCCCCAGGGTGGTCATTAATGAGCCAAACCAGCCGCTACAACCCCCGCCAGCTCTTCCCCAACCCTACGAGCCCAGGCCACTTCCAGGACCTTCCCACTACAAGCTGCCTAGCGCACCCGGTACCCCTAGTGGCTGGAGGACACGGGCCCCCACCTATGGCCGTCCTGATGCCACACGCGTCGAGCCACCCCGATCAGTGACCCCTAGGCTGTCGGACATTGCCAACTTGGACCGCTACCTGGAGAATGCCATCTCTGGGCCGCTGAGGGACTTCACTTATTAGTTTCTCTTTTCCCCCCTATCTCTATTTTCCCTATATATCTCTATTTTCGTATCTGTTTTTTTTACTTTTATAATAAAACAAAAATATGTAATATGTTGTTTGCCATATCCTTGACCTAATGTAAGTTTAATTCATGTAAACGCTAAGATAACTCTGCACATATATGACTTCAATTACCTAAATATTTATAGAAATGTTAGTACCAAACAATCCTACCATAATATCTCGTGCAACAAAAATAGAACAAACCAAGGACAGAAGGAATGAAATAAAGTAATGATAAATAAAATAATAATAATGAATATAAATACATGTCAGGGAAAATAAATAAATTAACAAAAATATAAGTTTGTTACAAATTCCTAGAACAAATAGGACAAATTTTGAGTTGCAAAATCAATTAGAAAAGAAATAGAAATTTGTAGAAATCTATAGAAGAATTATCAACCATGTTGAGAGTGAAAATAAAATATAAAATATAAGAGAGATGGAAATATATGGAAAAAATATGAAACATGTTGAGGGCAAAGCAAATGTTAAAGAAAAATATAAAGGCGATAGAAATATTTAGAACAAATGTGAAACACATGTTGAGAGGAAAAAAAATAATATAAGAGAGAAATATAAGAGATAGCAATATATGGCACAAATATTAAACATGTTGAGGGCAAAGCAAATGTTATAGAAAACTATAAAGGAAATAGAAATATTTAGAACCAATATGAAACCTATGTTGAGAGGGAAAAGGAAATATAAGAGATAAATGTGTGCTATATTTTATAAAATAATAAGTATACATAAATCAGGTTGTATTAATCATGAAGTATACACTATTATCTTTACTTATTAAATGCCATTGGTAATTGCATTAATAGATAGAATGCGTGTATAATGTTAAGTTATAGTAAAACAACTCTAATACCTGATTTATGTATAGATATATATATAGATATTGTATGAATTGGGAACCATTTCTACTTACCATTCACCGTTGCCAGGGCAGCAGGTTCCGTGGGAAGCTGTAGTAGTCTGTGAGGTAGTCCCTCACTATTTTGGCAGGTCCGGGTCCAGCTTGCCGCTGACGTGGCTGCAGTCCGTCCAAGGGGTCCCTTGTCCAGTCTCCAGGCCGCACACGGGCGTGATGCTCAGGTAGGCTGTTCATGCCTGGCCGTCTGTCGATGAGGATGCAGCTTGCGAGAACCACCTTTTCAACAGTGCTTGCCTGTAGGTTGAGAGTCGTCAGCAGGCACCGGAAGCGGTTGGCCAGCATCCCGAAGGCTTTCTCGACCACCCTCCTGGCCCTCGACAGACGGTAATTGAAGGCGCGTTGTTTCTTTTGTAGTCCTCGGTGGGGGTGTGGTTTCTGGAGCCACTCTCTCATAGGGAAGGCGTCGTCGCCCACAATGAAGTAGGGCACTGGCTTGTCATCCCCAGGCAGTGGCTCCCGGCCTGGCAATCCTGCTGCGTTGTTTTCTAGCGCCTGCCGGAGGTCGGTCACCTGAAAAATGCCGGCATCCGCGGCTGACCCGTTTGCTCCCACATCTACGTAGGTGAACTTTCCCTTGGAGTCAACCAGTGCAAGGAGAACGATGGAGTGGTACCCTTTGTAGTTGTAGTAGTAGGATCCACAGTTGGCAGGGGGTTGCATTGCGATGTGCTTACCGTCGATCGCTCCTACGGTGTGGTGGAAATTCCATGTGTCGGCGAATCCCTTGGCTATGTCCTTCCACCCCTGCGGTGTCGTCGGGCACACGATCACCTTCTCCAAGTATTCCTCTACGATGGCCTCGCATGTCTCTCGTACAACCTTGGAAATTGTGTTTGGACCCACTCGGAAGTAGAGGGCCATGCTTTTGTAGGCCTCACCTGTGGCCAGGAAGCGGAGTGTGATGGCCAGACATAGGCCTGGCTCCAGGGCCTTCCTAAAATTAGTATTCTGCTTTTGGATGCGTGGTGTCAGCCGTCCCAGAATCTCAGTGTAGAGTTCCTCGTCCATTCGCAGGTAATACTTGTAGGTGGTGATGTCCGTTGCTTGTAGGGTCTTGAGCAGTTGGTGATAGTGGCCATACTCTTCTCTTTCTGCTATCCATTCCCTCACAAAACAACTACGTGCCTTGGCTTTGCGTTTCTTATTCTTGTTCCTAACCCGAGTCCTCCTCAAAATCACGGCAGTGTAGAGCTGGACTCTCAGGTTGGTAATCAGCAACTGGTTGCGGTGCAGTAGGTCTTGGTAGTAGTCGTCGGTTGTCAGGTAGGGCGGCAGGTGTTCGAGTAGGGCAGTGCCGGGCTCCATAGTGCAGATGCAAGGCTTGGTGGTAGACTGTGTGGGGGTCTACGGCCCCCGACCTTTATATAGGGTTGGGTACTTGGTCGTGCTTCTGTCGTAGGAGTCGACCCTGTCGGATGACACACGTATGTATCGTGCGACACACTTGCGCAGCACGTATGTTGCTCGTCTGGCAGACGACTAACATCCTATCAACATCCAACTTAGCGTACTGTGAACGTGTTGCGCGGACGTGTGTGTCGTACTGACATCATATTAGGGGCACGAGTTAACGTGTGGCAGACGTAACTGTGTCGTGAGTGACGTGTGACTGACGTGTGAGTGACGTGCGGCTGTCCTCTTCTGGCGAGCCTCGTGTCAAACGTGTCGATTCGGCAAAATGTTGTTAAATCGGCTAACATCAGCTCTTGTCGGGTCTTGACGTACTGTATGGGACGTGGCCTTAAGTCGACTTAGACCCGATGATGTAGACCGTAACCCGAATTAGACTCTATGCTCAGTGGAAAATTCCTACATAAACTTGTTCGAAAGTCAACTGTTACTCGATGCTGACCCGAATTTCAGGATGATGACTGGATGGATACCCGAATACTACTAGAAAATGACTCTATGCATGCCCGGCATTCCTAATTAGACTCGATGATTACTCGATCGTGATCCGAATGACTAGAATGTAAGTCGAAGGCTAGTCGAAGCCAAGTCGAATCAAACCCGAACGCGAGCCGATGGGCGGAACCACGTGAAGCATTCCTGTGGGCAGTTGGAGCGGCCCGAATTATCGTACACTGCCACCCACGCACGGGCCCTATATATTATCGGGTGGGAGGCATTCGCTCCATTCCACACCAGCACCCACCGCCCACCACGTCTCTCTCGCCCACCACGTCTCTCTCGCCCACCACGTCTCTCTCTCCAACTCTTGTCACCAACATGCCCGGTAACTATGGTAAAGGATGCAAGGCAGTGAAGAGGCCCCGCAAATTTACCATGGAGTCTGTGGACCTGTTTGCCACCCAGCAATCCCAAGATGAAAGCGAGGAGGAAGTAGAGGAGAGGCAGCACATCGACTCCAACCCTGTTATCGACGATGAAAACCAAACCGAGGAAGCAGAGTCACAGTCACAGTCTATTATATTAAAGAAAACCCATGTCCCTCACAAAAAGACCCACCCTATCGTGTCAACCGAAGGTGACAGTCCTTCGGAACACGAAAGCGAGGATGATGACGCCACCCAAGATGACCTCACGCCACTCACCGACCCACCCACCCACGACATACGCCGAGACGCCTACCCAGACCACGCCGCCCATCAACCCAGTACAACCGATGCAGAAAAGGAGGAGGAGGACCTACGCCAGGCTCCCGGACGAGAAGGAGGAGGAGGACCTACGCCAGGCTCCCGGACGAGAAGGAGGTGGAAGTGGCCGAGTGGTATGCCGAGCAGAAGTTCCTGTACAACAGGAAACTGAGGGCCCACAAGGACAAAAACATGCGGGAGAAAACACTCGCCACGAAGGCAAAGGAGCTCAACATTGAAGGATGGTTGTGTGCGTTCTTATGATATAATAACCATTATGTTGAGTGATATTACTTAAAAATACCAAACACATCTATGTTTCTGGAATAATTTACCTGTGCCGTGCAAAGTGGATATATATTTATCATTAAGTTTGGCGTTAACATTGCTGGCGAATCTTGTTTTCGGAATTGAAATAACTAGGTAATATTTGGAGTTAATAATAAATAATGTTTCGTGTGCAGTCTTGCATTGTACTTCCCTCATATCAATGTGTGCAGTGTGGTTATCTGCCCAGGTGAACCATACTTATTCATGTTGACTGATAATAAATTCGGTTGTGATAATCTTTGTCTCCATACTATTTATATTTTGTACGTAAACACTCCTAATATATATTATTTATATTTTTCAGTGGAAGCACTCAACAAATGGATGGAAGGGATGAGGACCAGGTACGGGAAGCTTGACAAGCTTCCCGTGTCTGGTTCAGGTGCGGTCCAGCTGACGGAGAGAGACGCCTGGATCAAGACCCACTTCGCGTTCCTCAAACCCCATCTTGTTAAGTTGCCCACCAGAAAGAGCAAGGTACGTTTATCAAGTCTATTGCAATTTTATTTCTAATAAAAAATAAATGTTAAAGGTATAAATAAATATCTTGGTGCTGTTCAACATAAGATTTAATAAACATAAGTGACATAAATGTTTCACCATTATTGTTGGATGTTGTAAATAGAATAAAATTGAATATTAATATTGTCTAACATGTATAATACTTATTTTAATTTTTTCTTTGTATAAATAATAAGCTGCCCCCAGATTATTGTGAATATTTATTGCTATGTAAAAGTGACAAAATTAAATAACCATTGATATTATATTATATATACAGTAGAGTCACGCATCTCACGCATTTTGATCCCACGATTACGCATCCCGCGGTACTATCCAATGGCTACCTGAATTCTCATCCCACGAAATACCACACGAGTCCCACGGATGCGCACCGACGCATCGTGGATAGCATTTGTTGGCGGCCATGTTGATGACGCGCTCCGAGGCTTCCCGCTCAGTGTTTGTGTTCTTTTATTTAATAATTTTCATTTTAGTAAGCGTTGTTTCCACATAGCGATTTTGATAATTTAATTTGACTTTATATTGTCCTTGTCCCAATTTTGGTTTGTTTAGTTTGCAAGTTTTACATTTTAATTCCTATTGTCCCAGCTCTCTCACGTGTGAATTATTCAAGGTTACCTGTTTTTTTCATTGGGATTACCCGTCCCGCGGTCCGACCCACGAACAATGATGGCTTCCCAGGGTAGTGGGGGCCCCAGTGGTCCTAGTAGGGAAAGAAAGGAGCCACCTAAGCGACCAGGAAAGGCCAAAGAAGACAAAAACAAACATCATCGGTGTGGCCAAAAACTGAGGAAGTATAGTGTAGAAGAGAAGAAAAAGATTATTCAAATGATCGAAGAAGGCTACAGAAACTGTGATATAACAAAACTAATGAACTGTCCAGAAGGAACTGTGAGAACATTTAGAAAGAATAAGGAACAGATGAAGAAATCGTTGGCTGTTGCTGAGAAATATTTTGGTGGTGAAGGTAGTGGTGCTAGTCGGGCAGTGGTGGAGTACAGTGAAAAAAATCAAGTGCTAGCTATAACTGAACATTATTTGTTAAAGTGGGTTCAGAGGTGAGATAAAGAGAAAGCAGGTGTTGCAGGCCCACAAATTAGAGCAGAGGCACGTAAGATTTACGATGCACTATGTATAAAAAGAAACATACAAAATCCAGTGCCTTTTAATGCCTCAGTAGGTTGGCTTCAAAAGTTTAAAACAAGGTGTGGGGTGAAGCATGCTGTGTACCAGGGTGAGGTGGCTTCTGCTGATGAACCTGCAGCCAACTCTTACCCTGCAATTGCTCGCCAACTGATAGAAGACGGAGGTTATTGTTTGGACCAAATATATAATTGTGACGAGACAGGACTGTACTGGAAGCGAGCACCAAAATCCACATTCATCTCAGTAAAAGAAAAGCAAGCAAAGGGGGTAAAAATGGCAAAGGATCGCATGAGTGTTCTCTTGACTTGCAATGCGTCCGGAACTCACCGAATGAAACCTTTGGTAATTTATAAGTTTGCCAAGCCTCGCGCCTACAAGAACTGTGACATGAATCGTTTGAATGTGTACTGGAGTCAAACTCGCAAGGGATACATGACCACACCCCTCTCCATCAGCTGGTTTGATGATCATTTTGTCCCGGATGCTAAAGCCCATTGCAAGCGCCAAAACATCGATTTTAAAGTAATTTTGTTTTTGGATAATGCGCCTAGCCATGCAAAGTTTCTGGTTGGTCGCCACAGTGCTGTGCAAGTCTGCTTTCTTCCCCCCAATACCACCTCCAAAATCCAGCCAATGGATCAGGAAATCATTGCCAATGTGAAACTTTTATTTTACAAGCAATTGCATGACAAGATGAACCGAGACACCGATTCACAAGAGGAACTGAAGGAAATTGGAGAGATGGAATCAAGTGACTCAGACGAACTTCCTGGCAACCCCTCCACTTCTTCCGCCGCCTCTCCCCCTGCCTCACGCTCTGCCTCACCCTCTGCCTTGCCACCAACTTCCAATACTGCCGATGCTACTCTGACTGTAAAAGAATTTTGGAAGCTTTTCAATATTCGTCATGCAGTAGACTTCTTTGTGAAGGCTTGGAACTATATTTCAGTGGCCTCTATTAAGCATGGTTGGAAGCCACTGTTACCTCACTTAATAGTGGATGAGGCTGCAGAAGGTCAGGATCTGATGAGGGCAACTCTTGAGGCAGTGAGGAGTGTTCGAGCCCCCGGATTCAACGAAGTCAACGAGGAAGACATCGAGGAACTGATTCACAACCCACTAAGGCCAGAACAAACAACAGAAGAGATGATAGCGGAGGATGAAATGGAAGAGACAGAGCAAGAAGAACAACCACAGCAAGTTGAAAACAGAAAGAAGCAACAACTCAGCAACTGTCTGTCCTCTTGGGACTTTGTGAAAATCTGAAGGAAGAGCTGGAAGGCACACCTGGCATCTCTGATTCTCGTGAACAGTTCCTGGGATACATTCAGAAAATCAGCACAAGTTTCCATGACCTCTACAATGCCAAAGTAAACGATCGCCACCAAGCCCTAATGACCCGCTACCTGAAGAAGAAGAAAGATGATGATGAGGCAGATATAATAGAAGCTCTACATGACGCCGAACTTGATGCCATCGACGATGATTTCACGGGCTTTGGCGGCGACGGTGGGGTGACGGAGAACGAGAGTGGAGCCACGGAGGGTGGTAACTAACATCCGCCTCCCGTCTATCACCACATCCATCACACTAAGCACCTCATCAACTTTTCTAAGGTTTGTGTTTGTGTTTTACTTACCTTTCTTTTCATTAAAGCAACTTACCTTTTGATTATTGGCATGTAAAGTGAAGGTCAATAGTCGCCCGACGATAGCCTCCAGTACTTTTGTAATTTTCCCCATTACTTTAATACTCCGCATCCCACGAATTCCGGTCCCACGGTCATATTTCGGTACCAATAAATCGTGGGATGCGAGATTCTACTGTATATATAATATATATATATATTATATATATATTTTAAATATATATGATATCAATATATATATACTGTATACACTCAACCCTCAGCTATCGCTCCTAATTGGTGCAGCTATAGCCGCGCGGTAGCCGTAACCGCGATAGCCATACTGATGAACTAATGGGAATAATTCTAATTGGTGCCTGGGTGCCGAATTTGACAACTATTTTTCGTATTTTGCTATTTTTACCTAATAATTTCCACTGAACACTAACATAACATAATAATAATTATAAGAAACATTATAAAAGTAAATATAAGAACATATTACACCATCACATTTACCTTTTTAGGTGTGTTGAGGGATTTAGGTGGGTTGGGTTCCGAGGCTAGGGGTGGCGAATTATTGGCCACTCCTACGTTGCTCTATCTCGTTCAGTATCCCTTCAACATCAAATCCTTCAAATTCTGAAGTGTCATCATCCACTGTATCCAATTCAAGTGCCGTAAGTAAAGGCTGTTCATCGATTTGTTGCCGTGGTCGAGGCTCACCGGAGGGGCCCGGTCGAGGCTCACCGGAGGGGCCCGGTTGAGGGTGGTCGGAGGGGCCTGGTTGAGGGTGGTCGGAGGGGCCTGGCCGACCACGAAAGAAGTCTGTGATCTGGCGTTGCTGGAGAGAGTTGATATGGGCGTGGTACCTATCCTCATAACCTGCCAAGACCTGATTAAGTAAGGATGTCCTTGTTTCACTGTTCACGTTTGAATCTTGCTCAATAATATGCCGCATCTGTCCACCTAACTCTATGAGGAGTTTTATGTCGCTCATGGGAATGCCGTCCATTTGTGTTTCAACATTCTCTTCATCTTCTGCACTATCCTCCTGTCCTTCTTCGTCCTCCTGGAGTAGGTCTTCTGCTGTAACATTTGCTGGCCTCAACATTTCCCTGATATCCTCGCCAGTTGTCTCTGCAAAACCACGGCCAGCGATCCCTCTTGCCTCCTCTGCTGCTGCCTCTAACTCTGCATCCACTGACTGCAGCTCACCTGCCACTATTACCTGCCTGTCCTCTGGTAGACCCTCCAAAATGTTGCGCCATGCATGGTTGATTGTAGCCGGGGTTACATTCTTCCAGCAATCTACCACCAAGTCTATTGCCTTTTTGACATTGTAATTCTTCCAATACCGAATCACATTTTTTTCAGATTCGGTATTTGCTTCAGCTTCCTCGTCCTCTCCTTCATCCTCACTATCCACCAACTGCTGAATAAGTTGATTGTCTTGTGTTGCCTGCCGCATCTGACGAAACTGCCGTCGAGAATATCCAGCCTTCACTACCGCAATCACCTCCTGGTCGAGGGGCTGGATTAGGGAGGTTGTGTTGGGAGGCAAGAATTCCACTTTCACGTTAGGGTTCTCCGTCCTCATAAGGGGTGAATGGCCAGGGGCATTATCCAGCAGGAGTAGAATGTTAAATCTAACGTTCTTGGCCTTGCAGTACTCCTTAACTTCCGCGACGAATGCTTCCTTAAACCAGTCCAGGGAGAGCTTGGCAGACATGTATCCTTTCTTGGAAGATAGCCAGTGGACATTTAGCTTGTTCATATCATGCCCCTTGTAAGCCCTAGGCCTCTTGGCGCGATGAATGATGGTAGGTTTCAAGCAGCAGCTACCTGAAGCATTCATGGCGAAGAGCAGGGTGAAGCGTTCTTTTATCGCCTTTCTACCCCTAATTTTGGCTGACTTGTTGGTGATAAATGTACGTTTGGGCATTGTCTTCCAATAGAAGTTTGTTTCGTCCATGTTAAATATTTGGTCTGGAGTGTATTGTCCCGCTTCTATGATGTTTTTCAGGGCCTCTGGATATGCACGAGCGGCAGGCCTGTCCCCACTAGCCGCCTCACCCGATACTTTAACACTCTTAATTGTATGGCGGCTCATGAACTTGCTAACCCACCCTTTGGAAGCCTGAAATGCTTGGGGGTTATCCACACCAAGCTTACGAGCCACACTTTGATAAATCTCCTTGGCTGTGACCGTAATCTCACGTGTGTCCACGGGCAAGTTCCGCTTTGCCTGCTTATTCAAGTATCGCCCCAACACTTGTTCCGTCTTAAGTAGCACTTTATTAGAACTTCGAAAGGCATTCGATGCAGCAATTGATGGGGCAAGTTTCATGTGACTCTTTATGTTTTCTCGCTTTTGATAAATCCCCCTCACTGTCGATTCATTCACTCCAAACTTCTTTGCCACACTCCTTTTTGTTTCACCCTTGCCTATTAAGTCCACAATTTCCTGTTTCTGAGCATACGTAAGGTTCTTTCTCTTCTTAATGTCTCGATTTGGTGCGGTCACATTACGCTGAGAGAAGGTAGGGGGATTCGGTGGCCGTTGGGGTGGGTTAGTAGCCATTGTTCACAGGTATAAAAACACTTCACAGTTTTCACCAGACAACAATGGGGGTACAAGTAAGACTGAGAAATTGTAAGTATGGCGGGAGGGTAGGAGGATGGGTGGCGGCCAATCACAGCGCTTGCTTCCCATGAGTCACGCCCAATCAGGGAGCGAGTATCGTAAACGTATGCTTGCCGCCCGCCTGGGAATTCCCAAGCCCGGGAATTTCCAATTTTGTTGTATTTTTGGCCACATTTGGTGCGTGATAGCCAGCTCATAGACGTGAAAGCCATGGTCTGACAGCTTTTGGGGAGCAGGCGATAGCTGTGGAACGCGATAGCTAAGTGCGTGATAGCTGAGGGTTGAGTGTACTGTATTATATATATATTTATGTGAATATGTCTTGCTATGTAAAAGTTACCAAATTAAATAACCATTGAAATTATATTATATATATATATATATATATATATATATATATATATATATATTTTATATATATACAGTATATATGAGTGTTGCTAAATAATTATTTACTTTATAAATTGATGTTCAACACTGTCATAAACTAATAACCTGATACATTCCACAGCTCTACAAGACAACGATTGTGGAGGAGGAGATGGCTGACGACGTCGAACCGTTGCAGGAAGGGGAGGACGGGCCAGAGTCAACTCCAACTCCAACCCAAACCACTGCTACCCAGGAAACCCCGACCGGGAGCTCAGCCGTGGTGCCAACTCCCGGGTCATCTGGGTCCGGTGCCACCACCAGCCAGGCGCCAGCCGCCCCACCCGACCTGTATGACAAGGTAAATATCATTATTATGTATCCAATGTTAACATGCCATCATAATTAAATCTCTCCACTCGTAAACACATACACCCACATGCAACACCAAACACCCCACCCTCTGTGCCTTCACTCAGCCACTCACTGACTGTCACCCATTATAGTATTGAACACATTTAATTGTACATTCGCAATTATGTAAATATTTTAGTATATATAAAATGAAAATGTTTTATACAATAATTCTATTATACATTTCGATGTATCATATATCGGTAATTTGTCACATAATTGATATCAATGCAGTAACGTTTATTAGGCAATATTAATGATGAAGAGGTTATTTTGCCACGCATTATTGTAATTAAGGTACACTGCATTAATGTTTATGAAGTATTGTCTGTAACGATCTGTTTCTTACACTTCTTAGTTACATATATACACACATCGGTATTAGTTAAACTCCCAAATACTTTCTCTGTTCGTAGGTTTATTGATGTCCTTATTGTTACTTGCTTACAACAATAGTTATAACACACACACACCCTCACGACTAGACCGTATGCTTAGGTCTATCGTCGTTCGTGGATGAGCTAAGACTGGCTAGCTGAGGGGTACCATAGGGTGCCCCAAGCAGCCCTCAGATTCAAACGTGCTCACACGCACCTGACTGTACACACACGCTCACGTGTGCGTACATACACATAGGCCTAGCTGGACAGAGGGGTCCTGTCTGCGGTTTACTGGTCAAGGAGGGGAGAGAGGGTTTCTTACCCAAAGTTCCCTCTCACTCCTAACATAATCTCATAGAATCCCAAAATCTCTAAATCTCCATAAGTCCACAGTCTCTTAATGCACTCGCATTATTATTCATAAGACTACTATTACAATGCTCGATCACGCTACTCCAGGCGTCTCGACTGGTATGAGGTGAAAGGCAACTTAGGTGAGGCATAGAATCCAATGCAACAAGTAAAGTAAACAAATATCATCCCTGAGGAAATATCACACATAAAGATAAACATGAAAAATTGGATAAACATGAAAATTGGATAAACATGAAAAATTGGATAAAATTCATACTTAAAAATAGACATAAGAAATAAATATATACATTTGAAACACTGCAACGACTTGCATAGTTCGTGTTTTTTTTTTTTTTTTTTTTTTTTTTTTCTATATTCCAACTACTCCCTCTCGGGCATAGGCTGAGAGCCTGTACATTCCACCGCTTAACACGGTGAAGCCCGTGAGGTCTTGTTCCAGTCTGGGGAGTGAGACATGTGAAGCAACCATCATGGCTCGAAGCAGCTCCATCTCTGAAGCGGCCGGTTGCTTCGCTCAAGTGCTTCACCGTCTCACCCTCCAGACTCAGACCCTCACTCTCAGAACGCCACCTATTGAGCAGTGAACTCACTGTTAAGAAGTATTAAGTAAGGTGTTAAGAAGTATTCCACACAGTTCGCCGAGATCACTGGATAATGTTTTTGGATGAATCACTTAACAGGAAGTCACAAAAGTTCGTTCAGTATAATAATTATTATTATTTGTTTTACTAATTTTTATGTCTTTATATTTTTTTTTTTTTTTTTTTTTTTTTTTTTTTTTTTTTTTTTTTTTTTTTTTACTTTATTGTCATATACAGTAAATGACAAATTAATTAATTTTCTTAATAAAACACCCAAACAAATGTCCATAATTGGGGTATTTGAACTTTAAAAATAATTGCTAAAATTCCAGGTATCGTCCAGTGGATTCTTGACACGGCGATGATCACCGGAAGCTTGAAGTGTTGTCCTGGCAGGTATAGGGATCCTGGCAGGGTCCACAGCGGTGTCACCAGCTCTGGCACACCTTTCTCATATAGGCTACAAATAACTAACGAAGAGACCAATGATTATAATGGGAACATAATTAGCAGAAACTCCTGATATATGAGATCAGTAACTAGTTCATTTTATCCTTTTAACAAGGAAAGTAAATTGAGGATAATGCTCATGAAAACAATTAACAAACAGAGTACAGTCCACCAAGGGACACATAAACATTGAAGGTTACTGTATTGGAAAAAAATTAGCATGAAATCCAGTTATCTCTCTTAAGTATAAATAATGTCTAGGACATGTACTTTCAACAGAGGTTTTCACTTGTGAGTACAAGTAGCATGTTGTTTAAATCCAAACACGGAACAAGAAAGATAAAATAACTCTTTCCAAACACATGCATAAATGATAATTGGTCAATAAATACAGTACTGTAAAGAAAAGTAATATTTCTTAAAACGGTAAGTTTGACTTTCAATGTAAGTCTACAGATATCAGCAGTATCGTACCATCGGGCCTGACACGACATGTCAATAAGTAAGGAAGGAACTGTATGAGTGCAAAGTTCAAAATTCAATTACTGGTATGTTTGGCAGCAAACCAACATTCTGAAGGGAAATACTGTAGGCCTACAAGTAATTCTCCGAGAGGGACAGTGCCGCATAATCCGGAGGTACTCGTAGGTCAAACAATTAGCCAAGAATATCGAGGAAAATTATATTGTGTTTAAGAACTCATTAAGGAATATCAGTTATTACAAACACCTCAAAATCACAAACATTACCTAACCATACCACTACTAGACTCCCAGAACAATCTATATCATGCCCCATCGCTTAGGAATTGAGAACAATACAGAGTAAATTATGGAAAGTCCAGTGCAATAAACTCCTGTGCCAATGCAGAAGTGAAAATGATTAATATTACCTTTTTCTCAACTTCGCGACACTTCAACAGAAGCTCACCTAACTCCTGGTGAGGCTTAATCTTTTTATAGTCTAAGTGTTTGCAGGTAGCAGGATTAACTTGTTGTAGGTACACTGACATGGCTATAATCTTTGCGCAGTGGCAGTATCGTAACCAATAGGGTCTTGCTGAGTACCGTGGATATTGCATTGTCACTGCTATAAGCTAAAAACAGTGTGCAAAATTGGTTAAAGTTTTTGCACCACACACATCTGCCATCCTGTGCGTGGTCTCTCCACGCATCTCGGTTGGGCTACCCCCAAAGGGTAGCCAAGTCGATCCCCACCTGCCCGCGGTGACCTTGCAGACACCACTTTCCATTTTTTTCTTTTCCATTTTAAATTTTTTCCATTGTGGTGGCACTGACGGGGACGGCGCTACCTGGGGTCTGTCCCAGGTAGTTATTTTCACGTTTTTTTAAAACTAGGGTTTTCTCTTATTTTTAATCAGATACAAAATACAGGTGTTTTTGTTTTTAATTATTGGTTACTTCCACTGAAATGGCAGCGGGCAAGCAGAGTTGTAGTTGTGGGAAGGTTGTGGGCAAGGCCAAATCGCTGGGCTGCTACTCGTGTGGTACCTATTTTCATGTTAACTGTATAAATGTTGATGATGAGGACCTCAGAGTACTTGCAAAGAAGAAACCTGGATTTAAATGGCATTGCAATGTTTGCTGCAAAGGATGCAGCAATTAGTCAGCAGACCTTGGATGACCTGACGGCTGCCCTAGTTGGTGAAGTGAAGACTGCCATTGTAAACGAAGTGAAGGGTGCCCTTGCTGCGGTGGCCGTGGAGATAGAGAGTATTGGTAACAGAATGGATATCCTTGAGACTAAAGTTGCTGCCCCCGACATTCCCTTGTTTGCCAAGATAGTTCAGCAAACATTTGAAGAGACCAAAAAGGAGCCGACCAAACGCACCACTGAGGTGGTAGATGGTGGAAAGAAAAAAACTGTCTGGGACCATCAGGTCCTGGTAGTGAAGCCAAAAGACCGATCCTCCGAGCCAGTAAGCCCACCAGATACAAAGGCAATCGAGACTGCTTTGGCTTCGGTTCCGGTTAACAAGTTAACTAGAACTGATTCAGGTGTACTGGTGGTACGACTTCCATCCAAGAAAGCCAAAGAAGATGCAGGAAGGGCCATCAATCAGTGTTTGGGGATGGACAGTGCCTTCAGTGTCTCTGAACCAAAGAAGATGATGCCAAAAATGACTCTGGTAGGCATTGCTAATGACGCTGAGGATAATGAGATAATTCCCAGCATCCTCAACAAGAACCCAAGAATAAAGTCCCTGGTCGACGATGGCTTAGCTATGAATTTGCTATTCACCAAGCAAAAGAGTGATGCACACACAAAGACTGCGGTAGTAAAAATGTCACCTGAAATACGCTCTTCCATTGTGGATGATGGCAATTCTGTGTATGTTGGACTTGTGAGATGTCGTGCATACGATCGCTTCTGGGTAACACAATGTTACCATTGCCAGGGCTTTGGTCATACCAGTGACAGGTGTTATCGGAAAAATGAGGATCCAAAATGCAACTTCTGTGCCAGTACTCATAACTCAAAAGACTGCACCAACAAGACTTCCCCCAAATGTATAAATTGTATGAGCTCCACATCAGTTACGGAGCCGCCAAATCATTTCGCCTCAAGTAGAAATTGTCCTCTAATGACAGCTCAGAGAAATAAAGTTATTGAGAACACCAATTTTGTAGGTTCAAAAAACTGAAAAATGCACATGGGAGCCGGTTGAAACTGGGTCTGTTGAATGTTCGTTCCTTGCGTAACAAAATGGATCATATTTGCGAGATCTTGGATGAACGTAACCTTGATGTATTATGTCTCACTGAGACCTGGTTGTTCGAGTCAGATCTGAATATTATCCAGGCGGCATTGCCTAAAACCCATTCCATAATAAATGTTCCTAGGCCTAGGGGAGATCATCCGGGTGGTGGAGTGGCAGTTGTCTACTCCACATCTCTGGTGAATATCTTGCAAGTAAGCCATAACCCAGCCCCTCTTTATTATGAACTGTTGGAAGTGGAAATAAAACTCCATCAACAAATTCTAAGAATGGCAGTTGTCTATAGGCCTGGCCATCGTGGCACAGATAGGGGTTTTATGGAAGAGTTTGGGCAGTTTCTCAAGGAATTTTCTGCTAAAACCGGAAGACTTTTGATATGTGGAGATTTTAATTACTGGGTTGACAGCCCTCATCTGAAGCCATTCTCTCCTGAGTTCCTTGAGTTGACTGATCAGAACAATTTTGTAAACCATGTGTCCCACCCAACTCATATCTTAGGACACACCCTTGACTTGGTTTTCTCTCCTGTGGGTTGTGGTGGTGTTCTGGATGTTGATGTTGAGAATGCTGACCCTAATACCTCTGATCATGCTTTGATTACTTTCAGCTTTGATTTCCCTAAGCCACTCACACATGAAAAAGTAATCAGATTTAGAAATTATAAAAATGCAGACCAAAATTTGGCTAGCAGTGAAGTAAAACAGTACTTGGGAAGTATTGATACTTCCAACCTTACTTCAGATGAGCTGGTGGAGGTACATGGAAATGCACTTAAATTAGTGTTCGATCATCACTGTCCAGAAGTAGAGAAGAAAATCATAGTAAGAGATGATTCACCCTGGTATAGCACTCGAGTTAAATTTCTTAGAAGAGCGCGTAGAAGAGCTGAACGTGAATGGCGGAAAAATAAAACAGACTCTACATGGTTGCAATATCTGTCAGCCAGAAGAGCTGTGGTCCACAAAATCAAAGATGAAAAGAAAGTGTATTATCAGGGAAAAGTTGACTCGTGTGGTAACGACGAGAGGAGGTTGGCTTCAATTGTAAACAGTTTACTTGGAAAAACAAGAGTCAGCTTAAGACCTTCTGTGCCCGATGCCGAGTTGTCTGCCAACTTTGTGGCAGTTTTTGCTGGCAAGATAACTCGCATAAGACAGGAATTGGATGATGCTTCTGTTGGTGAAGAACTTTCAGTTGTACTCCAACCCCGACACATTCCTAATAATGTCCTCTCATCCTTTCACTCGGTAGAGGTGGACATGATCTCGTCCTACATAAGAAACCTCAATAAAACATTTTGCCCGTTGGATCCCATAAATGTTTCCAAGCTACCAAGAGTCTATGATCACACAGTTGAGTTTATTTCCAAAATAATTAATAAGTGCTTCTCTGAAGGTAGCTTCCCACATTCTGAAAAGCATGCACTACTCCGACCTACTCTAAAGAAACCTGGACTTGATGTTGAGAACATGTTGAACTATCGTCCTGTCTCCAACCTGTCCTTCATATCAAAGATATTAGAGCGTGCAATACTTGACCAATTACAACCACTACTTCAGCAGAATGAAACTATCCCAATTTTTCAGTCTGCTTACCGACAGCATCATTCAACTGAAACAGCATTGATTAGAGTACATAATGATCTAGTTGAGAACATTTGCAATGGTGTGGCCTCACTATTGGTCTTGCTTGATCTCTCTGCGGCCTTTGACACAGTGGATCACGAGTTGTTATTGAGTGATCTTTATGATTGTGGTGTGCGTGACTCCGCTCTCTTGCTTCTTGGGTCGTACTTGTCAGGTAGATCCCAGAGTGTGATGGTAAATCAAGTGGTCTCGGACTCGACACCCCTGCAGTATGGTGTTCCGCAGGGATCAGTTTTAGGTCCTATCCTATTTATAATTTATATTAGCAGTTTGTCTCTTCTGCTTCGGGCACATAATGTCACCTTTCACTTTTATGCAGATGACACCCAGATTTATGTGAGAATCACAAATATAGTTGATATACGGAGTAAGATGGAATTGTTGATGTCTGATATCAAGAAGTGGATGAGAGCGAGAAAACTTAAACTAAATGATGGTAAAACTGATATTCTCATCATCCGAGGAAATAGAAGAGCTGATGATATAGTAGGTGCCCTCTCCATCAATGTGGGTGGATCTCAGCTGCGACCGGCCAACTCTGTTCGAAATCTGGGTGTATATGTGAACTCCCGATTAGATTTCAAAGAGCATGTAAACCAGATAGTTAAAAGTTGTTACTTGCTCATCAGTTGCTCATTGTTTCCACATAGCGATTTTGATAATTTAATTTGACTTTATATTGTCCTTGTCCCAATTTTGGTTTGTTTAGTTTGCAAGTTTTACATTTTAATCTCTATTTGGTGAAGCCGTTTATAACCAGACGTTGCCTCCTGACGTTGGTTCACTCATTGGTCTTCTCTCGTGTTGATTATTGCAATGCCCTGTTGGTGGGTCTTCCAAATTATATTTTGAAGAAAGTTCAGTCTGTTCTTAACAGGGCCGCAAGACTAATTTTTGGTGTTCCACCTAGAACTCCTACTACATCTCTTCACATAGAACTGCACTGGCTGCCAGTAAGAGCAAGAATAGAATTTAAGTTGTGTTTGGTGACTTTTAAGGTTCTCAAATTTGGTGAGCCTAGGTACCTTGCGGAGCTGCTCAGGCGCCCACCGGCACACCATGGTGTGGTTGTGCGTCATGACAATGACCCTTTTCGTCTTGATGAACCAAGGGCTTTCCAGCAGTCTTCTTTCTTTGAGAGGTCATTCTCCTACATGGCTCCGAGGTTGTATAACAGGTTGCCGCTGTCCATGAGACAACTGAGTTCTGTTGAATGCTTCAAGAGACAACTTAAGACTTTTCTCTTTGAGAGAAGCTATGATCTTGAGAGAGGTGTCATGACAGATGGCTATAGAGTTTAGGCTATTTTGCCACTGCTAGTGATTGTTAAATGTGTGTTGTATATAAGCCTTCTTTTGATGCATTGATTTTTGTTCTATTTTCTTTCTCTTTTCGAGCGCTAGTGAATTCTTCGGAAAAATTGGCGCTTATGAGAAATAAGTAACATGCTTATTATTATTATTATAATTTTGCCTACATGCCTGAGTTTGACCGTACCGTTTTCTGCCCAACCGTCGGCAACTAACATGGGGCCTAAATTCTCTGCAGCCCTGTCTAGCCTAGCTGTGAAGGTTTCAAGGTCCTCATTAACCTCCCGTTTAATCTGTGCTAGTTTCCCCGCTACACCGATAGCTGTATTATCGGAAATATCCTTAAAGTACTTCCTGAACATCTGCACGTAATCAGCATAATCTGTGATGAATTGCAGATGTGTGAGAGCCATAATTGACCTAGCTGTACCCTTATCAGAATTAATCTGACCTCTGAAGAAATTAATCTTATCTACATGATTTACTATTTTACGGTTAGCTATTTCCCCATCAAGGACATAGATGAACTGATCTAAAGACAAGGGGTCAGTGGGGTCTCCTGAAAATTTGGGAAGGTTGACCATATGGGTCCGAAGGTCGTAACTGGTAGGAATGTGAGAATATGGAGTCTGAGCGAAGGGTGTAGGGGTAAACATTGTCACGGGTGGTGCGCTGGGAACTGTAAAGGAACTTTGGGGCACATGGGCACCTTCGGGCACTTGATTAGTTGAGGGCGCCGAGGCATTTGTCTCGGTTTGAGACATGCATTGGGAGACACATTCCGCTATCATGCGCATAAAAGTTGGATTATTGGCAAAATGTTCTGGGGGAGAAGTGATACTAGGGGAATTATCTCGCGGCACCTCCTGTGGCCTTCCATTAGCAGGGTTAGGAGTGCAATTTGTCGTGTCGGCATGGTCGGTCGGCCTGTCAGGTTCGACTGCTACTGCTGTAGGTTGACTGTCTCCAACGAAAGGAGCTGTAGGCCTATTAATTACCGAGTCGGCCATGTTGTCATGAAAGACTTCGCGAGATTTATGACTTCTAGTAAAATAGTCATGCATGATTCACTAAGAAAACATGTTCCACGTTTGAAAGGACACAACAAACTTATACTCACTAGGATTTCCACTGTTGAAATCCTGGCAGTTGACGATGTAATCCTCTGGCAGACAGAGAAGGGCTGTCCAGGGATACAGCCGTCTGCTACCGGAAGCACAAGTCCTCTCTTGTCAGGGTTGGTCTCCAGGTAGAGCTATTTGCCTACCTTCAACCTGAGAAATCGGGTCATATATGAGTTCCTATCCCCAGTTATATACTGTATATATTAATACCATAAATCACCAATAATCAAACTGAATCCAATCACTGTATGTCACTGACAAAAATGCTATATCACCTAATTCACAACAATATTGCAATGTTAATCACGTGAATCAATCAAAATCTCAAATCACAATAATTATGCAATTCAAAACTTCAAACACTGGCGTATTATAAAAATAAATAAATAGCCCTTGAAATTATATTAGGTATAGAAAACGGATACAATCACCCAGAATTCTAGAAAATGTAATGTCAATGACAAAACATGAAATTATAATATTTTGATGAATTCAAAAAAATAATGGTAGATAAGAGGTATTTCCTAACTTTAAAAAAAATCAACTCAACAATTAGTGTTACACTTCAAAATCGTTAAGTTACAAGAATTAGTCTAAGTCAAAAGGTATCTCTAATTAAAATTAAAATTTTATATTAATGCAAGATTGAAAAAACTAAACCTCTTATCTCACTATTAGTGTACCAACTTCAGGCAAAACATATACTAAAACTGGATTTATACGATACTTCCATAAGATCGCGTTCCACACATCAGCTGACTAGTAGTCCTAGGTCCTCTCGCCGCCAGGTCCACTTGCCCTTCACAGATGAATCAGCTGATCCTCTCGCTCTCCCCAGCCGCGCTACACAATGGCGCGACCACGTTGGCAGGAAGCTCCCAGTAGACGGCGCTGCACCCCACGCTGCCGCCTCACGCTCCTGCCTTCGTCCCTCGCTTCCTTGTTAGGAAATTACGCGGGAACTCGTTGATTCTGCTCCCGTCGTTCTTCTCTCCTCCACGATGATCAAATATTCCTTGAAGATGCTGCTACAGGCTTCTCTCCACCGTCGTCACGTTGGCGGAATTCTCCTTGCGTACAGCTCTCTTTACAATGCCAGGGTGTGTGTGTGCGTCGAATTTGGACGGGGTAGCGCATGTCCGTGCTGGTATCTCGTTGAGTTAAGATAGAGGGAATAGTTTATACCAGTATAATTACCGATGTGTAACAAGGCACGATTTGCAATTCGTATCCCACCTGCTGCCACCATTTGTAACGATCTGTTTCTTACACTTCTTAGTTACATATATACACACATCGGTATTAGTTAAACTCCCAAATACTTTCTCTGTTCGTAGGTTTATTGATGTCCTTATTGTTACTTACTTACAACAATAGTTATAACACACACACACCCTCACGACTAGACCGTATGCCTAGGTCTATCGTCGTTCGTGGCTGAGCTAAGACTGGCTAGCTGAGGGGTACCATAGGGTGCCCCAAGCAGCCCTCAGATTCAAACGTGCTCACACGCACCTGACTGTACACACACGCTCACGTGTGCGTACATACACATAGGCCTAGCTGGACAGAGGGGTCCTGTCTGCGGTTTACTGGTCAAGGAGGGGAGAGAGGGTTTCTTACCCAAAGTTCCCTCTCACTCCTAACATAATCTCATAGAATCCCCAAATCTCTAAATCTCCATAAGTCCACAGTCTCTTAATGCACTCGCATTATTATTCATAAGACTACTATTACATGTCTGATTCATTCTATAATACATTTATTTTTCTCACACAGCTTCGTGAAGGTGAGAAGGAGCTGGACAACCTCTACCGTGTGTGGCAGAGGAGCCACCAGGTGGACACCCCCGCAGAGTCGACTCTCAAGCCCTACTTCAAAACACTACTGGCAAACATGCGTGACCTTCCCTTACCACTGATTCAGGCCTTCCAGCTGGACGTGCTAAGATTTTCCAATGCCATGATTTCCCACAACCAGGGCCTAGGACCCCTCCCACACTTCGGACCCCTCTCCCACCCCCAGTCCCCAAACCCTCCCCAACATCATCCCCAATGTCAACAATACTACGAAACTCTCAATGTCCCTAGCACTAGCACGTCCTACCACCATATAGGGAAAAAAATGCAGCATTCGCCAATCCAGCAGCCAGACACACCCACTCAGTGGAAGGCCTATGGGCCTTCACGTCCTGGTGCCATGCCCGTTCAAGCAGCACCCCTGGACCCTGCCTTCTTGGAGACCATGCTGGATCTACCTCATTGATATACCTATACCTCTACCTCTGTACCTCATTAATTATAATAAAAATGTATTTTCTATGTTTAACTTGTGTTTTGCTTGCTCCTAAAATTTATTTTCTATGTTTTACTTGTTCCTAATGATAATTTGCTTGCTTAATAATAATTAAAGGGAATATAAAGTAAAAATATATGATCGAGTAGATCACATGACAATAGGATATAAAAGAAAATTAAATTGAAAAAATCCGAACAAAAACAGAGAAATGTATCACATCCCAATATGATATATATTAAATTGACATTGAAATTTGTTGACCATGTTAACATGTTATTACTTTAAACAAATCAACATCCAAGATCAACATGAAAAAATAAGAAAAAACCTGAGAAATTTAACACATCCCAATATGATATAAATTATATTGACATTGAAAAAATCTGACCATAATTAAAAGTTAACATGTTATTACTTTAACCAAATCAACATCCTTGAGCAACATGTTCGTGAATATTAATCAGAAAAATAATATAAAAGTTGAACATATAAAGTGACGTGGACATGCAGTCCAAAATAAGGAAACAATTTCTTTTGTCATTGTAATTAGAGACTTTGACCAAATATAATAATACAAAATTAGGGGCTATATCTTAATGAACTGAGACTTTGACCAAATATAATAATAATAAATTAGGGGCTATATCTTAATGAACTTATGTTTCAAGGATATATATATATATATATATATATATAGTATAACAACTTTATAACAGGTCAGGATATTTAGTGCTGTGATTCACTTTAGGGTTTGTATACAATATATTTATCAAAGACTTTGACACTTTTATAATACGGCATCGAATGGAGTTTGATTTGTGTCATTGCAATGACAGTATTGGGACACCTATGGCAATCACTGCAACATTGTGCAACACTTATAAAATGGGTGTGGGATATTATGGACCTGCATATAGTGGAAACGTACCTTTTTACTCGTCCTGCCAGGCAAGGCGCTGTTCAGGGCGGTTGTAGTACTGGGTCAGGTAGTCCCTCGTTACTTTGGCAGCGGCTGGTCCCTCGCCCAGTCACTTTGGGGTATTTCAGGGCGACGAAGTCCGGCTTCTGGTTGGGGCTCACGTCGGTCGATTAGCATATTGTGGAGTATGCATGAAGCCAAGACTACCTTCTCCACGGTACTGGGGTGTACGTTGATGGTAGTCAGTAGGCACCTGAAGCGGTTGGCTAGCATACCGAAGGCATTCTCTACCTGTCTCCTGGCCCTAGACAGTCTGTAGTTGTAGTTTCTCTTGTCATCATCGAGCCCTCGGTGTGGGTGTGGCTTCTGCAACCACTCCCTCATTGAGAATGCGTCATCACCAACCAGAAAGTAGGGCACTGGCTGGTCCTCCCCTGGGAATGGCTCGGGTGGTGGCAATCCTGCTGCTCCGTCCTCCAGGGCCTTCCGGATGTCAGTCACCTGGAATATACCACCATCAGATGCTGACCCGTTCGCTCCAACGTCAATGTACATAAATTTTCCCAGGTGATCGACTATTGCCAGGAGCACAATGGAGTGGTAGTGCTTGTAATTGTAGTATTTACCTAATTGTATTTACCTAATTGTAGTTTACAGGAGTTGAGCTAAGCTCGTGTTGTCCCGTCTCTCAGTCTACTTTTTATCCAATTTTTTCTTGAAAATATGGATGTTCCTTGCCCCTACCACCTCCTCCTCCAGCCCATTCCATTTGTCAATACATCTATAGGGGAAGCTAAACTTCCTGATATCGTTCTTGCAGGTAGGTTCTTGCAGTACAAGGATCCGCAGTTGCTTGGAGGCTGTATGGCAATGTGCTTCCCATCAATTGCCCCAATGGTGTGTCCGAAGTCCCACCTATCCTTGAAGCCCTTGGCGACCACCTTCCAACCTTCAGGTGTTGATGGGCACACTATTTGCTCCTCCATGTATTCCTGTATGATTGCCTCACACGTCTCCCGCACTGCCAGTGATATCGTGTTGGCACCTACACGGAAGTTCAGTGCCATGCTCTTATAGGCCTCACCAGTGGCCAAAAAGCATAGTGTCATGGCAACTCGCAGTCCGGGCTCCAGGGGCTTCTTCCAGTTGGTCTCGTCCTTCTTGATCCTGGGTGTGACACGTTCGACAATCATATTAAACAGCTCCTCGTCCATACGCAGAAAGTATTTATTGGTAACCACGTCAGTTTCCTGGAGTTTCTTCAGCAACTGGTGGTAGTGTCCGTGTGTCTCTCGCTGTGCCACCCATGGCTTGACGCTGCAGCTTCGGGGTTTCCTTGGTCGTCGTGGCCGTCGAGGTTGAGCACGTTGGGGTTCACGTTCTTTGTCCCTGATAGCGCGGGCAGTAATCTGATATCTGAGGTTGGCATTAACTATCTCCTGCCTTAAGATTGCCAACTCCAATGCCTGGTCATCCATCTCTTCTGGTCGTGATGGGTCCGGCAGGTTGCTTTCCTGTGACATGTTGCTGTGTTGGGTGCACTGTATGAATGAAGTTTGTGTGAGCACACCCTCTCTTTATATAGTGGGGTGATGCATAATCTCATAATCGTGTCATAATCGACTTATTCTAGTCACGTTCGACTTACATTCTGGTTTCATTCCGGTTGGGTTCCTGACTTCGGGTGGGGTTCGGTTTTAAGTCGGGTTACTTCGGGTGTGATTCGGTTTTAACTCGGGTTGGTATCGGCTACTCGGGTCACCGTCGATTAGCTTTCGACTCATGGTCGATTCAATTCCGTTCAACTTCTGGTTAGTTTCGAGTAATATACGGGATAACATCGACTCGTATTCGAGACGCATTCGAGTCCCTCGGGTAGCATTCGAATTGCTTTCTAGTCATAGTCGGGGTACGAGTCTCATTCAGGGACTTTGGGTGAATTCGGGTGAAAAGTGCAAGTCATTGCCTTCGGGTTACTGTCGGGTCGCGGTTGACCTCTGTATGACGCGGCCTTTATCGAGTGAAAAAAACGTTAAAAATGATCGAGTTACATTCTAGTCGTATTCTGGTCGCATTCGAGTCGCATTCTACCTATTCTGGTCATGTTCTGATGTAATTTTTATAGTCGATGCCGACTCGAATTACTTGAATGTAACTCGATGCCACTCGATAATGACCGGAAGTCAACTGGATGACAAGTTGATTATTCCACTTTAAAATTGAATGTAATGGAATGAGAGTTGAATATAACCCGAATTAAGAAGAATACAACTGGATGCCGACTAGAATACGACTGGTAGATGACTGCATACTTGGTTGATGTATCGAGTGTACACTGGATGTCGACTCGAACATGACTAGAAGTACTAGTATACAAGTGGAATCCAACTAGAAGGTAACTGGAATACAACCAGAATATAACTCGACTAGGTGCGGCCCCACGTGGGACATCACACCACCAGTATCACCCCACCAGTACCACCAACAGCGCCTCGATTAATCGTACATTGGCAACCATGCACGGGCCCCTATATATACGGGCCGGCAGAGACATGCTCCTCACACCCCTACCTACTACCGCATAGTATTTTTCAACTCATCGCCAACATGGTCAGAGGAAGAAAGGGAAGCAAGCTGGGCCAGAAGAAGGTTAGGAAAACAGAGGAATCGCTGGACCTCTTCGCCTCACAGTCATCACCGCCACAACAGGAGCACGTTGCCGAGACCTCCGAAAGCGACGCAGATGACCAAGGTGGCGGTCAAACCGTCAACTCCGACCCTGAGGATGCTGGCGACACAACAGGCGTCTGTGGACATAGTGAAGACACTTGGATGTCGGCCCCCCCGGCATGAACTCATAATGACCGAAGGCCTACCTGTGCTAGGTGACAGTGCCTCCTACCAACCGGACGATGATGAGTTGGACGCCCATTCAGCCACCCAGTCAACCCAGTCACCCAAGTCAAGGACCACGCCACCAAAGAGAATGCCGCCAACCAAGAACCCTGCACCACCTACCAAGTTGACAGCGCCAGCCCCAAAACGGAGGAGGACCTACGCCGTCTTGCCGGAGAAGGTGGAGATGGATGTGGCGGACTGGTACAGGGAGAACGAGTTCCTATACAATAGGAAGATGAGGTCACACAGGGACGCAGCTGCGGGAGAAGACGATGTCCAAGATGGCTGAGGAGGTCAATGTAACAGGTTGGTTGAGTGTTTTGTTTTCATGTAATCAGTACTTCGATGTTCAGTGACATAATTATGACAAATAACACAGACATCCATGTTTACTGAATAATATTTCAGTGGCGTGTGAAGTTCATATATATATATATATATATATATTTAAAAAAATTGTGCATACAAATGAATTACATTATTTTATCTGAAGTTCAATAATGAAGCTATGTAGGCCTATGTATTATACTCAATAATTATTAATTTAAGTGCCGTGTGAAGTGTTGCATTGTATATAACTTATAGTTTGGGTGTAAAGTGTGGTTGCCTGCCCCTGTGAATCTGCCACATTACTGTGTACTCAAAATAATTTATATGTGTCTCAATAATATTTCGCATTTATGCACCACCTAAACACTCCTATATTCTTATATTGCAGTGTATGTCCTGGGCAAGTGGATGACTGGGATGCGAAGCCGGTTCGGCAAACTTGAGGACATCCCTTCAGGTTCCGGTACGCCCGTTCTGACAGAGAGGGATGCGTGGATCAAGACCACCTTCGCCTTCCTGAAACCCCACTTGGTGAAGTTGCCCACCAGGAAGAGCAAGGTACGTTTATAATATATATTTAAAGTTTACTTCCCAACAACAATCAATGTAAAAGGTCCAAAGAAATAACTGTGTGTTCTTCAACATCGAATATTTAATACAAACGAATCGGAGGTACATACATTTATATAAAATAATTGTTGATATTGTTAATGGAGAACATATTAATAATATTCCGATTTAACGTTCTTTTGAAATACATGTATATGTTTTTTATTCAACATTGAATTTCATACATACATAAATGACACTCATTAACGTAATAACTCAGTCCCCAATATCATGAGTAGCAATAATTGTTTTAACCTTATAAACATATGTTCAATACTGTCTGTTAAAATACATGTACAGTATATGTTTTTGATTTAACATTGTATTTCATACATACATAAATGACACTCATAAACATAATCACTCAGTCCCCAATATCATGAGTTGCAATTATTGTTTTCACTTTATAAACATGTGTTCAATACTGTCTAATTTCACTAATACCCCTATATATTTCACAGCTCTACAAGCCGGGTGGGACAGGCACCACTGTCGACGAGGAAATGGTAGACGACCCGGATACCCAGCTGGACGTTGATGAGATCCCAAGCCGGCCTACATCTCCCAGTGACAGCCCCACCACCCAGGCATCCACGTCGACCTCGTCAGCCATGTCGGTGCGTCGCAGGTCAGCCACCACCAGCAAGTCTGCACCGGAAGTGACCACAACCGACCTGTATGATAAGGTAAATATTATTATTAGTTATTAACATCTATCTATCTATCTATCTATCTATTGCCTGACGCCGTGATCCCCGAAGGGGTGGCCACGAACGAACCGCCCCCATGCACCTCTGTCCCCAGTCAGTCGATGCCCCTCCCCCCAACCAGCACCGCCTTCGTTCATGTAGTTCCTCACTCCATCCTTCCACCTCATATTCGGTCTACCTCTCCCCCTCTGTCCCTCCACCTCGCTCTCGTACACCCTCTTAGTCATTCTCTCGCTTTCCATACGTTCCATATGGCCGAACCATCTCAAGTTGTTCCTTTTCACACTTTCCAGCACATCTACCTCCACACCACACCTCCTTCTTACTTCCTCATTAGTCTGTCTATCCCTCCATGTAACTCCGCACGCACTCCTTAAGTAATTCATTTCCACTGCTCTCACTCTTGGTCTGAGTCTCTCAACCAACGTCCATGCTTCGCTTCCGTAAGTCAGTGTCGGGATTACCACACTGTCATGCAAGGACTTCTTCACTTCCATACTGACCACCCTATTTCTTGTTACTGCTTTTAGCGTTCCTACAACCCTCTTCCCCTGTTGTACCCTCTCCCGCACCTCTTCATCCATAGTCCCATCTTTACTCAACACACTGCCCAGATACTTAAAAGAGTTGACGATCTCCATAGCCTGACCGTTCAGCTTCACCTCACACTCTGTGACTTCACCCCTTTCGAAGACCATAACCTTGCTCTTCCCCGTATTTACCTTCAAATTCCGTTTTTCGCACACTGTTCCAAACTCATTTACCAGACCCTGCAACTCCCATTCATTATCACTCATCAGAACTGTATCATCCGCAAACAGCAGTATAGGTAGCTTCCACTCAATTCCCTCCCTTTTCAGCGATACACCAACATCCACTGCTCTTGATAGTATTTCTTTCATAACTCCATCCATATATACAGTAAACAACCACGGGGACATCACACACCCCTGTTTCAAACCAACATTCAGGTCAAAGAACTCGCTCTGCTCACTCTCCATGCCATCATCATTAACTTTGTCAATGTTAATTATCTAAATTTCCATTTACGTCAAACTTTGAGTATATATAAGAACATTAAAACATAAGAAAATGGGAGTATGCAGAAAGCCGATTGGCCTAAGCAAGGCAGATCCCTGTCCCATCCAACCCAAATTACAAAGCCCAATTATAGGCTCAACACTCTAATCCCCTGAGGATCATCTGAGATTACGCACCCGGCTGATCCCCCTTAACTTTTAACGAAAATTGAAGTCTATTTAGAACATAAATTTTCCAGACATTTACTACTTTACAGATAATTATAACTGAATTCTTACACTTTGTTAACCACTATTAACCCGTACAGCCCCAGCGACGCGTCTGACGCGTCGGCGATGTATGTAACGCACAGCCCCAGCGACGCGTCACCCTAATTGCGCCGACCGTAACCTCAGGTGTAGCCACTCAAGAGGGCTCAGATTTGTATGGGAACTGTGTACGTATCCCACGCAACCGTGCCGATGGTTGAAAACTCTCAAAGTCCACGTGCGTGCGCGTGAGCGCGCAATAACCTGGTTTTTTGGGGTAATTGCCTTCAATTTTTTACTCTTGTAAAATACGTTTTCGGGGGCTCTGTAGGACCATTCTTTAATCTTTTTGAGCGGTTTTTCGTGGTTTTTCCTTCATTCCTAACCCATTCGCTATTGTTTCTGGAATAAAACCATTTTTTGAAAACCGGCCGGGTTCTGGTGAACAAACATTACAAAACTAGCCGGGGCTCCACGGGTTAATATTAAAAATGTTAACTTGCAACACATTGTTGTAAATAAGGCAGAGTAATGTTTATGTACTAAAAATTGTATTGCTCATTTTGTAACGATAATATGTTTGACACACAGCTACGACAGGGGGAGCAGGACCTAGAGGAGCTGTACCGGAAGTGGGAGAGGAGCCGCAACATAGGCAGCCCAGCCGTCGGTTCGCTCAAGATCTTCCACCAACTGGTGCAGAAGAACCTCACTGACCTGAAGCCTGCACTCGTGGAGCAGTATGAGATGGAGGTTATGCGGTACACAAATGCTATGATGGCACACAGCCGGGGGGAAGGACCCATGCCCCATTTCGGCCCCATTCAACACGAGTCCCCCAACCATCCACCTACAGTAAAATCTCGCATCCCACGATTTATTGGTACCGAAATATTACCGTGGGACCGGAATTCGTGGGATGCAGAGTATTAAAGTAATGGGGAAAATTACAAAAGTACTGGAGGCTATCGTCGGGCGACTATATTGTCCTTCACTTTACATGCCAATAATGCAAAGTAAGTTGCTTTAATGAAAAGAAAGGTAAGTAAAACACAAACAAAAAACTTAGAAAAGTTGATGAGGTGCTTATTGTGATGGATGTGGTGATAGACGGGAGGCGGATGTTAGTTACCACCCTCCGTGGCCCCACTCTCGTTCTCCGTCGCCGCCAAAGCCTGTGAAATCATCGTCCATGGCATCAAGTTCGGCGTCCTGTAGAGCTTCCATTAGCTCTGCATCCGTGGGAATCGTGTGGTTTTTCGTGGGATAAGAATTCAGGTAGCCATTGGATAGTACCGTGGGATGCGTAATCGTGGGATCGAAATGCGTGAGATGCGTGACTACTGTACGACGCGACGAGCACAGACGCCAAACCTACATACTCGAAAAAAAATTTGTTGCTGGCCCTTCCTACTACCATGGTGGCAAACAACCACACCACCGCATCCACCGCAACCCTGCTCACAAGCTGGACAGGTGAACACGAATACATCCCTCAACTCACCATAAACAACACACCCCTAACACATACACACACACCCAAAATCCTAGGAGTAACATATGATACTCATATGACATTCAAACAGCACACCACAAACATTAAAAAGAAACTGACACCCAGACTTAACGCCCTCAGGTCACTTGCTCACACAAAATTTGGACACAACAAAGAAACTACCACCACAGTATATAAACAATACATAAGATCAGTAATGGAATACGCAAGCCCAGCCTGGGCTTCTAACCTAGCTGAAACACATCATAAGACCTTACAGACTATCCAAAACAAAGCCCTGAAGATCATTACAGGCTGCACAGCTACTGCACCCACAGATCATCTACATCAAGAAACCAAAATCCTCAAAGTCAAAGACCATCTGGACATGAGAGGCACTCAATTCCTGGCAGCAGCCTCCACGAACCAAGACCACCCACTAAACTACATGGCAACACACCCACAGACACCAAGAAATATCAAAACAACACCCAGCACACGGTATCACACACAGTTATTGTCCTCTCTCCCTCCCTGCCCACCCCGAACCAACTTCCAGAAGCACATCCATACTCATATCTCTCGCCAATCCATCCACTCACTCACAGACAACACGCAGCTGCATGCACGACCTCCCGAAATCCATCCTTCCGAATCCTCCCTCCCTCGCGAGGACAGAGTCCACCTGGCCAGGCTGAGATGCGGACACCATCCAGCTCTCCTGAGCTATCAGAAGAGACTGGATGACTCCGTTGTCGACGCCTGCCCGGGATGTAACACAGCACCCCATACCATTAAACACATCAGGGAAGACTGCATTTCACACAACCACTTACGCCAACAACACAACCTACACTCAATGAGAGCTCTGTGGGAAAGCCCGATCGTGGCCATGGCCTTCCTCAGGGACTCGGGGCTGTTCGGCCAGGCAGCTTAGGGAACAACAACAACAACAACAACAACCACACCAGTGGTGATGGGCTGGTCTATCAGAGTGAGAACTGAGCAATCTCTGCCATACCCATAGCTTACTCTGACTGTTCCTTTTACTTATATATTTTCTAGATCTCAAGTGACGGCGTCTCTAACGTGGATTGACCTCCCAATCTACCAAGATTGGAAGCCAAAGCGTCACATTTTTCCCTTGCCCCTCAACTTTCTCTTCATAACTGCTGAGGGACACAGGGCCCTGGGTGGGGCTTTGGTTTCCCGGGTATTTCCGCACCCTCCTCAGCTCCCCGCCATGGAGTGGCTTCGGTCACCCAGGCTTTATTGTGGTCGGCGGGGAGGGTTCTGTGGGGGCGCTCGGTTATGGCCTTGGCCTTGCTCAGGGCCTTGGGGCTGTTCGGCCAGGCAGCTTGGGGAACAACAACAACAACAACAACAACAACAACAACCACACCTAGCCCCCGGCACACCACGAAACTGGAGGAGCTATGGTCCTTCAGTGGGACGTCCGGAGGCCACGCCCGTGGAGCATGGGAGGGCCGGCAACCTGGTGGACATTTCACCTGGCTTTGTGGACAGGGTCATCGAAACCTTCCACCCATAACATCTCAACCTCTCTACCACACTCTACCTCTTTTTTGTTAACCCGGCCAGCCCCAGCGACGCGTCTGACGAGTCACCTATGTATGTAACGCCAAACCCCAGCGACTCGCCAGACGCGTCACCCTTATAGCTCCAGTCGTAAGGCTCAGAGTGGCTCTAGATTTATATGGGAACTACTTTTTGAACCGGCGGACTAAAACCAAAACTTATTTTCGCTAAGAGTCCATACGCGTGCGCGCGCGGGGACGGGAGAGGGCAACCAGCTTCCCACAACTCTCGGTCAGTTTTCCGCTTACCCTCGCGAGTGATACACCATGTCTCGACGTTCTAGTGCCCGCCCAACCCGCTCCTGCAGTACTGAGGAGGTCATGAGTATACTGCATGACACTGACAGCCATGATAGTAACACTGACTCGCCCTTGGAGGAGTCTGGGGAGGAGTATACCCCTTCTCAGCTCGAGATAAATGAGCTAGAGGAAGAGCAACCTCAGTTTCCTGTCAGGCGGCGACGACGTTCATCACAAAGACAGCAAGGGGCAAGTGCACCTCCCAGCCGCCCACTTCCCCAAGACCCCATTGAATCCTCAGAAAGTGGGGAAGAGGTTGTTGAAGATGAACCTGCTGACCCTCAAAACTACATTCTGGTACCTGGAGAACAACGAAGGGGATTGAAGAGAAGAAGGGTAGAGTCTGGGAGTGAAGAGGAGGCACCCCCACAACCCCGCCTGCCTTCTCCCCCACCTCGCATAATCTCCCCACTCAAGAAAAATACCCCGGGGAGGTTCTATGGCCGTCGTCAAGCAAGTGACGATGGCCAAAGGCCTGAAGAGGCAGAGGAACCAAGGCCTATGTCCGAGGGAGAAGACGGACAAAGGGAACAACAACGTGGTGCGAGACAAGGGCAGTCACGTGACCCTAAACGCTCCCTCTTCCCTCCCGACCCAGAGCACGCCGGGGGGGATGAGTCACCACCACCACTACCAGACTCCCCGCCTCGCCATCCTTCGCCCCCACCATCACCTCCAGGCTCCCTCCCGTACACCCCCCCACGATTGTCTCCCTCACCTCAACCAGGCCCCTCCCGTAGCCACTCTGTCTCTCCTCAACCCGGGACCTCCCGCGCCACTGCATCACCACCTGCCTCTCCACAACGCCCCGACCTGCCCCGACGCCCTGCAAGCACTCGACGTGGGCGTGTCATATCCCGCGGCCGTGCCACCCGCGGCCGAGTGTAGAAGGTGAAACAGATACGACGCCCCAGTAACGACTCGAGCTCTCGATCAAGTTCGAGGTCGAGCTCCAGACCCAGGTCCATCTCCTCCCACCCCCGCCGCCCCCGCACCCGCCCGACCCGCCCCGGTGCCCCTGACGATGACCCCGATGCCCCATCTAGCGACGACGAAGGCGCTGTCGGTGGTGATAGGTGGGATTGGGTGGATGGGGAGAACTATGTCCCCAAACAATTCGACTTTGTGGGGGCAGCTGAGGCCGGCCCTACCATGCCCAATCGTGGACTGGATACCACAAGACTGGGTATTTTTCTCGAGTTCTTTACTGCCAACCTTGTCTCCTTGATTGTTGACCAGACGAACTGGTACAACTACTATTTCATGGCAGGGAAGGAGCAGAAGAGGAACTCGGCACGTCTCTCCTGGGTGGAATTGTGTTCCGATGAGTTCTACTCGTTCCTGGCACTGGCCATCCTGATGGGGGTCACCAAGAAGACGTCTCTCAGGAAGTACTGGTCATGGGATCCCCTCATCAGAACCCCCTTTTTGGCAAGGTCATGAGCAGGAATCGATTCACTCCAATCATGGGGAACCTGCACTTTATTGATAGCCTGGCAAGCCACACCAGGAACCAGGAACGCCCCAGGAATACCAAAGACCCGATGGAGAGGATAAGACCGATATTTGAATACCTGAAGACAAAGTTTGCAGCCGCCTTCAGACCTCACCAAAAACTCATCATTGATGAGAGTCTGATGCTGTGGAGGGGGAATATTGGCATCCGACAGTACATCCCCAGCAAACGACACCGTTATGGCCTGAAACTGTTCGAGATGTGCGACTGCAAAACCGGCTACATCCAGGACATCATCCTCTACATGGGCAAGCTCACTGAACTGGTGGAGGCGAGGACATATGGGATATCTGGGCCTGTTGTCGTCACCATGATGGAGGGGTATTTGAACAGGGGCCACATCTTGTACCTGGACAACTGGTACACCAGCCCTTCCCTTGCCAAATTCCTGTATAGCAAAAACACTGGCGTCTGTGGCACCGTCAGGAGGAATCGTGTGTTCATGCCACAGCTACCCGACAGGCGGGAGAAGGGCACCATCATCCACCTCCAGGCAAATGATATCCTGTTACTCTCATACCATTACCATAGCTTACTCTGAGTGTTCCTTTTACTTATATATTTTCTAGATCTCAAGTGACGGCGTCTTTTCCGTGGATTGACCTCCCTACTGCCAACCCTGGCAGATTGGGAGCCAAAGCGTCACATTTTTCCTTTGCCCCTCAACTTCCCTTTATAATTGCTGAGGGGCACAGGGCCTTGGGTGGGGCTTTTGTTTCCCGGGCGTTTCCGCACCCTCCTCAGCACCCCGCCTTTGAGTGGCTTCGGTCACCTGGGCATTATTAGTGGTAAGCTGGGAGGGTTCTGTGGGGGCGCTCGGTTATGGCCTTGGCCTTGCTCGGGACCTTGGGGCTGCTCGGCCAGACAGCCTGAGGAACAGCAACAACAACAACAAACTCTCGTGGATGGACAATCGTGACGTCAAAATCCTCACCACTGTCCACCTGACCCTCTTTGAGGACACCAGACACCGTGATAGAGCCACAGGTGAGGTGGTCAAAAAACCAGTTGCAATCGTTGATTACAACATCAACATGCGGCTGGTTGACAAGTCAGACTCTGTCATATCGTCGGTCGAGTGTGCCAGGAAGACGATGAGGTGGTATAAAAAACTATTCTTCCACCTACTCGACATCACCCTCTACAACTGCCACATCCAATTTCATGAGATCACAGGTGAAGTTGAGACGATGGAGTCCTACTGCATCGAACTTGCACGGGAGCTTTTGTTCTACTTCAGGGATGGTCCACGCCCCCAGCAACGCCCCGCAGCTCGTTTTCAAGCACCCGAAGACCCCGCCAGACTGACACAACGTCACTTCTGCGATTATCTCCCGGCCAACCCGGGACTCCCCAACCCACGCAGACGGTGTCATGTGTGTCGCAACACCGGCAGACGCACGCCCAAACGAAAAGACACCCGGACTTGGTGTCCAGATTGTGATGTGGGACTGTGTTGTCCCACCTGCTTCAGGGATTATCACACCCTCGAGCACTTCTAAGTGTTCAAAGACTGCGATAAAAGATGCTATAATGTAATACTAACAGTGTATATAAAAGACTGCGATAAAAGACGCAAAAAGTGTATATAAAAAACAGTGTATATATATATATGTTAAATATAGTTAAGCTAATCTGCATATGTGATATCTTCCCCAAATACTTAATATATAATTTAATACACATTTACAATAATTACCTTTCTGATGCGTAGCTCGCCCTTAAGAACGTTGAACCCTCCAAGATGAACCAGCTACTCAGCGAAACAACAAACCACCATCGTAACCAAGAAGCACAAACGCCGACACACAAAAACCACAGCCCAAACAACTGCAACGCCATGTAATACCAATCAAACCACATACCGTATCCAACTCACTATTTACACCATCTGCTAGGCATGCCTTAAACCACCATTACATGAAACACGCCGGACAATCGCTCCCCACTATCGCTAGCACAACCTCTCTCCACGATCTCTGCTTTCCGACTCCCTTCTCCTCCCCAAATCGCATACACGCCCCCACTCACGTCATCAGCTGATGACGTCATCGCATCCTCGATAATTTAATCATCAGGGTAATCTACCCTACAAATTATAGATACCCTACATGCGATTATACTATAGGTAGTACAGTATAATTATATGATACATAACATATACATTTACTTAATTACCACCCAACTCTTTATCTAATTTGCCAAGGGTAAACAACCATACCGGTCGTTTGCAGGCCAACCATACTAGTCGTTTGCAGGCCAATTTGTAGCCAGCACATCAAGATTCTAACAAAATTCCCTATTATTTTTTTATTTTATTTTTATTTATTTTGTATTTATTTATTTTTTCTACTACACACAGTCTAATATTGTGCATTACGACACACAATCTAATATTGTTGCATTACGACACACAATCTAATAATGTTGCATTAGTAATGCAACAATGTCACTACTATGTTCATAAGACATCTCTATGTAATACTCTACATAGTAATTGCTCCAATGAGCTTTTGAGGTGATGCCCCCTTTTTGGTAAGGCAATTTGCAAGTTGACTCCTTGTATCTACCCACTCCACACCAGTAACTTCTCTTTTAGCCAGCATATCTTTCATACAGGCAATATTAATCCTAAGGTACTTATCATCCACCTTCTTAACAGACCTTAGTGCTTCTACGAGAGACCTATTATCCACATAGCATTTTATAGGCACTTCCCCAATATCACCAATATCTTCCAGTATTTTTCCAATATAATATGCACTCTCAGCTGCTTCCAACAGAGCCATAGTTTCTGCTGCTAATGTGGACTTCACCACTCTCCTTATTTTCCTTGATTTCCACATGACAGGACATTTTCTACCCTCTGTGTCAGTTAGAAAAACTATGAACCTCCTTGAGAGCCACAATCGGTCAAGTTTGCAAATGAAGCGTCACTGTAACATTCTAGGTGCAGTCCTTCAGTCAGAGTGGGAATGAATATATGTACTTGATCAGTCTTTACTCTCTTAACTACCTTATTAGTGTCCATCATGTCACCAACAGTACATTTCTTTATCAAGGTGCTTAAAGAACAAACATCAAACGAAATATCTGGCCTAGTCTGGGTCCCTACCCAATTGAGTTGACCAACAACTGACCTATACTTGTGAACTTCTTCCTCGTTTAGTCCTGAATCTTTTCTTTGAGCCCTTTTATGACTTATGTCCACTTGTTTCAGCGACTTTATGTAGCTTTCTTGATCTATACTAATTCCATCGGCCGTTTGCTGTATATTCAAGCCTACATACTTGAACTTCTTGGAATCAGCTGATCCCACCAGAAAATTGTTTTTCAATTTTGAAACCACACACTCTTCAAACTGATCAGTACCACCCCAACAAAAGTCGTCCACATGAATACACACAATGCCTTCCAAATTATTATCTCTGGTATACATAAACATTGCTGGATCAAATCTCGACATTCTCATACCAAGCATAATCAGTTCTTCTTTTACAGTGTCATACCACACTCTTGCAGCATCACTCAGTCCATAAACCGTCTTTTTAAGTTTCCAAATTCTTCCACTGAAGAATTCCGGCGGAGGATGTAAATATACCTCACGTTTAATGCCGTTACCTTGCAGGAATGCCGATTTAATGTCTATCGTGTGACATGACCACCCTTTCATTTGTATAGTAGCTAGAGCCAACCTCAATGATTCTTTACCACATGTAGGAGAATCGGTGTTTACCTCATCCTTAAGCTCTTCCTCGAATCCGCGAGCCACCAGTCTGGCTTTCACAATCCTACCTTGTTTAGTCTCTTTCTCGGTCACAATCCACCTTGTGGAAATAATGTCCTGACCTTCCCATTCCACTTCATCATAAATTATACATCATTCTCTCTCCAACTGTCTATTTCTTTTCTCTTGGCTTCCATAGACTTTTCACCTGAACATGTAATCATTATTTCCTCCTCATCTTCTATTTCTCTAATTTCATTAATGTCCTTCACGAAATCCATCCAGGTCTCTTCTCCGTTCTCTTCATTACGATAGTTAAAGCAATTCTTAAATTTACCCGATGCTTTGCCTGCCCTGCTCAAGATCTTGACGGTAATCCTCTCATTGGAATCTGTAAGTGATACCTCATATCGCTTTCCTACCTTTGGGATAGCATTCCTTTCCTCATTACAATCCTCCACAGTTTCACCACTTACATCATCGCCATCACTGTCATCATCACTCACTGCAGCGGCCTTCTCTGTCGTCTCCTCTGTAGTCTGTAAACTGCTTCTACCTTCATTACTAGAGCTAACCACATTACTGGCCGAGTATCCTTTCACTCTGCATACATGGGCCCTTACAACATAACCTCCATGCCGCAAAATGTTAACCTTACCATCCTTACCTATAACTCTTGCAGGACCTCGCCAGCTGTCCTCGCCTTCTCGTTTATAATAGACATAATTGCCTATCTTAACATCTTCATCATTTGTTTTACGAATGTTATGTGACAAAGCCCTTTTAATTCTCTCGTTAGCATCAGATTTCACAAATTCCTCTCTACACTTACGCAAAGCATTCAAATTATTAGCTACAATCTGAGAGGATGTAACATTTTCCAAGGCTGGAGGGTTATCTGCTGCTATGTTAGGATGGTTAGGATTAAAACTAAACACCAACTGATTAGGGGAGAATCCATTATTGTTGTGAAGAGCATTCCTGGCAGCCACAGCCCAAGCCAGTGCAGTTTCTATGTTGCATTTAGTATCTTCTTTAATCTTTAGTACGTTAGCCTTTAGCACTGCATTCAGTCTTTCACACGTCCCATTACTCCATGGACTTTCTGCGGCAGTACACATTATCTCAATGTTGAAATTCTCACCCATGCTCCTGAAATCCATATTATTAAATTCTCCTCCATTATCAGTCAACATCTTCTTGGGTGTGCCAAATATTGCTATCCAGTATCTCATAACAGCATCTATAATCACACGGGGTTTTATTTTTGATCACGCATGCATTACAGTATCTAGTAGCGAGATCAATCATTACAAGGAAATACTTATCCTCAAAGAATTTCAGGTCCATACTTACAACGTCATTGAAGTTCCTCGCCATTGGCTTACTAACCACAGGTCTAGACGGTGTTCTCTGGAACTTACTACAAGTTTCACATGATTCTCCAACATTTCTTATTTCATCTTCTAACTCTGCATCTATGATACCAGCTTCCTTGACCAATGTGATAAGTTTTTCCTTTGTAGGGTGGGCGAATTGCTTATGGAGTTTCAATGCTTTCTTCTTGGCATCACCTTTTCCATAGCTGTACAAGACATACCTCATGAAGTTCCTGTCCTCTCTGAAACTCTCGAATTTATTTATAGGCATAGCATAATGACCAGTGCTAGTGATTTTCAAGTTCTTAATTCTACCATACTTCCAGTCAACTTTGTCTTCAGCCAAATTCATCACCATACCCATCTTTTTCATGAAAGATTTACTTAGCAAAAGTGGTATATCCGATTCAACAACATCCGTCTCGATCATTAGCCTTTCTTTACCAATATAAGCGGGTATGCTGACTTTCCTATGGGCTTTCACTGTGTTACCATCACCAAACCGGAATGATTTATTGGTGCTATACTCCTTAACTTTACTCTTATCATTTACATCAATCATTTCATGATATTCCTCCAACCATTTATCCCCACACACATTAACGTTACAACCTGTGTCAAGTACCGCACAACCTATTGTTTCCTTCCTCAATGTTCTGGTATCACTGTTATCCTCAAAGAAACTGTCTAGTCATACTTCCTTTTTGTCTACTTCCTTTACTTTGTCACAATTCCTCACCCAATGATCTTTCGATCCACATTCAAAACATCCACCGTCAAGCCTATTCCTCCTCCAACTTCTTCTCTGGTATCTACCATATCTACCACCCCTATTGTATCTACCATTGTTCCAGTTCCTATGATAACCACCTTGGCCACCATAATTGGTTGTCCACATGATCTCTTCTTCTGTATTACCGTCCTTTGAAGATACAGCAGTCCTCATAGAACATATTTCTTTTAGTTCCTGTTCCAAAATTGTTTTTCTATTTTTCAAATCATCCTTACCATTCACCTTTGTCATATATACCGGTTCAGACTTAACCTTAACTTCTTGAGTTACTTCACTCCTTGTCACACTGCTTGACTCAAACATTCGTTTTAATGTTGATCGAACCTCCTTAAATGATGGGGGTTTTGTTGATGCCATAACCTGTTCCCTTTGTATTTCCGTTAATTTACAATTCTTCACCAGACGGAAAGCCAACACCTCATCTGGCAGTTCCATGCCCTTTTCTGTCATTTTGTAGTACAGTGGGCCCCGCAAGGGTGCGCACTAAAAGGGTGCGATTCTCCAACCGTGCGGCAGATGTCCGTGTGGTGCGTATAATCCAAGGGTGCGAAAAAAGCGCGAAAAAAGCAAAGCGTGCGTTTTTTTTCGCCAACCCCTGAAAAACATGAACTAAGGAAAGAATACCTGTAAGTAATCCCTCGTTATCGATGGGGGTTACGTTCTTAAGACTGCCGTCGATAGCAAAAACCGTCAATACCGCATTACGGTACCGTACATACACGTACAGTATCCGTGGTCTCCTATCCTATGTACTTTTAAGCGTTTCCTTTACACATAACCTTACATATTAGAGTATATTGCAAATATCTATCACTGAATACATTAGAGGCCATAATAAACGCAAGAGATACAAGGTTCAGGTACAAATAAGCAAGTAAAAGGCGGGTGGACTTAGAGCTTCTGCCTTGTTTTGACAACATTAAAAATGGAGGTCGAAAGTGATGCTCCGATCGTCGGTGAATCCGGATTCACTCAAAACCTAAAGTCTTTAGGCTATATTTTTGCTCGTTTCGGTGTATTTTCTTATTATGTATGTCTTATTGTTCATCATTTAATCCACTTTTGGTTGGTATATTAGAGTAATATAATAAACAATTAATCCGTCGATATATCAGTCGATACTCGAATCAGTCTAAAGTCAGTCGATAGTCGAATCCGTCTATGATAAAGCAATCCGTCTATAATCAAATCCGTCTATAAAAAAGCCGTCGCTAACGAGGAGCTACTGTACAGTATAGATATGTGATTAGATATTAGATAGAATATGGGTATTACACTCACTTTGGATGGTTTATGTATGCGTGGAGGTTGGGATGTTGGTCTTACTGAGGGTCCGAGGCTCCTCAGTAAGACCAACATCCCAACCTCCACGCATACATAAACCATCCAAAGTGAGTGTAATACCCCTATTCTATCTAATCTAATCACATTTCTATACTGTGCAGGTATTCTTTCCTTAGTTCATGTTTTTCAGGGGTTTGGGTAAGTTTGAAGAGTCCCCGGACTACATAGTGAATTTCCCATAGGTTCTTAAGCTCCAAGGGTGCGTTTTACAAGGGTGCGCGCATGTCTCGGACTTAGGTAACCGCACCCTTGTGGGGTCTACTGTACTTCATGTCAAATTCTCTCATGAAATCGCAAATTGACTTGTCATCCTTCCTCACACATTCCTCAAAATTCTGATATGCCATAAATTTCCTTCTCTCGGGTTCCTTCAGGAAGGCCTCATCTAATTTTGCTATCAGTAGGTCAACTCCATTCTCTTTCTTCTTATCCTCTGTTGACACCTGATTAGCCACTTCCCTGGCTTGACCAGTTAACGTGAGATGAATGGCTAGCGCTTTCTTCTTTTTATTTATATCCGTTAATTCTGTCCACATCAATACATCTTCCTTCCATTGTTCATATTTGTCTAAATCAGTTAACATGGGGGGTTCTTAATTACAGAAGCCCATGTTATGGGCCCAGCACGCTGGAACTATGGACCTCGGTTATGGGCCCAGCACGCTGTAACTATGGACCTCTAGGTTATGGGCCCAGCACGCTGTAACTATGGACCTCTAGGTTATGGGCCCAGCACGCTGTAACTATGGACCTCTAGGTTATGGGCCCAGCACGCTGGAACTATGGACCTCTAGGTTATGGGCCCAGCACGCTGGAACTATGGACCTCTAGGTTATGGGCCCAGCACGCTGGAACTATGGACCTCTAGGTTATGGGCCCAGCACGCTGGAACTATGGACCTCTAGGTTATGGGCCCAGCACGCTGGAACTATGGACCTCTAGGTTATGGGCCCAGCACGCTGGAACTATGGACCTCTAGGTTATGGGCCCAGCACGCTGGAACTATGGACCTCTAGGTTATGGGCCCAGCACGCTGGAACTATGGACCTCTAGGTTATGGGCCCAGCACGCTGGAACTATGGACCTCTAGGTTATGGGCCCAGCACGCTGGAACTATGGACCTCTAGGTTATGGGCCCAGCACGCTGGAACTATGGACCTCTAGGTTATGGGCCCAGCACGCTGGAACTATGGACCTCTAGGTTATGGGCCCAGCACGCTGGAACTATGGACCTCTAGGTTATGGGCCCAGCACGCTGGAACTATGGACCTCTAGGTTATGGGCCCAGCACGCTGGAACTATGGACCTCTAGGTTATGGGCCCAGCACGCTGTAACTATGGACCTCTAGGTTATGGGCCCAGCACGCTGGAACTATGGACCTCTAGGTTATGGGCCCAGCACGCTGGAACTATGGACCTCTAGGTTATGGGCCCAGCACGCTGGAACTATGGACCTCTAGGTTATGGGCCCAGCACGCTGGAACTATGGACCTCTAGGTTATGGGCCCAGCACGCTGGAACTATGGACCTCTAGGTTATGGGCCCAGCACGCTGGAACTATGGACCTCTAGGTTATGGGCCCAGCACGCTGGAACTACGCTCTGCTACCAAATTTGTTAAATATAGTTAAGCTAATCTGCATGTGTGATATATGTGATATCTTCCCAAATACTTCATATATATTTTATACACGTTTACAATAATTACCTTTCTGATGCGTAGCTCGCCCTTAAGAACGTTGAACCCTCCAAGATGAACCAGCTACTCAGCGAAACAACAAACCACCATCGTAACCAAGAAGCACAAACGCCGACACACAAAAACCACAGCCCAAACAACTGCAACACCATGTAATACCAATCAAACCACATACCGTATCCAACTCACTATTTACACCATCTGCTAGGCATGCCTTAAACCACCATTACATGAAACACGCCGGACAATCGCTCCCCACTATCGCTAGCACAACCTCTCTCCACGATCTCTGCTTTCCGACTCCCTTCTCCTCCCCATATCGCATACACGCCCCCACTCACGTCATCAGCTGATGACGTCATCGCATCCTCGATAATTTAATCATCAGGGTAATCTACCCTACAAATTATAGATACCCTACATGCGATTATACTATAGGTAGTACAGTATAATTATATGATACATAACATATACATTTACTTAATTACCACCCAACTCTTTATCTAATTTGCCAAGGGTAAACAACCATACCGGTCGTTTGCAGGCCAATTTGTAGCCAGCACATCAAGATTCTAACATATATATATATAAAACACTAAATAAATTCTAAACTTATAAAACTGTGTGCTAATAAGAATAAAAGACAATAAACCTGTTATAACATACTATAAACGAGAGTACAAAAAAAAGTACAAATATACAGGGTGAACCTATATTCTAAGTCAATAAGTGCGTAAAACAATGTATATACCTCATAATCTTAGATAAAACAATGAACAAGTACAAATAATTCAATGAAAAGGAGAGACAGTGACCTTGAGTGAAAGTGACAGCCAGACAGAGAAAGAAAGAGGGAAGGGCTGGTGTGGAATGTGGGTCACTCAGTCAGCTGGCCGTGTGTTCGTGCGTGCGTTTTGTTATTGTCCTGAGCAAAGATGGCCGCCCCTCACCATGGCAACGGGGACGCTGCCACTCGTACGCACTTGTAATACTTGAATGAAGGCACTTATCACACTACAACTTCAGTTATATTGACATTCTGTGATACACAAAGACATTCTATGAACTCTGAAGCACACTTTATGTTCGAGAGGTGCAAAATAAGTCATGCTGCCTGGCAGCTGGCTGCTGGCGTGGGAGATTTGAAGTGGCGCTAAGGCTCCACTGAGGCAGGGGACCCCCACCCCCCACCCAGGACCCACAAATGACCTAGGTAAGCATTTTTTTCATATTTTTTCATGTTTGTCATTATTTTCTAACCCATTCAGCTTCATTTAAAAAAAAAAAATAGAAATTGGCCGGGTTTTGGTGATCAAAAATAAAAAAACTAGACGGGGCTGGACGGGTTAATATTGAATTCAATTTATGTGCAATATTTAAATAAAGTATATTTTTATTTGTATGATTGTGTGGTGATTTCTCCTAAATATAAGTTTAATCTTGTTGGAATTTTTTAAACTGCCATTATATTCATATAAAAGATGAAACAGCTATCAGTAATATAATTGTGAAACTAATGAAATTCTAACTAATACAATTAATTTCAAGAAATGGCACACTACAAATAATGTCAAGTAGAAATATGTGATGCAAACATGATACCAATATCTTATAAATAGAAGATTATGAACAATTTAACTTGAATCAAAGGAAAGACATGACATGGGTATATGTTAATGCAAAGGTATTGAACAGAGAACTTGACATTTATGTCCACACACTTAGAAAATTGGGCTTAAATTGTGTGGCCTATATGGCGTTGCAGGTATATTCAACAGAGAAGTTTGGGCGGGTGCCCAACCCCGAAAGGGGTTGAAATAGGGGAGCTATCCCCCCGCCAAAGGCGGCTTTCTAGGGCCTTTCCTAGCTGATGCTGAGAGGATTGGGTTCTAGTCATATGGTGATGGGCTGGTCTATCAGAGTGAGAACTGAGTGATCTCTGCCATACCCATAGCTTACTCCGACTGTTCCTTTTACTTATGTATTTCCTAGATCTCAAGTGACGGCGTCTTTTCCGTGGATTGACCTCCCAGTCTACCAAGATTGGAAGTCAAAGCGTCACATTTTTCCTTTGCCCCTCAACTTTCTCTTCATAATTGCTGAGGGGCACAGGGCTCTGGGTGGGGCTTTGGTTTCCCGGGCGTTTCCGCACCCTCCTCAGCTCCCCGCCATGGAGTGGCTTCGGTCACCCAGGCTTTATTGTGGTAGGCAGGGAGGGTTCTGTGGGGGTGCTCGGTTATGGCCTTGCTCGGGGCCTTGGGGCTGTTCGGCCAGGCAGCTTGGGGAACAACAACAACAACAACAACAACAACAGAGAAGTTTAATATTTTCGATACTTACAACAAATTATATGTCATTGCAATTATATTGAAGAGAGAACTTAGAAATCTTTTGACACTTATAAATTGGGGCTCAAATTGTGTAGGGTTTATGTCATTGCAATTATGTTTAGAGGAGATCTATGAAAAGACTTGGAAACTTATAAAATGCCATCGAGTGCAGTGTGGTATATGTCATTGGAATAAAATTTCTTTGGACACTTTTAGGTCACATGCAAACATGATAGTAATATCATATAAATTGCACATTTATGAACCAATTAACTTGAATAAAATAAATTACATGACTTGGGTAAATTTTAATGCAAAGGTATTGAACAGATAACTTAACATTTATGTCCACACACTTAGAAAATTGGGCTCAAATTGTGTGTCCTATATGGCATTGCAAGTATATTGAACAGAGAAGTCCTTTGCCCCTCAACACTCTCTTCATAATTGCTGAGGGGCACAGGGCCCTGGGTGGGGCTTTGGTTTCTCGGGCGTTTCCGCACCCTCCTCAGCTCCCCGCCATGGAGTGGCTTCGGTCACCCAGGCTTTATTGTGGTCGGCAGGGAGGGTTCTGTGGGGGGCGCTCGATTATGGCCTTGGCCTTGCTCGGGGCCTTGGGGCTGTTCGGCCAGGCAGCTTGGGGAAAAACAACAACAGAGAAGTTTAATATTTTCTATACTTAGAGAACTTACAAATCTTTTGACACTTATGAAATGGGGCTCAAATTGGAACTTTTAGCAAACACTTATTATTATATAATGGACATAAATTTAGTGGAAACTTACCGTTTACTCGTCCTGCCAGGCAAGGCGCTGTTCTGGGCGGTTGTAGTACTCTGTGAGGTACTCCCTCATCAGTTTGGCAGCAGCTGGTCCTCTCTGGCGCTGCAGTGGCTCCAGTCCATCCAAAGGGTCCCTCGCCCAGTCACTTTGTGGTATGGCACCACGACGCATTCTGGCTGCTGGTTGGCCTTCACGTCGGTCGATCAGCATATTGTGGAGTATGCAGGAAGCCAGGACTACTTTCTCCACGGTACTGGGTTGTATGTTTATGGTAGTCAGTAGGCACCGGAAGCGGTTGGCTAGCATACCAAACGCATTCTCTACCTGCCTCCTGGCCCGGGACAGTCGGTAGTTGAAGTTCCTCTTGCCATCGTCGAGTCCTCGCTGTGGGTGGGGCTTCTGCAACCACTCCCTCATTGGGAATGCGTCATCAGCAACCAGGAAGTAGGGCACTGGATGGTCCTCCCCGGGGAATAGCTCTGGTGCCGGCAAGCCTGCTGCCCCGTCCTCTAGCGCCTTCCTGATGTCTGTCACCTGGAATATCCCACCATCAGATGCTGACCCGTTCTCTCCCACGTCAACGTACAGAAATCTTCCCAGGTGATCAACTATTGCAAGGAGCACAATGGAGTGGTAGTGTTTGTAGTTGTAGTAGACGGATCCGCAGTTGGCGGGAGGCTGTATGGCAATGTGCTTCCCATCAATTGCCCCAATGGTGTGTCTGAAGTCCCACCTATCTTTGAAGCCCTTGGCGACCTCCTTCCAGCCTTCAGGTGTTGATGGGCACACAATTTGCTCCTCCATGTACTCTTCTATGATGGCCTCACACGTCTCCCGCACTGCCAGTGATATCGTGTTGGCACCAACACGGAAGTTCAATGCTATGCTCTTGTATGCCTCACCCGTGGCCAAAAAGCGTAGTGTCATGCAAACTCACAGTCCCGGCTCCAGGGGCTTCTTCCAGTTGGTCGTCTCCTTCTCGATCCGGGGTCTGACTCGCTCTACAATCTCATTGAAGAGCTCCTCGTCCATCCGCAGAAAGTATCTATATGTCACCAAGTCTGTTTCATGAAGTTCCTTGAGCAACTGGTGGTAGTGTCCATATGTTGCTCGTTGTGCCACCCATGGCTTGACGCTGCAACTCCGTGCTTTCCTGGGTCGTTTTGGGATCTGTCGTTGTTCCTCGATGAGGGTTCTGCACAAAAGCTGATGCCGGAGGTTGGCATTAACCCGGGAACTGCCGGAAGACTCTTAAGAGTTCCCCCGGCGGACTGCGGGAAGACTCTTAAGAGTCAGAAACAAAAAAATCAACTTTAACCCTTCCTACCCGGTCTGCATTAGGTAAGGACAGCACGAAAGAAGGGCCACTACCCGGTATGCCTTATCTAAGGCATGAGCTTAATAGCCTAATTAAGCTTGGTCCGAACGCCGTGCGTACGACGTATGTCAACAAACCCAAGCGTTCGTCACCGCACCTCCGAAAACAAGAAGGAGAAGACTCCTCAATGTTATTGTTCTGACGTCATGACGGAATTAGTGTCTAAAAAGCCCCCATATTGGCAACATCTCTGCAATATTGCCTCCACTGAAATCATCATCACAACTGAACCAGTTGACTTACAGAGCTCTACTCAATGCCAAAATACAGATTGAAAACCGCACTACGATTATAGATTAGTGGGAAAGTTCTAGCAGTGAAAATAAACATAAATACGGTAGCCTAGGCCTAGACGTTTTTCGTCCATATCGCCCGGGTAGGGGCGACCGTCATTGGGTAAGACAGCCCGGGGAGGAAGGTTTAAACATCGAAATTTTTTTTTTTTTTTTTTTTTTTTTTTGCCCCTGGGCCATGCAAAATAATACTCCTCTACCTCCCCTCCTTCCCCACTTTCCTCCACTCCTTCAGTTATCACCTATTTTCCCTGTTATTCCCTTATTCTGAGGTATATTTTCGTGCTAACATTAGCGAGTTGCAAGCAGGGCATTGTCATCTCTGTTAGCAAGCGAGTGCAAGAGAGAGAGAGAGAGAGTATCGATCGACTGTGTCTCAGTGGCCTTGGGGGAAATTGGCGGGAAACCAGGTTGCCTCACCCATACATTATATAACTTGCGGCCTTTATCTCCGATTTTGACCATCCAAACGCTGTTTCACTCGTTTTATTGTTGTTTCAGGTTAATACCTTTATAATCAATCCATAATAGGCGCGTATGGATAAGTATTAATGCTATTTATGGTAAAATGAATATTTTAGTGATGGAAACAGCTCAAATACGTCAGCACAGGCGGACGTTTCTAATTACCCCATGCGCACTTCTTAGGTTAACAATCTCCTGGAACTCTATTGCCTGCTTCAATTCCTCTTCATATGCCTCTCGTGGAAGTGTGGAGTCCGGGACGTTGAGTTGCTGTGCCATGTTGCCGTGGTGAGTGCCCTGTTACTACTGGTGTGCCTGTGAACCAATCCTCCCTTTATATACTCAAAGGTTCCTCATCGAGTCACCTTCTGCCTATTCGAATCACGTTCCACTTACGTTCGAGTTACGTTCAACTTAGTTCCACTTACGTTCGACTTAACTTCATGTAATTCTGGTCATGATAGACTGACATTCCGGTCTCATTCTGGTTATTCGAGTTGCATTCGACTTGGGATCGAATAGTCTTCTTTCCACATCCGGTTTCCTTCGAGTCACTTACTGGTTAACATCGACTCATATTTGGGTTACATTCGAGTCCATCGAGTTACGTTCGAGTTACATTCCGGTCATTGACGGGTCGCATTCTACTCTGAAGTCACACTCGATTAAGGCCGCGTAATTCTCGTCAATTCCGGTGAAAAGTTCGATTCCAGTGGGTTCTGGTGGATTCGAGTTCTGTATGACGCGGTCTTGAGGGTGCAAAGGCGGCAGTACGTGGGGAGAGTGAGCAGAGCAAGTTCTTTGACCTGAATGTTGGTTTGAAACAGGGGTGTGTGATGTCCCCGTGGGTGTTTACTGTATACAGTAAACCCTCGCTATCTCGGACTAATTGGGGGGGGGGGGGGGAGACCCAGTCCAAGATGTCCGTAGTCCGACTTATGTCCGACTTAAGAGAGGAAAATGTCCGAATTGGAAGAGGGAGTCCGAGCCAGCAGAGAAAACGGAAACTTCCCTATCACTAACAACGTTGATTCAAGATAAATTACAGTACCTGTACAGTATCCAGCAGACATATATTATAAATATCACTTTCCTTCTCCATTTCACTGTCCTCCACCTCACTGTAGCCTTAGATCTCGGAATTTGCCCTTAGATCTCGGAATTTTCCGAGATATATGACACCTGTCCGACAGACCATGTGGGCCCTCGGAGTTTTCCCCTTACATCTCGGAATTTTCCGAGATATACGGCGAACTTTCCGAGAGGCCGATGCCAGTCCGAGTAGTCCGGGTTTCCGACTTCTAGAGGTCCGAGATAGCGAGGGTTTACTGTATATGGATGGAGTCATGAAAGAAATCCTATCAAGAGCAGTGGATGTTGGTGTATCGCTGAAAAGGGGGAATTGAGTGGAAGCTACCTATACTGCTGTTTGTGGATGATACAGTTCTGATGAGTGATAATGAATGGGAGTTGCAGGGTCTGGTAAATGAGTTTGGAACAGTGTGCGAAAAACGGAATTTGAAGGTAAATGCGGGGAAGAGCAAGGTTATGGTCTTCGAAAGGGGTGAAGTCACAGAGTGTGAGGTGAAGCTGAACGGTCAGGCTATGGAGATCGTCAATTCTTTTAAGTATCTGGGCAGTGTGTTGAGTAAAGATGGGACTATGGATGAAGAAGTGCGGGAGAGGGTACAACAGGGGAAGAGGGTTGTAGGAATGCTAAAAGCAGTAACAAGAAATAGTAAATAATAATTGCTGAGGGGCACAGGGCCCTGGGTGGGGCTTTGGTTTCCCAGGCGTTTCTGCACCCTTCTCAGCTCCCCGCCATGGAGTGGCTTCGGTCACCCAGGCTTTATTGTGGTCGGCAGGGAGGGTTCTGTGGGGGCGCTCGGTTATGGCCTTGGAATTGCTCGGGGCCTTGGGGCTGTTCGGCCAGGCAGCTTGGGGAACAACAACAACAACAACAACAACAACAACAGAAATAGGGTGGTCAGTATGGAAGTGAAGAAGTCCTTGCATGACAGTGTGGTAATCCCGACACTGACTTACGGAAGCGAAGCATGGACGTTGGTTGAGAGACTCAGACCAAGAGTGAGAGCAGTGGAAATGAATTACTTAAGGAGTGCGTGCGGAGTTACAGAGAGAGGAAGGATAGGGCGTACCGTGAAAAATCTGAAGACCTGGGCATAACAGGTGAATTAAAGTGTTTATTATTATTGGTTTTAACTATTCTTATTATATATTAATTATATATATTATATTATATATATATATATATAGTATATATATATATATAAATAAATATATACAGTATATATATATATATATTAAATATATTATATAGTATAATATATATATATATATTTGCCTTTGTGTATTCATTTAGTTGAGTATTATTAATATATTTAAATTATATACTATATTATATATTGTATATATATATATATATTATATATAGTGTGATATAAACAGTTCTATGAATAGTGACTGTACTGAGTGAACTCCGTAGCCAGGTGTCAGGTGTCTAGGCGGCACCTTTGATGTACCTTCAAAGGTCACAGAGCGGGGTACCAGGTGAGGTACCTGGTCAGGTCACAGCCAAGGGTTGCCGAAAAGTGTGTGGTGATTGTATTTATATCCCGGGTTACTATAATTCAAAAATTTATATTGTTTTCCCTGTATTTTCAGTTGACGAGCTACACAAGTGGCTGGAGAGCATGAGGACCAGGTATTCCAAACTCATCGTCCTCAAGTCCGGCCAGGAGACCAAGTCCCTCACTGAGAGAGAGCATTGGATCCGGGACACCTTTAATTTTTTGAGGCCACACATTGTGAGGTGTGCGACGAGGGGGAGCAAGGTACGTGCCAAAACTTAAAATTATATATATATATTATACATTTATTCTATTTGCCATTAGTTCTCCTAGTCTTTATGTAAAATGTACGTCTGTTGAAGTTCTATACAGTTTTCTCATACTTTCTCAGTGTTTCATGCAAGCGATCCTGACCATGTTTGGCAAAATGTCAGTTATAATTAATAATACTAGAGTCACTGATCAATAATGTAATCAATAAGAATAGAGATAAGGAAAAGCGTCATCCACAGTCAAACATATTTATTAAAACCACATAAGAAAATTGACATTATCAAGCAAGTTCATGGTCAAACATATTTATTAAAACCACATAAGAACATTGACATTATCAAGCAAGTATTGATAAAGGTATTAAACATTATTAATTCTAATACATATATATCCCATTCCCAATACAGCTCTACAAGGGTGGTCCGGTGAGCCAGGCCAGCCAGGCGACACAGGACGAGGAGGCAGTGGACGACCCGGGGGAGCTGGCCACGCCACCTGCAGCGGCCGCGGCACCAAGGGCAGCCACCGTCGACCCACCTCCAGCCACCGTGGACCCAGCAGTAGGAACGACCCAAGCCGAAAGGGACCAGTTGAATAAGGTAAATATACATATTGTTACACTCATTTATATTTGCCCAGCACCTTTCACTTGAGTAGTATTTATAAGAAATACATTTACTTTTACCCCACTACATTACATTCACTTCTATTAATTTAGTAGAGTAAAATTTAAGCATATATCCGAAATATTCTTTACAATAGATTTGTAACTCTATGTAGCCTTTCCCATGGAGTGCAGGTGTGACATTCCTTGGCTAGTTCAAAGGTCACCACTATATTTCTATGGCGCTGCTGAGGTCTCCCCTCTCCCCCAACCCCCTATTACCATTTACCATTTTACATACACTGACAGACAGTGTTGACTGAATTTATTATGGTATTACATCGTTTTATTTGCAAACCTTTAAACACAATATATTTAACACACAGCTGCGTGAGGCGGAATCCCGGCAGCTCAACATCACCGAGGCATGGAGGGGGGCACACCAGGACGAAACACCGCTCATGACAGAGGTCCGCCTCTTTCACCAACTCCTGACAGCCTCGTTCAAGGCTGTGGAGCGACGCCATGTGGAGCATTATATGTTCGAGGGGCTCAAGTTGGTGACAGGGATGAATGCCCAGGGTGTCAAACGACGCTGTTTTTTTTAAGTAATAACGCAAATTAACTTTTTGTATAATGATAACAGAAACTCCCCCAACCCTTTTTTTTTTAAAGAAACAAAAAAGGTAAATTGACACAATTTTGGTCTCCATATGTTCCATCTTGATTGCCTTTAGATTGCAGGAAATGCTGTTTTAGACACCTAAATTCTCAAAAAAAATCCGGGGGGCATGCCCCCGGACCCCCCTAGAGCTCGCGCCTTCGCTGCTCCGTCGCGCTATAATGATAACAAAATAATAAACCATAATGATAACACAATTCATATTTTGTGGATTGACACCCTGTGAATGCCTATGCCCTGGGAACAGGCTCAATCCCCAGGGTGGTCATTAACCCGGCAAGCGCGATAGGCCTCACGGAAGGCTTCCTATAGGGAACGCGATAGGCCTCACGGAAGCAAGACCATAAAAAAAAGGGCCTATCAAAACAAAGGAATTTGTCTCTAGGTGAGATAATTTCCCTCCAGTACTCATCCATGTAAATCTCACCCACCTCCCTCCCCTCCTCAATTATCACCTATTGTTCCTCTTATTATCATCATTTATCGGTTATTTTTCTCTCCCGCGATAATGTAGCACAAGTGGGTTGCAGAAAAGATCGTTATGCAACACCCAGACACCGGCCCACACCGCCCCGCTCGTCTCAGTTACCTCACAGACAGCGAGAGAGGAGGGTTGCCTGTGGCTCTCTCTCGCCTGAGATTATGACCGGGTGGCCAATATCTTCGTTTTTCACCACCCAAATGCTTTTCCCACTTACTTTAGCACTCTTGAAGGTTCATATATACATCATATATGTAAAATAAAAGCATACCGAAAACAAATAATGCTCTATATTGTAAATATAACGAATTTTGTCAGAATCCAAGGCTAGAAATGCACAAATAACTACCCTAGCCCCATTTCGCGCTTGTCAGGTTAATGAGCCACAACCGCCGCTTGAACCCCCGCCAGCTCCTCCCCAGCCCTACGAGCCCATGCCACTTCCAGGACCTTCCCACTACAAGCTGCCCAGCGCACCCGGTACCCCTATTGGCTGGAGGTCACGGGCCCCCAGCTATGGGCGTCCTGATGCCACACCCGTCGAGCCACCCCGATCAGTGACCCCTAGGCTGTCGGACATTGCAAACTTGGACCGCTACCTGGAGAATGCCGTCGCTGGGCCGCTGAGGGACTTCAATTATTAGTTTTTCTTTTCCTCCCTATCTCTATTTTCCTATCGGTTTTGTTTTATTTGTTTAAATTCACCAAATAGCATTTCTTTTCCCCCCCTATATATCTATTTTCGTATCTGTTTTTTGTACTTTTACAATAAAAAAAAAATTGTAATATGTTGTTTGCCATATCCTTGACCTAATGTAAGTTTAATTCATGTAAACGCTAAGATAACTCTGCACAAATATGACTTCAATTACCTAAATATTTATAGAAATGTTAGTACCAAATAATCCTACCATAATATCTCGTGCAACAAACATAGAACAAACCAAGTACAGAAGGAATGAAATAAAATAATAATAATTAATATAAATTATAGGTTTGACTCCTGTAAGGAGATAAAGAAAACCTAATATTTAGTAGTGGCCCCGTAATCATTGACGATTATGCCTATTACATAAGGCACCCTCTTCAAACACTCATTTACCGTAGTTTGAATCTACCGCGCAGAGCATAACAAATTGAGGAGCCTTCATCATGAGTGCACGCAACCTCACTCATGGTTCGTCATTATGAAATTGGGTACTCACTACGAAAAAACTTCGTAAAAAAATAACAAATAAAAAGAAAATAAGAATAACTATTTTCCATAACTTCGTGGATGTACTTGTGTGGATCTTTAACCAGACGCTGACTTCAGGCGTCATTCTTCCTTCACTGACATATCAAGTAAACCAAAATCCTTAATACATCAACGAATGGGAAGGGGATGGTCGGGAGGGCCCCAGTCGTCAATTATTACGGGGCCACTACTAAATATTAGGTTTTCTTTATCTCCTTACAGGAGTCAAACCTATAATTTATTAGTGGCCCCTCCATCATTGACGATTATGCCTGATATCTAAGACTGGAGGGGGACATTCGTAATCATATCATAACTCTAGCAAAAGCAGATAATCAACCAACCACATAGTATTCATACTTTGTAAAATGGATGGCTGCCGACCCTCCACTGCCGAAGACAAAATCAACGACCAGTGGAGGAAAACCGGATGCCGGCCGCGGGGAGCAGTTTCGGGAGCCAAACCGTCACAACCATCCCCTGCCCCCTCCCTGGGAGCACGGGTCCTTGGAGCAGCTTTGGTCGCGCCGGGAATTTCCACACCTCTCACACCACACACACACATCACAGTTTTTCCTACACCGAGAAATGACTCTCCGGCTGTCATTTCTCGAAGACTTCTTCTAGCCGGAGACATTGAAAGCAACCCAGGACCCACGTACACATACATATGTCCAACTTGCTCAAAACCCATCACTTCGAGTCGCCATACTAAGGGTTCAGTTCTCTGCAATTCATGCGGGAACTGGACCCACTTCACCTGCACAACACTTGCCTCCAAGAAACACTACACAAACACTTGGACCTGTTCCTCATGCCCCTCCCTCTCCCAGTCAAATCCCTCACCTAAAACCCGTCCACCTCTCCTCCCCAACCCACCTAACCTTCCCATATCATCCACTCCCCCCCCTAAAACCCGTCCACCTCTCCTCCCTAACCCACCTAACCTTCCCATACCATCCACATCCTCAACTCAACACACCACACCCCATCCTAATCCATTCCAACCCCCATCTCCTGCTCCCCAATCCCCACCCCCACCTCACCCATCCCAACCCCTCCCTCACCCCCCCCCCCCCCCCCCCCTCGTGCAGCAGCACCCAACATACATCGTGCACATAACATTAACATTCTTCAACTGAACATAGATGGCATCAACACAAAGAAACACGAACTCTCACACTTCATCAAACAACACAACATACACATTGCCATTTTACAAGAAACAAAACTCCGCACAACACAAAAAACACTCACATTTCATAATTTCACCACCATCAGACAAGACCGGGCTGTCGGCGGGGGCGGTGGACTCATCACCCTGGTACACAAAGAAATATCATACATAGTAACCAGTGTACAAACCAAATCCCTCCTCCCCCCAAATGATAACACATCAGAAATACAGTCAATTAAAATACGCACTGGCAACAACTCCAACATAACCATCAAAAACACATACATCCCTCCCCAAACATCCCCTACAGTACCAAATGAATACAAACCACACTTACAACACATCACAAACACCCCACACATCATCCTGGGTGGTGACTTCAACGCCAAGACGTCGGCCTGGTTTGTCGACAACCCCGACACAGACAGAGGGCTGGTACTACAAAACCAAACCGATAACCTCATCATCCTTAACGACATCCATCAACATACCCATATTCCTCACCAAGCCCTCTATAACCCATCATCTCCAGAGTCCAGACATCACCTTTTGCTCCCCAGAACTTGCCCCCACAACATCCTGGAGGGTGGTCAGAACCTTAGGCTCTGACCACCTCCCGATCATTATCACCACCAAAACCAGACACACCCCAGCTAGCCACAAACACACATACACCAATTATAAAAGAGCTAACTGGGAAGCATTCACAAATGAGACAGAACAACACTTCACAACTCTAAACAGTACACCCATCACTAACATCAACAATGCTGTACACATACTCAATAAAACTATCCAAAACGCTGACAAGAAACACATTCCAAGAGGTAACAGAAAAAGACACAACCCCAACTTCACACCAGAAATTCAAAACCTCATCAGACAACGCGACATACTGAAACACTCCCCAGCACCCCACACAAGACATCACACAACAAATTCAAGCACTCCACACCCAAACTAACAACAAAATACAAGAACAACAAAAACTAAATTGGAATAACTTCCTACAAACACTTGATCACAAAACAAACCCCAAAAAACTCTACAAAACACTAAACAGCATCACACTTTCCAACAGCAACACAACACAATCACATGCTGCAATCACAACAACAGACTCTACTCCTTCATGTAAACAACAAGCAAACACTCTCATCAATCACTTCTCACATGTCAGCCACCTAAAACCTCACAAAGACGACCGACGTATCATCCGACGTAAGAGACAATTCCCCACAGACCCTGACTATACACCCTTCACCAATCACCAGACAAAGCATATCATCAACAATCTCAAGCACTCACCCGCCTGTGGCCTAGACAACATAAGCAACATACACCTCAGACACCTGGGACCACAAGGCATACAAGCACTCACTAACATATCAAACTACAGCTATTCACACAACACAATACCAGACATTTGGAAGCATGGTATCATCATCACATTCCCCAAACCCAACAAAGACCCCACGCTACCCTCCTCGCACCGCCCCATCACACTCCTTTGCTCCCCCTCCAAAGTCATGGAATGCCTAGTGTTACAACTAATTACACCCAACCTACCCCTAGCTCCAACACAACATGGCTTTAGGCCACTGCACTCCACAAACACTCTTCTCACAGACCTTACACAAAGAGCATTCGACGGCATCAACTCAGCTAGACCACCACACAGATCACTATTAGCCACACTCGACATTAGTAAAGCCTTCGATGCCATCCCCCGCCACAACCTAACAAACAAAATCTACAACACAAACATGCACAACAACACAAAAAGGTGGCTGGCCAACTTCCTAGCAGGCAGATGTGCACACGTATCTTTTGCCGGTCAGTCATCTAAAATCAGAAACTTTCCAAACGGAGTCCCACAATGATCCGTCCTATCGCCCGCACTCTTCAATCTGTACATGCACGATATAACTACACCCAATATGCCCCACATAAACTTAGCCTCCTATGCAGATGACATAACACTCACATGCACACACCATGACCCAAAAAGAGCAACAGATCTCCTTCAACCCTATCTCAACACACTACATGGCTGGTGCACTACAAACAGACTTAATCTAGCCCCAGCCAAATCCACCGCTACCCTGCTCACAAGTTGAACAGGAGAACACGAATACATCCCTCAACTCACCATAAACAACACACCCCTAACACATACACACACCCAAAATCCTAGGAGTAACATATGATACTCATATGACATTCAAACAGCACACCACAAACATTAAAAAGAAACTGACACCCAGACTTAACACCCTCAGGTCACTTGCTCACACAAAATTTGGACACAACAAAGAAACTACCACCACAGTATATAAACAATACATAAGATCAGTGATGGAATACGCAAGCCCAGCCTGGGCTTCTAACCTAGCTGAAACACATCATAAGACTTTACAGACTATTCAAAACAAAGCCCTGAAGATCATTACAGGCTCCACAGCTACTGCACCCACAGATCACCTACATCAAGAAACCAAAATCCTCAAAGTCAAAGACCATCTGGACATGAGAAGCACTCAATTCCTGGCAGCAGCCTCCACGAACCAAGACCACCCACTAAACTACATGGCAACACACCCACAGACACCAAGAAATATCAAAACAACACCCAGCACACGGTATCACACACAATTATTGTCCTCTCTCTCCCTCCCTGCCCACCCCGAACCAACTTCCAGAAGCACATCCATACTCATATCTCTCACCGATCCATCCACTCACTCACAGACAACACGCAGCTGCATGCACGACCTCCCGAAATCCATCCTTCCGAATCCTCCCTTCCTCGCGAGGACAGAGTCCACCTGGCCATGCTGAGATGCGGACACCATCCAGCTCTCCTGAGCTATCAGAAGAGACTGGATGACTCCGTTGTCGACTCCTGCCCGGGATGTAACACAGCACCCCATACCATTAAACACATCATAGAAGACTGCATTTCACACAACCACTTACGCCAACAACACAATCTACACTCAATGAGAGCTCTGTGGGAAAGCCCGATCGTGGCCATGGCCTTCCTCAGGGACTCGGGGCTGTTCGGCCAGGCAGCTTAGGGAACATCAACAACAACAACAACTCTTGGATATATTTTGAAAATTATACCATAAAGAGGTACTTACATTACACATGTGTGTGAAAGAGTCATGGATATGCCAGCTAGCAGACGTGATGCACTAGCAAAGTTCATTTATAGTCCGATATGTCACATATTAACAGGTGATGTAGAACTAGTTAAACATTTTGCAAACGACAAATTAGCGGAGCTATGTCGTAAAGGGTTTAAATTTAGAATAGGGAGTAATAAAGTAACATGGGACATAATTTTAAAAGATATTGTTTTTTCAGTCAATAAATTAAAAGATAAATTGTAAAAAATTGCGTGCTGCGATGCGATAGAACTAGAAGCATGGTCTAAATTATTAATTAAGTTAATTAGAAATAAAATTTTCTCGCTTAAAAATGAATTTAATCTTTCAGATTTTATAGACTATAATTATAATAAGCTTAAAGCTGATTTAATAAATTTACATAAACATTTTGTAATCACTACAGTAGATAAAGCCAGCAATAATTATAACTTCACATGTAAGAAATTTTATCTTGAAAACATGAAAAAAGAATTAGGTATTAACCCCTCCAACCCGGATGGGCTCTTGAACGCCCATAACAACCTCGGCCCGCGCAACCCGGAAGGGCTCTTGAACGCCCATTGCTTGCATGCGTGCTTTCGAATGCCGCGCGTACATTTTCGGTATCGTGGGACGGTAGGTGGCGCCACCGGGCGTAAACTACGCCACAGCAACAGTATCTACCCCGACGCCATCATGGACAGTACGCCAAATAGTGATTCCGCTGTGTCCGATACCGTGCTTCCTACGACGCCCTTGCTTGTTCGTCGCGCCTTACCCCGACGCCATCGCCTAAATGTGTTATCTCCCGGAGGTATTGAGACGACATTGAGACTTTATAAGCGAGCTGATGCCAAGCATAATGTTGATGATGAAGTCAGTGACGACTCCAGTAATTATAAGTCGAGTGATTATGGCCATGAGAGTGACAAAGAAGAGCAATTCCTGGGATTTGCGAGAGAACATGACAGTGATGAGAGTGATGAAGGTGATGTACCAGTTGTTGAGGAAGCTGGTTTACCTAAAGACAGTGAACTTGAGAGAGTGAGCGAGTGGGAGAGTTCAAGGTCACTCACCAAATTTCGCTTAAGTGACACGACGCCAAGCCCTTCCCCAGGTAAATCGCCTTTCAAGCTACATTTGTATAAGCAGAAAATACTTGAGAAGGCGGCCGCGGCAGCTAGGGAACAAGCAAAACTACTTGGTGAGGATGAGGCTGTGAGTGAGGGTCAGCGTGGTGACCCTTCTCGTCCGCCATTGTCTCCCTTATCTACCCACGCCACCCAAGATGACCCGGATGCCCCGCATTCTTCCCCACCACCCCCACCATTGCCAAGGGTTGAGGACCCCACACTTTCGGCCTATTTGCCTCCTAGGTCCCCCGACAGGAGACCTACTGCTGCCGAAAAGGGGAAAGGTAGGAAATATACCAAGAAAATTAAGAAAAGTAAGAGAGTTTTGTTCGAGGCTCCCGCGGCGTCCACCCCGGCCGGCCCCAGCCATACGTCCCCGCAACTTTCCCCACGGTCCTCCCCACCTCTCCCGCCTTCAACATGTCTTCCTGAAGAAGTCTTTGAGCTCACATCACCAATACCTGGGCCTAGTGACAGTGAAACATTGCTTTCTGTCACTCGTCGCAGGCCAAGGAGCCCGGGACCTCGGGGGGACACAGCCTCACCTGCCACTCCTTCCCCACCTCGCCCACCCGCACGCCGCCCACGCATCACTGGTTCCCCGCCAGATTATGTGGGGGCCACTGATGATGAAGGGCACCTCTCTCAAGACTCTGGCCATGATTACATAGGTCCACCGTCAGGGCAAGATGACCACTCTGACGATGACTATATGGACATCGACGACCCTCGACCCATCCGCTTGGCCCGGCGTCGTGCTGCCCGTCGTGCTGCCCACCGCCCTGGCCGCCCTAGGGCGCGCGCCTCCCGAGTTGGCCGTGGGCGTGCTGGGCCACCAGCTGGAGCTCCTCGTCAGCGTAGACAAGACCCATTCTACGTTTTTCAGTGGCAAGACGTAGTTGATGAGGATGGATACAACCCTGATGTGCCAGCTTTTGATGAGGTACTGGAGGGTTCAGGCGTTACCCCCAATTTTCCTGCAGGCCCCAATGCTCCACCACACGAACTGTTTGAGGCCTTCTTTGATGAGGAGGTGGTAGGCTATGTTGTCAAAGAGACAAATAAGCAGCACCAATTCCAGGTCCACTTTTTGGGAAAGGTGACCAAGGGCCACATGAGGCAGTGGACCCCAGTGACTCATAAAGAGTTCATGGTGTTCCTGGCACTCACCATGCTAATGCCTCATGTCAAGAAGCATAGGTTACCTGACTATTGGATCACCAATGATCTGATATCCACCCCTGCCTTCGGGAAATATATGTCTCGCGACCGGTACCTTGATATCCTCGCAGCGCTCCATCTTGTCACCAACCTTGACGTCCACCTCCCAGACAAGCTGTGGAAGATTAGGACGTTGTATGAGATGATGCGAGAACGCTTCACCTCCTACTTCAAGCCCTTCCGCAAGGTCGTCATTGACGAGTCTCTTGTGCTGTTCCGGGGAAAACTCAGCTTCCGGCAGTACATCCCCTCAAAAAGACATCGCTTTGGCATAAAATTCTTTGTGCTGTGCGACTGCCAAACTGGCTATGTCCTGGACTTCCTGGTCTACAGCGGGAAGGAAGGGGACTTGCTTGTGGACCCCCTCATTGGCTTTGGCGGAGCAGTGGTGCAAGCCATGATGGACCGCTACTTTCACAAGAATCACGTCCTCTACACGGACAATTATTACACGTCCCCCACTCTCTCACAGTACCTGCATGAGCGCAAGACGGGGACTGTAGGCACAGTACGAGGGAAAAGGAAGGGCATGCCACCTTTCCCTCCAAAGACCAAAAAAGGTGATGTGTTCAAGAAGAAGTCGGGGCCCATTCTGGCTATCCACTGGCACGACCAGCGGAAGGTCAACCTCCTGACCACCATCCACAAGGGGGAAATGGTGGAGACTGGCAAGGTGGATCGCCGCACCCAGGCCAGGGTGACCAAGCCCGATGCTGTCCTGGACTACAACATCAACATGAGGCTGGTGGACAAGTCCGACATGCAGATAGGCTTCATTGACTGCCTGCGTACCTCGTGCAGATGGTACAAAAAGTTCTTTCTGCATATGGTGGACATGTCAGTTCTGAATGCCTACAACATATACAAGCTTCGGAATGTGAACACACCCATGAAGTTCAATAGCCTGCGGAGGTTCCAAAAGCAGGTGTTGACGGAGCTCCTGGAGAAGTATGCTATGCCACAGAGGGCAGTGGCACATCCTGGGCCCGCCGTTATTGACCGCTTGCAGTGTGCTCAATACTTGATTAGGCACAGGCTTGGTTCCCTGCCTCAGAATGAATCCGGAAGAACACAGCAGAAGCGGTGCCATGTCTGCTACAACAGCAGGGTGAAGCCGAGGTCAGGTAAAAAGTCAACCATGGAGTGTGTGGAGTGCAAGGTGGCACTCTGTGCTTTAGAGTGCTTCTTTGATTACCACTCCAAGCTGGAGTTCTAATAATCATACTGAAATTGCCAAATAAAATGACAATATGTACACTATAATTATATATAGGCAAAAAGTGGAAGAAAACCAATGTATTGTAATACAAAAGTCATGTACAGTCAGGACCCCCAATACACGATTCCACAATTCGCGAAAACCCTAATACACGAGTTACCCCTCGAAAATAACATTAATTAATTAAGCATTAATTATGCGAGGTGGTACCACAATACACGAATCGAGAGCTAAGAAGGGGCCAAATCCGCTATTCCCGCTTGATACGCGAGCACGTCTACGTTTCGCGAGGCCCAGGAGTAGCTCTGAAAAAAGAAGAAAACGGGCATACGCCTGCCTTCCCTCCCGCTTACCTCCTCCCTCCCTCCACAGTCCCGCTCAAGCGCTCATAGCGTGCGGAGTGACCAAACGAGTGCCTGCCACTTTTTTTCGCCATGCCACGCCAATATAAGAAGATAACACACAAAATGAAGGTGGAATTGTTGTTTCGCAAGAAAAGAGGAGAAGGAAACTGTGCAATAGGCTTGTCAGAGTAAACTGTTCGTACGATTTGGTTAGGGAGGGAGAAGTTGGAGAAAATCGTGAAGTCCTACGGTCCTAGTCCTAGTCCTAGCCTATCTACTACTAATTTTAAGGATAGTTTCATATTTTTATTCATTGTTCTTCTTATATATAAGATATAGACTGTACTGTAGAGCCAAAAATGTCGAAAATAGGGCCAAAAATTTCGAAAATAGGCCATAATTGAGAGATGTCACCCAATCTAATTATTCCCATTTAAAGTTAGTTCCACAATACCCGAATTCACAATACGCGATGCCTCCTGTCACCCCTATTCTCGCGAATTGGGGGTCCTGACTGTATTATGAGAACATTGATACAAATACAATTACACCATAATAATATGTGAAAGTGACACATACCTGTATGTATATACCAAGTGACATTCATATGATTAGAACCTATAGAAATATATAAATCAGTGAAAAAAGACACAATAAATTGTATATAAAACGTTTACAAATCATATAACTAAGTGAAAGTGACACAAGACCTAATATTTGATGGCCAAAGTATAATAAATACCTGTGATAACGAATAATCAGTGCCTAATACAACAATAACCTACCTCAATTACTAATAAAATGTACGGTATCGAGTGAAAATGAGCATTATCAGTGACAGTGACACTCTCTAAAGCATATTTGTCAAAGTGAAAGTGACACAAGACCTAATATTTGATGGCCAAAGTATAATAAAACACCTGTGAGAACGAATAATCAGTGCCTAAATACAACAATAAGCTACCTCAATTACTAATAAATGTAAGGTTATCGAGTGAAAATGAGCATTATCAGTGACAGTGACACTCTCTAAAGCATATTTGTCAAAGTGAAAGTGACACAAGACCTAATATTTGATGGCCAAAGTATAATAAACACCTGTGATAACGAATAATCAGTGCCTAATACAACAATAAGCTACCTCAATTACTAATAAAATGTACGGTATCGAGTGAAAATGAGCATTATCAGTGACAGTGACACTCTCTAAAGCATATTTGTCAAAGTGAAAGTGACACAAGACCTAATATTTGATGGCCAAAGTATAATAAACACCTGTGATAACGAATAATCAGTGCCTAATACAACAATAAGCTACCTCAATTACTAATAAAATGTACGGTATCGAGTGAAAATTAGCAATATCAGTGACAGTGATACCCTAATAAACATATTTTATATAATTGGCCTCAAAATAACTAGAAAATATCAAATAAACATCACATTCTCAATATCAAACACTAAAATCGTCTAAGGGAGATAAATACTTTGGCGCGACGAGCGGCTAGGTGCGTCGTAGCCATGGCCGGGGCGACGCGTCCGAACGCGGGAAGAATTTGCCGCCGAAAAGCACTCGTCTTCCCGCGCTCACCATTATGCAACCAGAGGGGCTAGAGACCTCTACTCAACGCCATTCGACAGAGGAAGGTTTGTGGAACATTATTCTTTTTTATTCACAACATTACATGACATATTCATTGACTTACAGAGTAGTTAACATAGGCCAAAGATCGTCAAAACACCCGGTACCGGAGCACAGTCGTAAGCTATAGCCCCCGGGGCTGGAGGGTTAAGGGTAACATATTACGTAAACATATTCGCGGTAATTCTGTTTATGAAATTCAAAATAATCTGAATATTGATAACTTAATCGATGAACATACCAAGAAAAATATAACATTTGATATTAAACTTTCTGATAAGAAACTAGTGCATTGCAAAATTATACATGTTACCTAAATTTCATAAAAGACCTTATAAATATCGCTTTATTGCCGGAGCAAAATTTGCTACCACTAAAACTCTATCAGAACAAGTCGTAAATTGCTTAAAATACATTAAAAGTACTCATAAAAGATATTGTAATACCATCAAGAGAAGAACTGGCATTAACTATTATTGGAGTGTTGACAATTCGTTAGAAGTTATTGATAAAATAAATACCATGCCTAAAGTTACCTCGGTACATAGCTTCGACTTTTCAACTTTGTATACCAATTTGCCTTTAGATTTAGTATATTCAGAGCTTTGCTTTATTATAGATTTGCACTTTGACAGGTTCGTTAGGAATGGTAATTATTTCATAAATGTTTATACATATTTTAATAATGCATCACTTAGCTCTACTCCCACTAGTTCTGTATATTTTGATAGAACTAAACTTAAAGATGCCCTTAAATTCCTCCTTTTCAATACTTATGTTAGATTCGGGCCGTACATTTTCAAACAAATATTAGGAATTCCTATGGGTGGAAATGCTAGCCCTTTAATTGCAGACTTATTCTTGCTTGCTTTAGAATTTAAATATATAAAAGACTTAGCTAACAGTAGCAAGAAAAATAATATCCCAGAAAAATTAGCACTTGCTAAATTGTTAAGTAATAATAGTAGATATATTGATGATATTCTCGTTTGCAATTTGTTAAATTTTAATCAAGTTGCTAAACTTATTTACCCTAATTCTATTCCCCTCACACAATGTAACGTAAATTATAAAGTTGAAAATTTTCTTGATATAAATATAGAGATTGTTAATGAACAGTGCATACTTAAAGTATATCACAAAGTTGATGATTTTAATTTTAACGTAATAAACTTTCCTTTCCCTAGTAGTAATATCGATAGTAAAATAACTTATAATTGTTTTATTCCCAATTAATAAGATTTTGTAAAATCTGCACTAAAGTAGATGACTTTTGGGCTAGAGCTAGGTTACTATACAGACTCTTAGTGGACAGAGGTTTTGAGGCAAGTAAATTGTTCCATAAATTTTATCTTTTTAGGGTCAATTATTGTGACTGTATTCTAAAATTTGACATCAATAATTTTAATCAAGCATTTTTAACTTGAAGTTTCTTGTATAACCTCTGCTTACTTTTTGTCTGTATTTATTGTTTTTTGTCTGTATTTATTTTTCTTTTTCTTTTTTCTTATTATTATTAATATTGATGATTTTTTTTAAATTTATTGTTCTTGTTAAAAGAGTACTCTTTGTTTAAATCTGTTGTTACTTCATATTTTGCAATTATTTGTCTTTATGTTATATGTATTCATTGTCGATAGTATCAATTGCTTACTTTTGCGATTTCCTTAGTTTATTTGTGCTATAAATGTAGGTTATTTGTAGGGTAGTTATTGATAGGGGTCACTTGAGGCATGCTATGCTTACAGGTACCTACCCGATAGCACTATCGTTAGTGAGTGCTGTACTGTATTTTATATATTATTTTGTAATAGTATAGATATCTTATCAATATTTGTATTTTGTACTATTGTTAATGTCTTGTCATGTTGCAAATTTGATTTTAAATAATATTTTGACATTTAACATGTAGTTTCTTTATTCATGCAGAGTTTAGTAAAATTTGCCAGAACATCCCGGACTTCCCAAACTTGACTACTTCCTTTAACGTGACGATAGTGCGTTGTTATATGTGCGATTAGTTTGCTTGGGAAACAGATTAACTTGCTCATGTAGTAATGTACACCCTATGTGGTGGATTGTGTTCTTTTATTTAATAATTTTTATTTTAGTAAGCGTTGTTTCCACATAGCGATTATGATAATTTAATTTGACTTTATATTGTCCTTGTCCCAATTTTGGTTTGTTTAGTTTGCAAGTTTTACATTTTAATTTTAATTACACATACCAGCTGCGGCCGCAACTACTAAGATTTACTTAAAATTATATTGCTTCACAGCCAAAACTATTTACAACAAGCATTGTCTTTGAACTATGATTGGACGTTAGCACAATTTCCTGTAATGAATACTACAGAAAATACTACAGAAAAATGGTGATGGGCTGGTCTATCAGAGTGAGAACTGAGCGATCTCTGCCATACCCATAGCTTACTCTGACTTTTCCTTTTACTTATATATTTTCTAGATCTCAAGTGACTGCATCTCTTCCGTGGATTGACCTCCCAATCTACCAAGATTGGAAGCCAAAGCGTCACATTTTTCCTTTGCCCCTCAACTGTCTCTTCATAATTGCTGAGGGGCACAGGGCCCTGGGTGGGGCTTTGGTTTCCCGGGTGTTTCCGCACCCTCCTCAGCTCCTCGCCATGGAGTGGCTTCGGTCACCCAGGCTTTATTGTGGTCGGCAAGGAGGGTTCTGTGGGGTCGCTCGGCTATGGCCTTGGCCTTGCTCGGGGCCTTGGGGCTGTTCGGCCAGGCAGCTTGGGGAACAGCAACAACAACAACAACAACAGAAAATTCTTTAAAATCACAGCACCTACACCCTGTATCACAGCTCGTAAGCTTCGCACACGTACTCTGGCGGGGTCTAGGGTGTCCTATGTTACACTGACTGCACCCCCCCCCCCCTCTCTTTTCTTCATCTAAACATTAAGTGACCCAGAGGCCACCTAGACCCTCTGCTGTAAAGCTATACATGGCATGGAAGGCCTGTCCAAAGCTACTGAAAGGTATCGAGTAAAAAAAGTATGATTAGAGGACCAGAGGTGTGTGGCTGCTATGTCCTCAACAGAAAAATTCTTAAGGAAACGTAAAGAGGTCGCCCATTTGCGTAAATCGTGAGCTCTACCCACAACGCCGGGATTACTTTCCTGAATGACGTTAACTAAGAGAGAAGCCAGTTTACGCTTCATAACGCGTTTACCCGTACTAGATACCCATAAAGCACCTTGTTGATTCCTAGGTGCGACCTTCAAATATTTGGTAAGCGCTTGCACTGGACATAAATTATGGTGCACCTTTCCCCTTTTCAATGCCGGCACCGTGAACTCTGAAAACACGTGATCACTGTGTTCATTCTTGGCGATGAACCCTGGGGAAGGAGCAATATGAATACACTCATTGAGCCTACCAAACCTGATGCAATTAGGTGTGTTGCTCATTGCCGCCAGCTCAGACACCCTGTTCCCGGTAGCTAAAGCCATAAGGAATACTGCCCTTTTTAAAAGTAAGTCAAAATCTGCAGTATTTTGGTACCGCCGGGAATGAAGTAATGACAACGCTTTGTCCAGAGACCAGGTAGGCATGAGCTGACGGGGAGGTGAGCGGAGTTTAAAACATGCCCTCATGAAGCCTGTTTCCTCCGCTAGTGGTATGGTTAGACCCGTAAGGTCCAGGAATGGCACCCTAATTGCTGTTAAGTGATTCTTTAACGTTACTACTGATAGCCGTTTCTGCTCAAACAGATAGTTTAAATAATTAAAAACCAAAGCCACCGAAGGCACGGATTGTTCTGTTCTGATTATCCAAGAAGTAAAAGACTGCCAATGCGAATGATACTGTCTCTTAGTAGATTGTGTGTACTGATTCATGAATTTATCGGTCACGGTTCTACCATACGGAGCTAGCCATTTGGCCTCCTGAATGTCCATAATGCAAAAGTCAGCGAGGTCTCTAGGTTGCCAATCGTGTCTAAGTGGAAATACCCGACCGGGAGCGACACCGGGTTCGGGCACCACGTCTTTAATTGCTGGTACCACGCCTGCGCCGGCCACAGGGGCGCGATTAATGAGACGACGCCCCGATAATCCTGTAGTTTGTTTACTACTTGGCACATTAGAGAAGAGTCTGGCGGCGGAAACAGATAAATGGAACTCCACATGTTCCAGTCCGTCACCAGTGCTTCGGGCCCTCCCGCCGGCGTGGTTGTCCGGCGGGTTAGGTACAGCGGGAGTTTGTGAGTCTCCTCGGACGCAAATAGATCCACTTGTGGACGGTAAGGCTTCGCAATCATTAGGTCGAAAATGTTTTGCTTGAGCGCCCATTCTACTGTTGTGCTCTGTCTCCGAGATAGAGCGACTGCCCAGACGTTCGCTACGCCGGGGAGATAAGAAGCGTGAAGCTGAATGTCCAGCTTGTCGGCTAGTACAAAAAAAAATTCCGACACGTTTAGCAACCTCCGAGATCGCGTTGACCCCTGTTTGTGAACACAGTGAACCGCATTCAGATTTGTCCATCCTGAAGGCCAGCGATTTGCCCCGCAAAGAAAAGCCGTGAGCCTGAAGGAAATACAAGGGGACTAGTAACTCTTTGACATTTATGTGGGAGGATTCTGAATGGGACCAAAGCCCTTGACCCTGGTGCCCTTGGTTTGACTGAAAGCCCCAACCTATCGTGCCTGACGCATCCGTGTCCACCCATACCGTCGGCGGAGGAGAGGTCCAAGACATGACTGAGTGCAATGTTTCCCTCTTCGCCCAGACCGCTAGTAAGGTGTGTATTAATTTTGGGATGGGCCATAATGTTTCCGCCGGCAATAGTGGACAAAATTTGTTGCCCTCCAAAATTAAACGTTTGACTTTCAACCGGCCCAACTTTACAGTTAGTTGAATCCAGTTGAGAGAGCCGACCAGAGATTCCCAGACTCTCCGTTTCGTAGTCAGACTGTGAAGAAACAGAAACAGTTTCTTGCGAAACCTGTTCCGATTGTCCACACTCTGACTCAGAGTGAGAGCAGCTGTGTCCCAGACCAGCCCTATCCACTGGACCACTCTTGAGGGAACAAGGTTTGACTTTACCAGGTTTACCTTGAATCCTAGAGATTTTACATGATTTAATGTTATGTTGACATGATTGATGCATAACTGTTCCGTCTCCGCCACCACCAGCCAGTCGTCTAGATACCACAAAATCCTGATCCCTTGTTGAAAGCAGGTTTCTGAGACGGGGCGGAACTGTGCTTCAAGGCCTGAGCCATGTTAAACACCGTCCTCCACACCTCCGGGGACATTAAAGAGGCAGTTAGAACTGGGGACATTACTACTTGATTAGCAATCCTATCCGGGAGCTTTCGGACTAGAGACATCCTTAGATCTTGTCTTGCCCGCACCGCCTCTAACAAGGCCGTGCATATATCTCCTAGTGACTGAATAGAAGTTTGGAGAAGTAAGCGTCTAGATAGTTCGATTGCCTTTCAGACTTCTGTGTCCGCGATAGCCTGAGCAGATCTTAGCATTGATTTTGCTACCTGTTGCGTAACAATATACTGAGAAAATAGTCTGTACGCCTTACCCCGTAGCCTAAACTCCCGGTCTAGGTGACCAGTGGAAGGTGTAGAGAACGGATCTTTAAGCTCGCATAGATTAATTTTAGGGGCAGCTAAAAAGGCAAAGAGAGCAGAGGGAACTCCGCCGGCAGAGTATACTGGGAGAGAGAACCAAGAATGGCTCTCTTGTGGAATTTGGTGTGAAGCTTTAGAAGTGAATGTGGTTGCAAAGTTTTGCGCCTCGACTTCCCAGTCCACCCAAGGTCCCGGACCCAATTGCTCCACCTTCAAAACTGGATTCGCGGCCGAGTTAGTAAATGTCTTTAACCCCAACTCAGGGGTTAGAGCCAACAGCGCTTTGATATCATTGAACCCATCATGTTTTGTCCAGTCCGAAAACAGTTTTGAAGCTGACGCAGGGGGTAGGGCAGGTGTAGAAGAATATACAAAATAATCATGATGATAATAGTTGGGGATGGCCTTAATACTAACATCAAGTACATTTCCCAGCATATCTAGAGCCCTTAACTTCCTAGATTTATTCCCTTGGATTACCCACTCGTGGTACCGGAAGCTCCCCTGACATAGTGGACTGTGCTACCTCTGGCTTTGTTGGTACCAATGATACCCAAGAATCGTCTGGCCCGTATAAGAGAGGCATAGCCCCTTTTCTGATCGGGGCTTTGTCTAATGGGGGAGGATTTACGTCTGTTACTACTCGCACATTGGAAGTAGTTAGTGCCGCCGAAGTTGGCCTAGTAACAATAGTAGGTGATACAAGGGGAGTGAGCGGAATTTGTGTCAAAGCAACGGAAGTAGCCAGAGGTCGGACAGTCGATGTTGGCGTGGGAGCTCCCAGACCAACCATAGGAGGCTCCGGTTGCTGGCCAAAAAACTTAGTTAAAGCACTCGCTAATAACCCATCAATCTCATCCGCCGTGACAAATTGAGCAGAGGAAGAACTATTAGGTGAAATATCCCTATTCTGGAGTTATCTACGTTACCCACCTCAGAAATAATAGACCCATCATCCCCTGCCTCCGGTCCCTCCTGAGAGGATTCCGCCGAGGCTGGGACTCCTTGATGTTGCCATGTTAAGTCAGGGATGGAAGACGGTGTCTCCGCGTCCCGGTGGACTTCAGCCACTACCTGAGTTGCCTGAGACGGCAGAGAGCTGTCCCGCCATGGCTGGGAGTATCTCCAAACTCCCCGGCCTTGGCCGGAACTCACTTGTGAGCCAGGCCCCACCCCAATGACTGAGCCCTCACTCGAGCCCTCTAGCGGGTTATCACTGCCGGTAGAACCCTCTAAATCTAAAGTGAGAATTTTATTTGGGGACACTATGTCCGCCGGAATATCCCCGACCACAGTCTCTGACTCCACTTCCGACCTGTCAGATTGGACTTGAGACATGTCGGAAGTAGAGGCAGAAAGCGAGGTTCGAGGCTCCGGCGAACGACGGGAGGACTTTCGTACATGAGACTCTTTTTTAGAAGAATTGTGACTCCGCCTCGACTTTGATGTATCACTATAACTGTCCTTGGTCTTGTCTGTCTTACTCTTCTTCCGCGAAGGTGAAGTCGAGTGATTATGTGTCTGCTTTCTGAGAGGAGACCGTGACCTGGACCTAGATCTTGACTCTGAAGTTGTCGCCGGGGGAGACGGCTCTCGCGGTCTCTTAGATGTGCCGGGGGAGGGAAGAAGCCCTTTAACCAGCCCAGTCTCTGCCGGCTTAGTTACTTTACTTCGGGAAGGAGGACGTTTAATTGGGGGGTACTGAACCAACAAACGGTCCCACAGAATTACGTTATCACACTGCAGTGCTTTATGAGCCACTGCAGTAGCATAATTAGTAAGAAGTTGTCTGACCTCGCGTAATGCAACCGCCGCGGCCAGATTGTCGTGCTGTAATACTTTAATACCCAGCTGACTACAAAAGGTACAATTCTTCGTTACCCACAAACCCCTTGATCGGTCCAAGCATTTGACACAACGAATGCACTGAGTGTGCGCAAAAATAGGGATCCCGGAACATGAGGGCGTTGAGCAAAGAGCAAAAACAGGGGCTAGAGCAGCCATGGCAGAGACTGGTTAAAAGCTAACTCCCCCGGGCCTCACCTCGTCCTCTGTGGACCCGCCGGAACTCCGCTCTGGAAAAAAGAAAATTTCCAGGAATTAATGCTCATAAGGTTACCCCAAAATGTTCTAACACAAGTGTTAATGAACCGCCGGGCAACGAGACGTAATACACCACTATTACCTCTCGTTACCTGTAGGTTCATATGTAAAGATTTCTAAATAACTTTACGTGTCCAAAAGATTTAAGAATATCCTCTGACATGATATAAAGATGAGCAGTTCTTTATAAGTGACGCAGTCTTCCCTGTGATATAACGTTCACCGGGAACCCATAATAAGACGCCGGCCTCCTTATTATAACGCAGTTAGCCAGGTTAAGCCTATCTTAATCATTAGATCGCCATGAGTTGAATGTCTTGATACCTAATTGCCCTCAATTGTTGGGCTAATCCTACCGATTTGCAAATCCGTGATTCCCACCCTCCCGAGGTTCAACCGCCGGGTGAAAATTAATAGAAAAGTTAACCCCAATTGTTCCTATCCCCACTTCTTTGCAAAAGATCGCCGGGGTGGAAAGACTACTCAAACAAAACAGCCCAGTTTTTCAACGGCTTTGCAAAACCGGGAAAAACTATAGTCAACAGGTGTCCGCATGAACCCCTAGTTGAATCGGGTAAAGCCCTTCCGCCGGGAAACACACAGTAAGCCTGAACACAGGCCCCACTACAGAGACGCAGTTCTGGAGAGCCCTCAAGCCACCACTCGCCGGGGGAAACTAGCCTATTTTAACCACGCGTGATTAAAACTCGGCAACCAGCCGGATTTTCTCGGTGCAATCGAGAAAACCCGCCGGAAAAGGCAACCCACACCCACCAGACGCAATCTGAGAACCAACCGGATTTTCACGGAGCAATTGAGAAAACCCGCCGGAAATGGTAACCCACACCAACCAGAAGCAATCGGAGGTACACAAATAGTGCCTGGAATAAGCCAATACACAACTTATCCAGAACACACATGACACAGTAGTACATATTTATACAATAAATCAATAACACTTGTACATGTAAAAAAGCTACGAGAGGCTGGCTAGGCCTAAGCAGATGGAGTATTGCTTAAACATGTGGTAATAAAACAAAAAGCACTGAATATTATCACAACAGGAACAGCAGCCAACACACCTCGAAGAAATATACCCGGGAGAGGGAAGCACTGACACGGGACCTAGAAAAAACTTCACTAAGTGAAGAAAAATATGCTAGGAACGTCAGAAAACAAACAAATAAGGCAACTTCATCAGAAAGATAAAAAGAAGCCTAATCACGCGTAGTTAAAGCCAACTAAATAGCTTGGCTAGCTAATCCGCGAAAACGTTTCACGCGTCCACCCCGGGACCACGAGGGTACGCCCGAAATAGGCATCCCAAACACAGTACCCAAATACATTGAACTGCGGGCAGCCCGCCCATGACACCCATGCTACGCATATCCTAACCTTACTCGATACATCCCAGAGTAAACAAATGAGAAAAAACTCACTAGGGACGCAGCAAATGCGGAACGTGGGGAGACACGTCAGGGCAGGTTGAGCGCAGAGCAGAGAAGGAAGAATGACGCCTGAAGTCAGCATCTGGTTAAAGATCCACACAAGTACATCCACGAAGTTATGGAAAGCTTATGAATAGTTATTCTTATTTTCTTTTTATTTGTTATGAAGTTTTTTCGTAGTGAGTACCCAATTTCATAATGACGAACCATGAGTGAGGTTGCGTGTGCTCATGATGAAGGCTCCTCAATTTTTTATGCTCTGCGCGTTAGATTCAAACTACGGTAAATGAGTGTTTGAAGAGGGTGCCTTATGTAATAGGCATAATCGTCAATGATGGAGGGGCCACTAATAAATACATGTCAGGGAAAATAAATAAATTAACAAAAATATAAGTTTGTTACAAATACCTAGAACAAATAGGACAAATTTTGAGAGGCAAAATCAATTAGAAAAGAAATAGAATTTGTAGAAATCTATAGAACAATTATGAACCATGTTGAGAGTGAAAATAAAATATAAAATATAAAAGAGATGGAAATATATGGAAAAAATATGAAACATGTTGAGGGCAAAGCAAATGTTAAAGAAAAATATAAAGGAGATAGAAATATTTAGAACAAATATGAAACACATGTTGAGAGGAAAAACAAAAATATAAGAGAGAAATATAAGAGATAGCAATATATGGAACAAATATTAAACATGTTGAGGGCAAAGCAAATGTTATAGAAAACTATAGAACAAATGTGAAACCTATGTTGAGAGGGAAAAGGAAATATAAGAGATAAATATAACAGAGATAGAAATCTATAGAACAAATATGAAAGATATGTTAACGTTTACATGGCCAGGTGTCAGGTGTCACCTGTGCTATATTTTATAAAATAATAAGTATACATAAATCAGGTTGTATTAATCATGAAGTATACACTATTATCTTTACTTATTAAATGCCATTGGTAATTGCATTAATAGATACAATGCGTGTATAATGTTAAGTTATAGTAAAACAACTCTAATACCTGATTTATGTATAGATATATATATAGATATTGTATGAATTGGGAACCATTTCTACTTACCATTCACCGTTGCCAGGGCAGCAGGTTCCGTGGGAGGCTGTAGTAGTCTGTGAGGTACATTGTACTTACCAACACCCACACCAGTGTGTTCACCAAGCTCCTCGTCACCATCTTCGCCCCGCAAGTTATGGCGTCTGTGAAAACCGATGACAGGTTTATCTTCCAGTTCTTCTTCCTCCTCACTTCCCCCACTCTCACCAAGCCCTTCCATGCTTTCATTCAATGATATTCTAGATACCGCTGAAGAGTTCATCAGCAGAACTAACTCCTCGGCTGAGAGCGGGGCCCTACGCCTTGGCTGGCGCGACGTACTGGGGCCGGGCACCGAATCGAACACAGGCAAATCTTGTCTCTCCATTGTGGCGGCTAGAGCGGTACTGAGCCAAGCTCACGCGGTGGGGATTTGTGGGTGGGACTTAGTAGTACACTGCCTGACCGCTAGATTTTGCTTTCCACTTAAATTAGGGCGGGAAATACCAACTCAACCTATGTCGCGCGCCGTCAGATAGTCCAGATTTATTATACTCGACTTATGTTGCGCGCCGCCAGTTAAGGGTTAAGCAATGCACCTTTATATATATGATTTATATCGCGAAGTTAACAGGCCAAACATGGGTGGATAATACATTATTAGTTAATGCTGTTAAATACAAATGTAAAGGGATGTAGATGATACTGGCAACACACCTATATATATGGCAATTTAGCACACTTTAACATAATAGTATTGATGTATTTAACGTATAAAACACATGGAATCAAACCAAGAACACAACAGCAAGGTATTCAATCACTTATTAAAATTAATATATCATGGTGCATGTTTGGTTGGGGGTACTTACTTACCTGAGACATCAACACCCAGGGTAGCAGCCTTCTCATCGTAGGTGCTGAGTTTCCTGTGGGTATCTTTGTAGGCCTTGCTACGCTTCATGTATAACATTGGGGTGTCCTTCACCCACTCGGCCAGCATGTCCTCAGTCTCGTCGCTCAGGATCACCCTTGTCAGCCTCTTCTTCTTGATGGCGCCATAACGAACAGGGTCCGCGCTGCCAGGGGGGTCAGGGGTATCATCATCACTGTCAGTGTCCTCTAGGCTACCTTGGCTACCTTGGGTGTCCTGACTGGTCTGAGTATCCTGGCTGCCGGCATCTTCAATGTCACCGTCAAACAGGTCCATGTCCTCATATCCACTGGGCTGGCTGTCCGGCACAATTTCATCAGAGTCATCCAACTCTTGCGACGCAACAGGCCTCCTGGCAGGGTGTCCGATGCGGGGTTGTTCGGGTGGTGTAGCCTTCGGGGGTGTGATGCGGGGTTGTTCGGGTGGTGTAGCCTTACTGCGTTTCTTCAAAACACCAACACCACCCTTCCGAGACTTGGTGACCGCCACCTTCTCCTTGGTCAAAGGCATGGTGCAGGGCAGGCAGGTAGGGCAGTGTGGTAGGGCAGCTGGGTCGATGGGTCCTTGCTGGGGTCACGGTGGAGAGTGGAGTAGGCAGCGTGGGCGGTCCTTTTATAGGGGGTGTATGACGCGGTGGTGCCACCTACTCGCGCGGTGTTGCCAGCAGTCGCACACCGCTCGCGTAGACTCACGTTGGTTTCGCCGTTCCTCGCGTAGACTCACGTTGGTTTCGCCGTTCCTCGCGTAGACTCGCATAGACCCGCGTAAACTCATGTATACTCATGTTGGTTTCGCATAGACTCGCCACACATATTGTGAAATTCAGACCACCACGTGGGTACTCTCGTTTACGCGTGTTATACTCGCGTTACCCCGTGTTAACTCGCGTTAGGGTCGTGTTGACTCCTGTTTGACTCCTGTTAAACTCGCCTTTGCCAATATTGGCACCCACATGGTTATTTGCATAGTGTTGACTCATGTTGTACTCGTGTAGACTCAAGTAGACCCATGTAGACTCGCGATCATTTAATGTCTAAATAGTACAACGCGAGTCTACATGAGTGTCACGCGAGTCTACATGAGTGTCACACGAGTCTACAGGAGTCTACGCGAGTCTACCCGGTTTGGCGTCCTAGTCCCACTTGACTCTCCAAATTTCATGCATGCATGAAATCTTTGCCCGCGTTCGCGAGTGTACGCGGTGCAGCCCAAGTCAACGCGAGTCTGTGCGAGTGTCGGCGAATTTGGGATAATCATTGGCGAGTGTAAAAATTTCATCACTCGCGTTGGCCTAGCGCTCCGACTCGCCAATGTGTGAACCATGCATTATGTCGTCTGCGTAGGAGGCTATGGTTATTTAGGGTGAATTTGGTGTATTTATATCATGCATGTACAGATTGAAGAGTGCGGGCGACAGGACGGATCCTTGCGGGACTCCGTTTAGGACATATCTAATGCCTGATGACTGACCGGCAAAAGATACATGTGCACATCTGCCTGCTATGAAGCCCATCTGCATGTCGGACTTGTCAACGAGGCGCATGTTGAGGTTGTAATCAAGGACAGCAGCTGGTTTCTGGACGGGGTTCTTGGTTCTTCGGTCCACCTTCCCTGTGGCGACCATCTCGGCCTTGTGGCACGTGGTGAGGTGGTTGACCTTCCGCTGGTATTGCCAGTGGATGGAGAGGATGGGACCACTCTTCTTGTGGAAGATGTCCATCTTCTTGGTCTTTGTTGGGTAGCCTGGCATGCCCTTCCTCTTGGCCTTGACTGTGCAGACAGTTCCGGTCTTGCGGTCATGGAGGTACAGTACTTGGTCAGGATAGGCGACGTGTAATAATTATCTGTGTAGAGGATGAGGTTTTGATTGAAGTGCCTCTCCATCATCTTCTTCACTACAGCGCCGCCAAAACCAATGATGGGGTCAGTCACAATTTCTCCAGCCTTGCCGCTGTAGACCACAAAGTCCAGCACATATCCCGTCTTGCAGTCGCAGAGGACGAAGAGCTTGATGCCGAAGCGGTATCTCTTGGACGGGATATACTGTCGGAAGTGCAGCCTACCACGGAACAGTACCAGAGACTCGTCGAGGCACATCTTCTGGAAAGGAATCAGGTAGGTGGTGAACCGATGACGTATTATGTCATACAGCTTCCTGATCTTCCATAATGAGTCGGGAAGGTGGACTGCCATGTTGTTTGTCAGGTGGAGATAGGAGAGGATATCGAAGTACCTATCCCTGGACATGTACTTGCCAAATGCTGGAGTCGTTATGAGGTCGGCAGTGATCCAGTAGTCTGCCAGAGCGTGCTTCCTGATATGTGTCATCAGCATTGTGAGTGCCAAGAACACATATAGTTCTGCCACAGTGACAGCTCTCCATGCCACCATCTTGGCACTGGTCTTCCTCCCAAGAAAGTTGGCACAGATGTCATGATGGTTGTTGGTCTCCTCGACGAGGTATTCCATGACTTCATTGTCATAGAAGCCACAGAAAAGTTCACTGGGGGTAGCATCTGGGCCACAGGGATATGTTGGTGACACCCCGGAACTCATCTGTACCTCATCAAAGGCAGGACAATCTGGCTCAAAATCAGCCCCATCTGTCCACACAAACAGGTCGGATGCTGATGCTCGAGCACGTGCAGGTGGAGCAGGCACACACCCTGGACGCCCTGGCACACGCCCTTGGCCACGCGGACGCCCTGCACGCCCACGCCCACGCCCAGGGGCAGCGGCGTCGGCAGGCTGACCATGTCCACGACCTCGCCCTCTAACTCGTCTTGTCGGGACTTCCTCTTCCTCTTCCTCCTCAGGCGATGTCAGGTCATCTGGGGCAATGTTGGAGTCGTCAGCATCCTCTTCAGGAGACAATTCTGGTGAAGAAGTGACCGGGCGCGGGAGGTTCAACAATGGGAGCCTCGGCCTCGGGAGTTGGGCTCCTTTTGCGGCGAGCCGAGGGCTTCTCCGCATCAAATAATGCTCTGCAGTGTGTTGAGGGCTGTGGCACACTACTAATACCACTTGAAGAGGCCCTTTGCTCATCCTGAAGGAGAGATGAAGCCGAGGGCCGTGGGTGACCCACGCGGCATCCCGGGTCAAGGCGTCGGGACAAAGGAATGCGGGTGGTTGCTAGACCAGGGTCGGCGTCTCTATCACTGTCTTCCGCTTCCCTAGCGTTTTCTGCTGCTGCCCTGCGTGCTTTTTTAGCTGCACTTTTCACCAAAGATTGTTTATAAAAATATTTGCCCACTTTCAAGGGCGTACGGGCAGGCAAAGGGGAAGGTCCTGGGCTAGGGCTAGGCCTAGGCTGACCTAGCAAAGATGGCGAGGTGGTAGGCCTAGGTTCTAGCACACTTGGAAGTTCAATAGCATCTTCCTGAAACACTTCCACATCAGGATCATCACTACTGTCTCCCCCCTCAAATAAATCTACATTATCGTCGTCTCCAAAACCAACGAAATCGTCATCTTCGCTTGCACTTATAAATTGTTCTTTGTCCACCAAGCTTTCGCCACTGCTCTCTTCAATATCAAAAAGTTCTCGCTGTATAGCACTATCACTCAACAAACGCTTCACTTTCTTTCGTTGAGCTTTCTTCTCGGTTGCAACAGGCGTCGAAGTTGCGAGCGGGGTAGCAGTGGGGCGCGCGGGAGGTTGCACCGAATCGGACGCGTCGGAATTCATTTTTTCACTATAACTCGCTATGGCGTAGGAACTGATAACGGTAGTAGTTGAGGCTTGGTGGCGCTGCGATCGCCCCTGCAAAGTAAAATTTGGCCGCGCAAATTTTAAAGCACGCTTTCAAGCACAGGGATTTTAAAAGGACACCCGGGCTCCGGCCCATCTGCAGCACTGTCATTTTAAAATGCTGCCCGGGCTGGAAGGGTTAAGTACCGTACCAATATCTAAAGTTGAATGACAAGTAAAACTCAAATGTTTTAATAAAATATATACTCATGCCAAATCTAAGGTACAAAATGTTACGTACAAAACTTTATGTACACTCGGATGCCATAATCTCCAGCCCAGCATTAAGGGAGCCCACCTCGCTTTTTTCTCTTTCTCTCCCTCTCTCTTTGGCTTGTATCCATTCGGCCCCATTCAGCCATCTGTTTTAAGACGTTTACCCCCATCCAGGTGTTAATATTTTCCTATATATATATTTTTGTTTTGACAGCAAGCTAAATGTGTAATTTTTTTATAGAAAAATTTCTCCGGCAAAGCCGTATTTCTCCATACAATGCTGGCTCGCTATCGCTCGCCAGGAAGAAACCGACACCTGGATGGGGATAAACGTCTTAAAACAGTTGGCTGAATGGGGCCGAATGGATACAAGCCAGAGAAAGAGAGAAAAGGAGAGAAAGAGAAAAAAAAGCAGGTGACCCCCCTTAAGAATGTTTAGACCCCCCTATGTTTGTCTTTATGCAATTACTGTATAACTATCTTAATACATTTATGGATAGAACTTGCTTTTCAATAAATAGTATAAATGGTTTTGTAAATGATGTACCTGTATAAAAAACATATTCATTAATTCATTTCCAGAGGTATACTTCCATATTTCCCTGGACAGGATTCGCATTCTAACGCGTACGGTAAGGGAAACGGTGGTCGAAAGTGGCACGCCGCACTAAAATATTCGCCAAAAATCAGGTAATTGAGATAGATTTTTTGTCTACATTTGAACATGTAATATAAGGAATGCTTAATCTAATGTGAAGTGGAATTGAAAATCAGAGTGATTTTTATATTTTTAATGATTATTCTAGAAAAATAACTTAAGAAAATTACTAAGTTTACTAAAAAAATAAAAATAAATACTTAAAGTTCCCTGAGGATAGTGAAACTCTGGTAACTAGTAGGGGGATGGTGTGGACCTTATCAGCTGCAGTCTTGTCGACCTGGGTCCCATAGGGCGCGATCTGTGCAAAGAATAAAAAGGGTTAATTTCAAAAACTCAAAAAAATTATCAATGGTTTACAAAAAATCATTAGGGTGCCTAAATATTGATGGATTTAGCTGAAATTTTGTCAGAATAGTGCCAAACAACACTGGAACACAGGGAAACCCTAAATATTGAGATCAGAACTAGTAAATAGCAATGACATAGCATTGTGTACACTTAACTCCGAGACGTCCGACAGTTTTCGGCAAAAATTTGAGAGAAAAAAATTCATAACTGAACAAATTGTTTATGAATCTGCCTATAAATCACCATGGACATTCCTAAACAACCTATGAACAATATCAGTATGAATAATGGAGGTTTGGAGTAGTTATACACACACAGTACTGAAAGGGTTAACCTTATCTCCCAGCACCGCTCCGGCCGCAACCCTCTGAAAGTAGACAACACTTTCCACAATGTATAGGATGATTATAAATGCATGGATTTTATCACAACTCATGTGAATGATGAATACTGCTTGAATAATACATACTACACCCTAAAAATTAAATAGGCATAACATAAATGCCAAAAAAAAAAAAAACGTTACATTGCAAGGGAAAACTTGTTGAAGAAATGAGGTTGGCAATTATTAACCTTATTTACTTTATATAAACTTATAAAAACAATAACAATGTATAATAATAATGTAAAATCCCTTACCTTTATGTTGTGCAGTTCAAGCAGGTCTGCGACACATGGTGACCACAGACAGACCTCTTGCATCGGTGGCACAGGAGGCGCGTCTTGTGGTTTGACTTGGTTGGGCACATGTAGCATCTCTTCCTCTTCTCGGATCTGTCCGCTCCCATGGTGTCTAGCATTGGTAGATCGAATGTATTGGAGATGAGATGTCTGAGCTCCCGCGATATAGAGGCCTGGTCATTGTACCGCTTTCTTACCCAGTTGTCGCACAACCTGATGGAGAGGTCCTTGTGGAAGTCGCGCCTCTTCATAATGGTCCCCGTGCAAGATTGAGAGTAGATGATATAGCTGTTCACTAATGCTATATTCACCATACCAAAAAAAAGGCACAGGGGCCACCGTCGGGTCTTCCGGCCAACATTGGCGACGCTGCAGAGCTGGTCAAATGTATCTACACCGCCCTTGGTGGCATTGTAGAACATTTGGATGTCTGACTTCTGCCGTTCGATATAGCTGGGCTTGTGGTGAATGGTGGAGAGAAGCTGCATAACTTTGGTCTTGCTGGCTCGGTGGACCTGAAGGGTGACCTTGTCCTCATAATTGTACACACCCACCGACTCCCCGACCTCCATCTTGTAGTCCAGGACTTGGCGGGGCAGGTAAGGCTTTTGGCGGATTGTCCCCACGAGTTCCAGGCCTTCCTTCCGCAGGGAAAGTGCCAAGGGCAAGCTGGTGAACCAGTTATCGGTGGTGACTGTCCTTCCCAGGTGTGCGTAGGGTTCAGTTAGCTTCACCGTGAAGTACTCCCCCATGCTGAGTGGCTTCTGGAGGGTCACTGTCCCCTTCCCCAGGTAGGGCAAGGCGTTCAGCATGTAGTGGGAGTCTGCATCACACGCCATCACCAGCTTCAACCCATATCTGAGGAGTCGGAATAATGCATTAGAAACAAGTAAAAAATGTCAGTAAATGGGTAGCTGGTAACTGGGGGCATCACAGGTAAGTACTCGGCAAAAACTGGGGGCATCACAGGTAAGAAATATTCCTTGATAATGAGTTGATGAATGTTATGGCAGGTAAGTTTTACTAGACAGGTAACTCTCGGCAATGACAGGTAAGTAATGATAAGATACCTAAATATACTATGTGCTAGCCTGGCAATGTTATTCGAAAATAAATTGTTACAAAAACAAATTCTCAGGTCACTTACTTGGCAGGTTTGTTGGGGATGTACATGCGGAAACTACAATTTCCGCGGAAGGCCACCAACTGCTCATCCACTGTCAGGTGAGGGCCAGGCTGGTAGAACTCCTTGCAGTGCCGGATGAGGGCGTCCCAGGTGAGTCGGATCGGTGCCAGCCTGTCGTCCTTCACCCTCTCCTGGCGAGTGGCAGCGTCGTCGAAGCGTAGACACCTAACGATGAAAGAAAATCTTCTCTCGGCCATGGCACACCTGTACAGAGGACAACCAACCGTCTTATCCCACATTTCCGTAGTTGTCACATGGTTGTCCTTCTTTACTCCGCTCATGACGAGTATACCCAGGAGTGCCTTCAATTCCATGATTTCAATAGGAGAGAAGGTGTAAGCGTCCTTGTTTTTATACTTGACCTTCAGTATCTCCATCCTTTCATTGGTATGGACGCATATCCTAGCCAACATGGTGTCATCCAGGAATAATCCCAGGTACTGCTCTGGTGTTGTTGCTGCGGAAGTGGCTGCAGTAGGCTTTCCTGGGGTGCTGTAGCAGTCGGTTATTGTGGGTAAGGCAGGATTAGGGTTACAGTGCCACGCAGTTCTGTCTCTCGCCTTGACAACAGCCTGGTTGTAAAGCCTGAAAGGTTGTCCTTCAGGCTGAAGTATCCCTCGTCTCCTCTTATGACTTCTCAGTTCTGTAGGGCTGAGGGATTCCTCCCTCTGTGGACTGGCTGAAGTGCCCCGCGGAGTGGCATTTGGCGGCGGCAAGATATTTGGTGGGGGGTCGTCAACTTCTTCGTCAGTATCGTCGTCATCATTGGAGGGAACCCTTACCCTATGCCTAGGCAAGCCTGTCCTGGAATTTCTGGGGGTAGCGATGGGTAGAGACCTGGTCCTGGCGACAGTGACAGTGGGGGTAGCGATGGATGGAGACATGGTCCTGGCGACTGTGACAGTGGGGGTAGCGATGGGTGGAGACATGGTCCTGGCGACTGTGACAGTGGGGGTAGCGATGGGTGGAGACCTGGTCCTGGCAACAGTGACAGTGGGGGTAGCGATGGGTGGAGACCTGGTCCTGGCGACAGTGACAGTGGGGGTAGCAATGGGTAGAGACCTGGTCCTGGCGACAGTGACAGTGGGGGTAGCGATGGGTAGAGACCTGGTCCTGGCGACAGTGACAGTGGGGGTAGCGATGGGTGGAGACATGGTCCTCGTGACACACAGGGTGGTGGCAATGCGAGGTTGTGTGCAAGGGTGAGGGAGTGGCGAGGAGGTGGTCTCACGTTCGGGAGAGTCGTCATGTGGTGCGTGGCTTATCATGTCGTCTTGGATGTCATCCTCTTCCACATGATCTTCGAACACCTCATCATCGTCGGCACCGTCAGCATCACCATCCCAGTCCTCCAGCAGGATGCTTGAGATGGCCTCCGGGGATAAGCCCTTGCGAGCCATGGCAAAACCTGAAAAAATAATGCATTAGAAACAAGTAAAAATGTAAGTAAATGGGTAAGTAGTCCCTGGGGGTATCACAGGTAAGTACTTGGTAAATTTCAATCACCAAAAACACCCATAGCGAAATCAGAAAAAAAAAAAACAAAAAAAAAAAACAAAAAAAAAATTGTGGGGGCATAACAGGTAAGTACTTGGTAAATTTCAATCAGCAGGAACAGGTAAAATGGTAATAAAATGGGTAGCTTGTCCCTGGGCAACTGGGGTCATGACAGGTAACTAATTGGTACCAATCAATCAGCAGAAACCAGGTAAAATTATAAGGAAATGGGTAGGTAGTCACTGGGGGCACAACAGGTAAGTACTTTGTCAAATTCAATCACCAGGAACAGGTAAAATGGTAATAAAATGGGCAGCTTGTCCCTGGGCAACTGGGAGAATGACAGGTAACTAATTGGTACCAATCAATCAGCAGAAACCAGGTAAAATATAAGGAAATGGGTAGGTAGTCACTGGGGGCATAACAGGTAAGTACTTTGTCAAATTCAATGAGGAAATACACCAATAGCGAAATCAGAAAAAAAAAATCTAAAAAAAAACAAGAAAAACAAAAATTGTGGTGGCATATGGCAACAGTCAGGACACGACGTCACACAATCTAGCTATCATGTGTAAAAGACAAAGTCCTAAGTCTAATACAAAGGCATGAAATACATGATTACTGTAACTTTCAACAAATATGGTACAAAAACTTATTGTGTTTACTGGGTCATATGTGGCACCGGAAAAGGGGTGAAAGGGTTGTGGCGGGAGGAGCGAGCGGCGCAGGTCTGTCTTTGGTGGGGTCCCAGCTCCTACTGATAGATGGCTTGCCTCACCAGGAAATTCAGCCTCCTATTGGCTCCCGCGGTCACGTGACATGCAAGCATAGACAAAGGTGGATTTTCGCGTTCCTTAAATGACCCACCGAATCCGCTCCAGGGTTAAAAATAGGTGAAGTCCACAAATACTTATGGGAGCCCAGACGGTATTGTGCAGCATAATTTACTGGTTCGCCTTAATGGCTTAAGGAGGGGGTTTAGTTTGCTCTCTAAACCTCTATCAAGCTTAAAAAAACACCCACAAGACCCCCCCCTTCAATATATATTTGTACATTTTTCCGTAGAAAAATTTCCTGGCCGAAGGTTGATTCCTCTTCAAATACAGGCTCGCTATCGCTCGCAAGAAAAAAAATCGACACCTAAATGGCACGAAAGGTCTTAATGTTGGCATGGGTCAAAAGGTCTGAAAATCACCAAACTAATGGGGCGAATGTCTTGAAATCTCATAACTAATACCTTACCTTGCGATGAGTTCGCCACACTTCTAGCGGCACCGAGGAGCGCGCCGCCCATCATTTGGGCTAAACATGAGGGAGAAGGAGGACTCGACAAACCAACTGCCTCCCCTTCCGGTGGGTGACCTGCTGTTTGTCACTCCTTTTCTCTAGCTTGTATTCATTCAGCCCCATTTAGCCTACAGTTTTAATATGTTTATCCCCATTCAGGCGTCGATTTATTCCTGGCGAGCGATAGCGAGCCAACATTGTATGGAGAAATCCGGCTTCGCCGGAGAAATTTTTCTAACGAAAAATTTACAAATTTAACCTGCTGTCAAATTTCTTTTAACAAATATGCTGGCTCGCTACTGCTCACCAGGAAAAAATCGACACCTGGTTGGGGATAAACGTCTTAAAATAGTAGGGTGAATGGGGCCGAATGGATACAAGACAGAGAAAGAGAGAAGTGTAGACAACAAAAGCAGGTCACCCCCCTTAACCCGGGAACTGCGGGAAGACTCTTAAGAGTTCCCCCGGCGGACTGCGGGAAGAGTCAGAGAAAAAAAAAATCAACTTTAACCCGTGGAGCCCCGGCAAGTTTTGTAATGTTTGCGCACCAGAACCCGGCCGGTTTTCAAAAAATGGTTTTATTCCAGAAACAATAGCGAATGGGTTAGGAATGAAGGAAAAACCACGAAAAAACGCTCAAAAAGCTTAAACAATGGTCCTACAGAGCCGCCGAAAACGGATTTTACAGGAGTAAAAAATTGAAGGCAATTATCCCAAAAAACCAGGTTATTGCGCGCTCGCGCGCACGCACGTGGACTTTGAGAGTTTTCAATCATCGGCACGGTTGCGTGGGATACGTACACAGTTCCCACACAAATCTGAGCCCTCTTGAGTGGCTACACCTGAGGTTACGGTCGGCGCAATTAGGGTGATGCGCCAGGCACGTCTCTGGGGCTGTGCGTTACATACATCGCCGACGCGTCAGGCGCGTCGCTGGGGCTGTACGGGTTAAACATAAACAAAATAAAAAAATTTGGGCCCCTGGGCCATGCAAAATATCACTCCTCTACCTCCCCTCCTTCCCTCCTTCAGTTATCACCTATTTTCCCTGTTATTCCCTTATTCTGAGGTATATTTTCGTGCTAACATTAGCGAGTTGCAAGCAGGGCATTGTCATCAGTGTTAGAAAGCGAGTGCAAGAGAGAGAGAGAGAATATCGATCGACTGTGTCTCAGTGGCCTTGGGGGAAATTGGCGGGAAAGCAGGTTGCCTCACCCATACATTATATAACTCGCGGCCTATATCTCCGATTTTGACCATCCAAACGCTGTTTTCACTCGTTTTATTGTTGTTTCAGGTTAATACCTTTATAATCAACCCATAATAGGCGCGTATGGATAAGTATTAATGCTATTTATGGTAGAATGAATATTTTAGTGATGGAAACAGCTCAAATACGTCAGCACAGGGGGACGTTTCTAATTACCCCCATGCGCACTTCTTAGGTTAAGAGTAGGCTAGAGACTATGGCATCACAGTGTACTACAGTAGACCTAAATAAATAATATGGTAGCTAATTGACCACTAATTGATCAGTATGTTGTCTATATATAACACTCAATTCATAAAGACACTTTAAATTCACCGGTTACATTGATCTCCGCCGCCATCTGCCGGTATGCAATATCCTTCCTCTCCCTGTCGCGGTAGGCCCTGAGCTTCTTATTATATAGGAGCTCGTGTTCTCTATACCACTCGGCCACAGCCATCTCTTTCTCCTCCGGGAGGATGGAGTACGTCCTCTTCTCTTTGCTGGCTGGTGCCTTGCTGGATGGTGGCTTGGCGGATGGGGCTGACGACGGGGTGCCACCGTCTGACTCGTCCGATTCCTCTGATCCTTCCCCGTGGGCCTGGGTGTCCACCACCTCATGGCGAGCCAGGCGTGGTGATGGGGAAGGCGCTCGATGGTGGCCTGGTGAGGGGGTCAAGGCTTGCCCAGACTGCTCATGTTCATCATCTTCGTCGTCGGTCGTTTGTACCTCTTCTTTTGGAAGCAAGAATAGTTTTAAAAACTTTAGAGATACGGTAGAAGAGATGAGAGCAATTGGACGAAAGTTGGAGGGTTGAGAGCGGTCACCCTTCTTTGGGACAAGGTGAATGAGAGCAAACTTCCAGCAAGAAGGGAAGACGTTAGAGGAGAGACAGAGACGAAAGAGTTTGCCTAGGCAGGGGGTCAACACAGAAGCACAGTTTTTTAGTATGGTACAACAGGAGGAACACCGTCCGGACTGTACGCCTTCTTAGTATTAAGCCCAGAGAGGGTAGAAAGTACATCTTTAGAAGAGATTAGGATATTAGGCATAAGTATGAGAGAGGGAGGAATAGCACCGGAATCATCCAAGGTGGAGTTTCTAGCTAAAGTTTGAGCGAAGAGTTCAGCTTTGTCAGAGAAAGAAATTATGGTTGTGCCATCAGAGTGGAAAAGGGGAGGGAAAGACGAGGAAGAAAAATTGTTGGATAGGTTTTTGGCTAGATGCCAGAAAGCTTGGGAAGAGCTAGAGTTGTTGTTGTTGTTGTTGTTGTTCCCTAAGCTGCCTGGCCGAACAGCCCCGGGCTAGAGTTAGATAGTTCATTGCATTTATTATTAATGAAAGAGTGCTTGCCAAGTCGAAGAACAGATTTGGCTTGATTCCGGGCAAAAACATAGGAAGAATGAGATTCTTGAGTTTTAAGGCGTCGGTACCGTTTGAATGCTTCCTCCTTGTTGCGGACAGCAGTAGAACAAGCGTGATTAAACCAAGATTTTTTTTGCATTAGACTGAGAGAAAGAAAAGGAATGTACGCTTCCATGCCCGAGAGGATTACCTCGGTAATGCGTTCAGCACTCTCCGAGGGTCCTCGGCCACGGAAGCATAAGTCATTCCATGGGAAATCAAAGAAGTACTGCCGGAGAGCCTCCCAGTTGGCAGCGCCAAAGTGCCACAAGCGCCGCCGGCTGGGAGGGTCGGGTGGCCGTACTGAAGAGATAGGACAGGTGACGGAGATAAGTTTATGGTCGGAGGAGCCCAAAGAAGAAAAAAGATTGACAGTACAGTATAAGAAGAAGGGTTAGAAGTCAGAAATAAGTCAAGAATGTTGGGCCGATCTCCGAAGCGATCCGGGATACGGGTGGGTTGCTGTTTTTGTTTTGTTTTTTTCTATATTCCAATTACTCCCTCTCGGGCATAGGCTGAGAGCCTGCACACTCTACCACTGAACACGGAGAGGCCTTGTTCCAGTCTAGGGAGTGAGACATGCGAAGTACCTATTCACGGCTCGAAGCAACTCTATCTCTGAAGCCGCTTCGCCTCGGCGCTTAACAGTCTCATCCCCCAGACTCGGACCCTCTCTCTCAGAACGCCACCTATTGAGCAATTAACTCACTAGGCATTCCCCCCCTGTAGCATATTTTGAATATGGGAATATTCATACAGTACAATGCTATACCCTGGAACACTATCGCTCCAAAAGTGAGATATTCATGTATCGCTGTTGCAAATTTGCAACTGCCACTTTAAAAATCCATATCTCCATAACCATTTGGTATTTTTCATTATCCTTCCTACACAACATTAATCTATCATTCCTTAGTATACTCTCAGGTTTAAGGCAAAAGTAAGTTATCAAATCATATTTAATTAACAAATTTTACAAAATTTTCACTAGAAAAAAATAGAATTCACATAAAAATTAAAAAAAATACTCAAGTGCAGTTCAGCAGGCTGAGTTTTCTTTGGTATGGAGGGGAAGAGTGGGGCCCTTACTGGTGCTAAGGACAAGGCTGCTGGTCCTTGGGTCACTCAGATCTGTTGAGTTGATAAAGTAGTAAGTTTTTTTACCCCCGAAAATCGTGCCCCACTTTCAACATTCCCAGAGGGTAACCTAATCTGCCTGAAATGACTTGTATTTATACTGGGTGATTGCTACAACACAGGAGTGCAACTGTAACACACAATTAGTGAATTCTGAAATTCTAAAGTGCACCCAATTTTTTTTTAAATGGACTGTCCGAAAAAATGCGCAGAAGTCATAGGTAATTTCCGAGGAAAAACTAGTCATGGAATACTTAGTTATCAATAAAATTGCTTGGAAATCTTTCTGGTTATGCAATGGGGCATACTGAATCTGCTGGTAATGTTATTAGGGGCCAAACCTGTAGGTAGGGCAGCCTTCGGACCCATTTCCGAAGTGCGGTGGTGATGCAGATCAGGGTCCGCACCACCAAAACTCCATGAAGTGTGTAAAAAAATTGCTGGAGCAGAATACACATGGAAATGGAAAATAATAATAATAAATAATAATAATAATAATTCAGTCAGCAATTTACAGAGTTGGTACCACATAGTTTGTTACAATATGACATGTACCAGCCTTGCATAATTCCAACTAAGGATAGCCCAATAAGGCCGTTAGGCGTATTTCCATTGGGGTCCTTGTGGGATTAGGTTAGCTGGGGAAAAGGGGAGGATAAAGAAATAGATACTTTAGAGAAAGTATTTCTAGGGGGTTATTTTAAGATACCTTACATCCTATAGTAAATATCAGTAATCTGTAATCAGTAATCATTTCAGTTTGGTTTGTCTATCTCTTATGTCGTATTTAGTAGTAGACATAAGCTTGGTGCTCCCTTCTAGCAGCTGTCCGGTTCAGGTGTTCCTTCAGGCTACGTCTGAAGGAATACAGTGTTCTCTTTTCACGGACTGACTGGGGTAGGTCGTTCCAGTCTTTGATGGCAGTGAAGAAGAATGTTTGCTTACCCTGTCCTTGGATTCTCGGGACCTTAAAATTAAACATCATGTTTCTTGTATTATGTCCACTCCTCTCATTTGCTTTAACAAAATCATTCTTTAGATACTCTGGAGCTCTGTCATAGAAAATGTTGAAGGCATTAGTTAGCCTGATTTGTTTGGCCCTGTCAGAGACATTGAGCATACCTAGTGACTGAAGTTGTTCCTGGCCAACATGTGATCTGGGTCCTAGGTTCAGCATGAACCTAACCATTTTATTTTGAGTGACCTGAAGTTTGTGCTGTGCTGATTTAGATGATGCAGAGTACCAGGATGACACAGAATAGTCAAAATGACATTGAACAAGCGCTTGGCAGAGGGTCTTTTTGGTCGCCGCGGGCAAGCATCCCACCTGTCTATACAGGTATTTTATACGTGCTCTACACTTACTCAGGATAGATTCCAAATTTGTTTCACCTGACAAACTCGCGTCCAGTTTCAGTCCGAGATATTTAACTTGTGACACTGTTGTTATAGGAATATCATTACAGTTGACCGAGAAGCCCACAATGTCTTTCAGTTTGCGTTTTGTTCCACATAAGATGGCTTCCGTCTTGCCCAGGTGAAGAGATAGTCTATTGTCCACTAGCCATTCACTACATGATGCTAGTTCTTTGGAAAGTGAAGCGGCAATACTTATTGGGTCTTTTCCTGAAACCAGAAGCACGCTGTCGTCTGCATACAGTAATAATTTACATGAGACGCTCAGTTCCATGTCGTTCACATAACAGAGAAAGAGTAAGGGACCAAGGATGCTTCCCTGCGGGACCCCACAGTTAATTGGCATAGGATCAGATATATTATCATCAATTTTGACTCTTTGGGTTCTACCACTAAGATAAGATTTAAACCAGTTCACAGACCCTATGCCCATAGCTTGTAGTTTATTACATAGGATATCATGGTCTACTGTGTCAAACGCTTTTTGTAGATCAAGAAGAACCATACCGGTGTAGTTACCTTTAGACATTTCTTTACGAATGTGATCCGTTAAGTGGATGAGACAGGAGTCTGTCGAGTACATGCATCTGAAACCTGATTGAAACTTATAGAATAGATCATTTTGTTTGAGGTAGTGTTCAATTTGGGTGTATACCGCTCTTTCAAGGATTTTAGATACAATACATAATATGCTAACTGGTCTGTAGTTGCCAACTTCTAGTTTATTTCCTTTCTTGAATAGAGGGGTTACAATAGCTTCCTTCAGTTCAGCAGGTACTGTGTTGGTGTTAATTGACAAGTTGATGATGTGGGTTAGGGGGCCTGCTATACCAATGGCTCCATCTCGTAGAAATTTGGCAGGAATTTTGTCTGGTCCTGTGCTCTTATGTACATTTAGGTTAGACAGCTCGTCAAAAGTGTATTTTGGTGTAACATTTTGCAATCTAAATGTGTTCGGGTGTATGTCTTTATCTCTGTAGAAATTACGAAAGGTGGCCGTTGTTGTCGTGTATTTATTGAGAGGTTGAGGTAGGTTCTGTGCAAGTGTGTTTGCTATGGAAGTGAAGAAGTTGAAGTAGGTTGAAATTTGTCGTTTATCGTGGCAAACCTGATCATTAATGGTGAGAGCAATATTAGTGTTAGACGAATCCCTTGTCTTGTTGCTGTAGCCTGTTGTTTTTAGGTGCCTCCATAGTTTCTTTGGGTTATTCTGATATTCCTCTGCCTTATTGTGAAAATAATTATTTTTCGCTGATTTCATTTTCCTACTTAGTTTATTCCTGGCCCTGTTGAACTCATGTTTCAGACCTTGATCCTGTCTATGTTTCGCTAGCCTTTTTAACAGATTGTCTCTGTGTTCCAGATGGTGTATTTCATTGTTGATCCATGGGTCTGACCTTGCTTTAATTCGTATGTCTTTCAGAGGAGCTATTTCGTCTAGGATGTTTGTGATGATGGTTCTGAAGCCATCCCATGCGTCATTAACGTTTGTACTTCCAAACACTGGAGACCAGTCTGTATTCCATAAAATGTCCAGAAATGTTTCCTTATTGTAGTTTCTGAGTGACCTTGTTTTGATAATCTTGTGATTCTCTAGGGTAATTTTTGTGGTTTTCCGTGTGCAATATGTGACGAAGTGATCACTTATCCCAGTCTGTATAACCCCTGACTGGGATATTTTGTCCTCTCTGTTACAGTTTATGTGGTCTAATATTATGGCAGTGTTCTGAGATACGTGTGGGGGTTGTGATGAGTTGTTTGTGATTGTGCATTGTCAGTATATGCCTATATTCTCGTACAAGCCTATCATTTCGTTGTTTGTAACACAGGTTAAAATCCCCTAGTATGATGGATTCATTCCGAGGGTCTAGCGATGATAAAGTTCGTTCAAATTTGGTCAAGAATTGTGTGTCGGCTGGTGGCCTATAGCATACCCCAATTGTGATGGGTCTTGTCCTCGGCAGGTGTAGGTCGATCCACAGGGCTTCGTGATTTTCTACATGGAGGTCGGTCCTAGTTGTGTGTGTGAGGTTGTTTTTTACATACAGACATACTCCTCCCCCATGCCTATTGCGATCATTCCTAACCATGTTGAAACCTTGAATGTTTATTTCACCATCGTTTATACTTGAATCCAGCCAGGTTTCTGTGATTGCAATTATTGAAGCTTTGGCCTTATTAGCTAACAAGTTTATTTCTGACAATTTATGGTACATTGATCTGGCGTTAATGTGGATAAGATGGAGCCCTTTGTTGGTGAACACTCTGTATTCATCTTTGATTTTGAATGTGTCCTGGCTGGATTCTGAGTTGTTAATATTTGGATCATTTACATTAATATCTATCTATCTATCTATTGCCTGACGCCGTGATCCCCGAAGGGGTGGCCACGAACGAACCGCCCCCATGCACCTCTGTCCCCAGTCAGTCGACGCCCCTCCCCCCAACCAGCACCGCCTTCGTTCATGTAGTTCCTCACTCCATCCTTCCACCTCATATTCGGTCTACCTCTCCCCCTCTGTCCCTCCACCTCGCTCTCGTACACCCTCTTAGTCATTCTCTCGCTTTCCATACGTTCCATATGGCCGAACCATCTCAAGTTGTTCCTTTTCACACTTTCCAGCACATCTACCTCCACACCACACCTCCTTCTTACTTCCTCATTAGTCTGTCTATCCCTCCATGTAACTCCGCACGCACTCCTTAAGTAATTCATTTCCACTGCTCTCACTCTTGGTCTGAGTCTCTCAACCAACGTCCATGCTTCGCTTCCGTAAGTCAGTGTCGGGATTACCACACTGTCATGCAAGGACTTCTTCACTTCCATACTGACCACCCTATTTCTTGTTACTGCTTTTAGCGTTCCTACAACCCTCTTCCCCTGTTGTACCCTCTCCCGCACCTCTTCATCCATAGTCCCATCTTTACTCAACACACTGCCCAGATACTTAAGAGTTGACGATCTCCATAGCCTGACCGTTCAGCTTCACCTCACACTCTGTGACTTCACCCCTTTCGAAGACCATAACCTTGCTCTTCCCCGTATTTACCTTCAAATTCCGTTTTTCGCACACTGTTCCAAACTCATTTACCAGACCCTGCCACTCCCATTCATTATCACTCATCAGAACTGTATCATCTGCAAACAGCAGTATAGGTAGCTTCCACTCAATTCCCTCCCTTTTCAGCGATACACCAACATCCACTGCTCTTGATAGTATTTCTTTCATAACTCCATCCATATATACAGTAAACAACCACGGGGACATCACACACCCCTGTTTCAAACCAACATTCAGGTCAAAGAACTCGCTCTGCTCACTCTCGGTATTCGGTAATGAATGCAAGGCACACTTATTGAAAAGGAATTCCCGTTCTTCACTGTTGGTCTTCTTAGAGATGCACTTCATGTGAGCTACCTGTTTACACTTTACACAGTTTTGGATCTTCTGACGTCGTGTTATGAGTGATTCACAAATAAAACAAATGGTTTCGCGATGTTGTACAGCTGAGTTCCTACATTTAACACATTCAACTTTGTTTCTACTGTTAACGTAAGTACATCGGTTATGAACAATTTCATTACAACTGTTGCATTGTAAAAGTGAACTCCTATTGTTGAAACCAATATTGAAACCAATAATAGACATGCAAGTGCACCTGTCATAATTGTAAGTAGCTTAGAAATAATATACTTTAGTAGGAATGAGTGGCTAATATCTTGGGTCAAATAATAATGTGATGGACTTTTTACTGTAAGAATTCAAGAAAAATATTACCGAGTGGCTGACTAGCATGATTTGGACTAAAGCTGAAGGTAGCATTATCATAAAAATAAATAAAAAATAAATAATATTAATTTTATTAATCTCACCACCACACCCCCAATGAAATTAATTAAAGTATGTATGATCCACCGGGATTCGAACCCGGGTTATCACACACATATTTTTGCCACCTTAACCATTACACCACCAGGACGGTTAAAGGTTTATGCACACGCCTACGACTTATTATCCATTCTCGAATACTGGATATTAATCTAATCATGTTCATATTCCCAACCGCACTATGGTAGCCTACTGTTTAAGTGAGAGGAAAGAATATTCATGGGGCACAGATCATATAGACCGGCCTCTCGAAGAAATATCCCTAAACCTACTAATAATATTAATTTTATTAATCTCACCACCACACCCCCAATGAAATTAATTAAAGTATATATGATCCACCGGGATTCGAACCCGGGTTATCACACACATATTTTTGCCACCTTAACCATTACACCACCAGGACGGTTAAAGGTTTATGCACACGCCTACGACTTATTTCTCGAATACTGGATATTAATCTAATCATGTTCATATTCCCAACCGCACTATGGTAGCCTACTGTTTAAGTGAGAGGAAAGAATATTCATGGGGCACAGATCATATAGACCGGCCTCTCGAAGAAATATCCCTAAACCTACTAATAATATTAATTTTATTAATCTCAACACCACACCCCCAATGAAATTAATTAAAGTATACTGTATATGATCCACCGGGATTCGAACCCGGGTTATCACACACATATTTTTGCCACCTTAACCATTACACCACCGGGACGGTTAAAGGTTTATGCACACGCCTACGACTTATTATCCATTCTAGAATACTGGATATTAATCTAATCATGTTCATATTCCCAACCGCACTATGGTAGCCTACTGTTTAAGTGAGAGGAAAGAATATTCATGGGGCACAGATCATATAGACCGGCCTCTCGAAGAAATATCCCTAAACCTACTAATAATATTAATTTTATTAATCTCACCACCACACCCCCAATAAATAATAAATAAATAATAAATAAATATATAATACAAATAATGCAGAGGTTCTTACCATTCTGAGGTGCACTGTACACAGACTGTATTGAAGTGGTGAGGACATACAGACTTGTGGCAGCCTGTACAGAGAACCTTGGTCCTCGAAGTCACACTCCTGGGGCAGAGGTAGCACCGTTGCCGCTTCACAGTCTTGCTGGTATGGAGCTGGTCTTGGAGCGTTGCAGGCACGTGCTCACAGGCCAATGAAAAAGCAGAGCCGATGAAGTACCGCAAATCCCGAGCGAGGTTATGGTGGTTGGCAAGGCGGTAGGCAGCCCATGGCCGGCACAGCTCCTCTGCGACAGCAAAAGAAAAGTCCACTCTGGAGATCTTGTTACTCTTGGCGGCACTTGTGAATATTATATGCGAGTTAGTCATGCAGAGGTTCAGTATACCATAGAAGTAGCAGAGAGACCACCTCCGTGTCTTCCGGGAACAGGTGGTGCTAGCGCACAACTGGTCAAAAGTATCAACGCCGCCCTTTGTAGCATTGTAAAACATTTGTACATCGGTCTTGTTTTTTTCAATAATTGTGGGATGGTGGTGGAGGGTCGACAGCATTTGGACTCGCTTTGTGGACTTCTTTTTGTGGACGATTAGTGTGACCTGGTCCTCATAGTTGTACATGGCTATGGTGCCCCCAGCAGGCATCTCACACGATATCACAGCCTTGGGCAGGTAAGGCTTCAATGATTTGATCGTGCCGACAAAGTCAATACCATCCCTCTTGAGTGCCTTCACCAGGGGTAGTGTTGTAAACCAATTGTCAGTAGTCACAGTCCTGTTGCGGGTCTTGAATCCGCGCATAAGCTCCATTGTGTAAAACTCCCCCAGGGTGTTTGGCTTTTCCAGGACGACTGTGCCCTTCCCCAAGTATGGTATGGCGTTGCACATATAATGGGAGTCGGCGTCGCACATCATCACAATCTTGAGTCCATACTTCGCAGGTTTGCTGGGCAGATACATCCGGAACCGGCAGTTACCACGGAATGCCAGGAGCTGCTCATCAATGGTGACGTTAGGCCCTGGTTTGTAGCTTGCTCGGCAGGCCCTCACCGTTGAATCCCACACATCCCGGATGGGGGCCAACCGGTCTTTGGCAATCCTCTCTGCCCGGGTTGTGGAGTCGTCAAACCTTATCGCAGTTAGGAGGAAGGCGAAGCGGTTCTCCGACATTGTGGCACGGTACAGAGGTGCCCCACGAAGGCGGTGCCACATCTGCTTAGTTGAGATGTGGTTGTCCTTCTTTGGCCCCGACATGATCAATATTCCGATGAGTGCCTTGAGCTCCATGAGGCTAACTGGCTGTATGGTGTAGTTATCATTTGATTTATAGGTTCTGGCAAGCTTCTCCACTTTCTGGTTAGTGTGAAAACATATCCCAGCAAGACTAGCATTATCAAGGAAAAGGTTGAAATGCTCTGCATGCGTCACAGCTGCAGAAGCATACAGTGTCGGGCCCCCTTCCTCGATCTGATGACTCCTCTTCAAAGTGGGAAGGGTAGGGTTGCGGTCCCGGTGCCAGACAGTACCATCCCTGGCAGTGGCATCAGGGTGTTCGTATACGAGGATTTCATGTCCGATGGCTGGCCTAAGTGGTCCACGTTTCCTCTTCCTACTCTTTATTTCTGTGGAGCAGAGATCATCCTCAGACAGCGACGAGGAAGGGGATTCCCTGGCAGGGCCGGGGTCGTCGCCTGCTTCTTCCTCCTGTGTGGGTGCAGCAGCAGGTGTCGTGGTGGCAGGGCCGGGGTCGTCGACTGCTTCTTCCTCCTGTGTGAGTGCATCAATAATCCTAGCCTGTTGTGCCCTTCTTGTGCAACTGACGACCCTCGGTGTGGTAACAGGTAAAGAGGTGGGAGCGGCCGTGGATGTGGCAGGAGGGGTAGTTTTTTTCTTCCCAGTAGAGGTGGATGCAGGCGTGGATGTGGCAGGCAATACTTCAGTGGCAGGTGTGGATGTGGCAGGTGAGGATGTGACAGGCAATACTTCAGTGGCAGGTGAGGATGTGGCAGGCAATACTTCAGTGGCAGGTGAAGATGTGCCTGGCAATGCTACAGTGGCAGGTGTGGAGGGGCCCGGTGCGGCGCCGGCGCCAGCTGTGGTGCCAGGTGTGCCAGGTGGAATGTCCCAAAGTTTCTTTTTTGCAAGGGGATGACCTGCAGTGGTCCTTCCATAGAATATATTAGCAGTAAAGCTTTCAGAAGAGGGAAGAGAGGTGGAGGAGTCTCTTTCCTCATCATCGGAGTCATGGATATCCACCTCATACAAGCCCTGTTCTACCTCGACATCACTAGCTTGGCCATCATCATCACTGAGGCTCTCCATAGATTCCTCAAGGCTCCATCTCCTATTATCCATGGCTGAAAAAAAAAAAAATAATTAGTAACTTTGACACCACAGTCAGGGGGAGGCCATATGGCAACATTACAAGCAAGGCTGTTCTACCTTGTTGCTACATGCATTATGTATTTAAAACGTACAAAAAATATATAATATGGTTGAATACATGCATTATGATAGTATAACTGTTGATAATTTTGCAGATTAGGCCCAACAATGCAAGAAAGAATTTTTTTTTATGACTGGCGCAGTCCCGGCGATGCAAGGAAATAAAAATGAAAGTTTGGCACCAGCCTCCTGACCCACCATATGTCAACACAACCCAAGCCACCATAGCGCCCCTGCTTGCTACATGCCTAGAGGTTCATATAACACAAAAATTATATATAATAGCCACAATATATTCATTATACCAGCATCAAATGTGAAAGTTTTGCAAACTTGGAAATATTTCCTATCAGGTTTCAGGGCCTCTAGTCCAGCATAGGCTTACCCTACCCAAACCAATATGGCCTATCCTGTTAGATTAGGCTTACATGCATATACGGTCGAAATATCATAGACCTAGGTACTATATATGGCTCACAATCTGCCTAAATATGCAAGTATTGCATAAACAAAAAAGGTATCTACTTCATATCACAGTTGCACTAATGCAACCCGAAAAAAGTGCCAAGCAGGAAAAAAAAAAAAAAAATTGGCACCAGCCTCCTGACCCACCATATGTCAACACAACCCAAGCCACCATAGCGCCCCTGCTTGCTACATGCGTAGAGGTTCATATAACACAACAATTATATATATAGCCACAATATATTCATTATACCAGCATCAAATGTGAAGTTTTGCAAAATTGGAAATATTTCCTATCAGGTTTCAGAGCCTCTAGTCCAGCATAGGCTTACCCTACCCAAACCAATATGGCCTATCCTGTTAGATTAGGCTTACATGCATATACGGTCGAAATATCATAGACCTAGGTACTATATATGGCTCACAATCTGCCTAAATATGCAAGTATTGCATAAACACAAAAATTACTTACTTCATATCACAGTTGCACTGATGCAACCGGAAAACTTGCTGAGCTGGAGCTGGATCGGCGTAGGTCTACTCACCATCGAGGCATGCCTCAGACTGCCCTGGCGTAGTCCGAGAACCAAGATATTGCCCGCCAGGGCTGAGTGGCGTGAAAATAATCGTTTTTGCGCATGCGTTGGTTGCCCAAATGCACCCTTGATAGTGCACCAGGGTTAAGGTTTTGATTTACAGGAACATAACTAGGTGAGAAATGACTGTACAGTACCAAGAAGAATCATGAGATCTATCTACCTATCTATTGCCTGACGCCGTGATCCCCGAAGGGGTGGCCACGAACGAACCGCCCCCATGCACCTCTGTCCCCAGTCAGTCGACGCCCCTCCCCCCAACCAGCACCGCCTTCGTTCATGTACTTCCTCACTCCATCCTTCCACCTCTCATTCGGTCTACCTCTCCCTCTCTGTCCCTCCACCCTCTTAGTCATTCTCTCGCTTTCCATACGTTCCATATGGCCGAACCATCTCAAGTTGTTCCTTTCCACACTTTCCAGCACATCTACCTCCACACCACACCTCCTTCTTACTTCCTCATTAGTCTGTCTATCCCTTCATGTAACTCCGCACACACTCCTTAACCTCTGAACTGCGCATGGGGGTAATTAGAAACGTCTGCCTGTGCTGACGTATTTGAGCTGTTTCCATCACTAAAATATTAATTTTACCATAAATAGCATTAACCCGTCCAGCACCAGCGACGCATCTGGCGCGTCAGCGATGTATGTAACGCACAGCCCCAGCGACGCGTCTGACGAGTCAGCCTAATTGCTCCGACCGTAACCTCAGGTGTAGCCACTCGAGAGGGCTCAGATTTGTATGGGAACTGTGTACGTATCCCACGCAACCGTGCCGATGGTTTAAAACTCTCAAAGTCCACGTGCGTGCGCGTGAGCGCGCAATAACCTGGTTTTTTGGGGTAATTGCCTTCAATTTTTTACTCTTGTAAAATACGTTTTCGGGGGCTCTGTAGGACCATTCTTTAAGCTTTTTGAGCGTTTTTTCGTGGTTTTTCCTTCATTCCTAACCCATTCGCTATTGTTTCTGGAATAAAAAAAAAAATTGAAAACCGGCCGGGTTCTGGTGAACAAACAATACAAAACTAGCCGGGGCTCCACGGGTTAATACTTATCCATATGCGCCTATTATAGGTTGATTATAAAGGTATTAACCTGTTACAACAATAAAACGAGTGAAAACAGCGTTTGGATGGTCAAAATCGGCGATACAGGCCGCGAGTTACATAATGTATGGGTGAGGCAACCTCCTTTCCCGCCAATTTCCCCCAAGGCCACTGAGACACTGTCGATCGATACTCTCTCTCTCTCTCTCTCTCTCTTGCACTCGCTTGCTAACAGTGATGACAATGCCCTGCTTGCAACTCGCTAATGTTAGCACGAAAATATACCTCAGAATAAGGGAATAACAGGGAAAATAGGTGATAACTGAAGGAGGGGAGGTAGAGGAGTGATATTTTGCATGGCCCAGGGGCAAAATTTTTTTTTTTTTTTTTTCGATGTTTAAAATTTATTTATTTTTTCTCTGACTCTTAAGAGTCTTCCCGCAGTGCGCCGGGGGAACTCTTAAGTCTTCCCGCAGCTCCCAGGTTAAGGGGAGGTTTCCACTTGAGGGATTTTTTTCTTGACTCCTTTCTCCCTCATGTATAGCCCCATTGCTTTTCTATGTTTAAGACGTTCGCCCCATTATTTTGACGATTTTATGAACTTTCGACCCATTTCTGTCAATTTAAGACCTTTCGTGCCATTTAGGTGTCGATTTTATCCTGGCGAGCGATAGCGAGCCTGTAATTTAAGAGGAACCGGCCTTCAGCCGGGACATTTTTCTACCGAAAAATGTACAAATTTATCTTGAAAGGGGCTCAAGGGGGTGTAATCTTAAGCTTGATGGATACCTAGAGACCAAACTAAAAACCTCCCCTTAAGTAATTCATTTCCACTGCTCTCGGGCGGGTGCCCGACCCCGAAAGGGGTTGAAATAGGGGAGCTATCCCCCCGCCAAAGGCGGCTTTCTAGGGCCTTTCCTAGCTGATGCTGAGAGGATTGGGTTCTAGTCATGTGGTGATGGGCTGGTCTATCAGAGTGAGAACTGAGCGATCTCTGCCATACCCATAGCTTACTCTGACTGTTCCTTAACTAATATATTTTCTAGATCTCAAGTGACGGCGTCTTTTCCGTGGATTGACCTCCCAATCTACCAAGATTGGAAGCCAAAGCGTCACACTTTTCCCTTGCCCCTCAACTTTCTCTTCATAATTGCTGAGGGGCACAGGGCCCTGGGTGGGGCTTTGGTTTCCCGGGCGTTTCTGCACCCTCCTCAGCTCCCCGCCATGGAGTGGCTTCGGTCACCCAGGCTTTATTGTGGTCGTCAGGGAGGGTTCTGTGGGGGCGCTCGGTTATGGCCTTGGAATTGCTCGGGGCCTTGGGGCTGCTCGGCCAGGCAGCTTGGGGAACAACAACAACAACTGCTCTCACTCTTGGTCTGAGTCTCTCAACCAACGTCCATGCTTCGCTTCCGTAAGTCAGTGTCGGGATTACCACACAGTCATGCAAGGACTTCTTCACTTCCATACTGACCACCCTAATTCTTGTTACTGCTTTCAGCGTTCCTACAACCCTCTTCCCCTGTTGTACCCTCTCCCGCACTTCTTCATCCATAGTCCCATCTTTACTCTACACACTGCCCAGATACTTAAAAGAGTTGACGATCTCCATAGCCTGACCGTTCAGCTTCACCTCACACTCTGTGACTTCACCCCTTTCGAAGACCATAACCTTGCTCTTCCCCGCATTTACCTTCAAATTCCGTTTTTCGCACACTGTTCCAAACTCATTTACCAGACCCTGCATACAGAAAATTCACAGAAATCTAGTCTATTTCTTACCTTTCGTCAAGCTGGCTGGTTCTGGGTCACTCTCGTGTTTCTTTCTTTTACAGTTATCATCATCATGGCCTTCCTGTCTGCGCTTGGTGTCACTGTTTTTCGGTGCACTCTTATTCTCCTCTTTGATAGGTTTTCTACCGGTATACAAGGCTGAGTCTTTAGTGAACAAATTGGTGCCCACGCTCACATTCTCATCGTGGAGGAACTCTTCTTCAAACTTAACATCTACAAAGCACTTGGTGTCACTGCTTTCTGGTGCACTCTCTCTGTCTTCATTGATAGGTTCACTACCGGTATACAAGGCTGAGCCTTCACTGACAAAAATGGTGTCCTCACCCTCATTCTCACCATGGAGGAACTTGTGTTCAAATTTAACATCTACATTGTCAGAATCCTCCTCATTCTTAGTGTCAGCGGTAATAAAAGGATGTTCCTGGGGCTCAAGTTTTTCATTGCCACACAGAACTCCCTCCTCACTAACGAAAAGCTTCGTGGTAACTGATATGGTTTCTTTTGGTTCTACCTTGATGGTCACGCCTTCTGTGCTTACGGACTCCATATTTTCTTAACTCATAAAATACAGTAGTAGCAATCAACACTATCTTAACTGTCATTATCAAAGTACTGAACCATAATGTGAATCACAAAACGTTAATCATTGCTGTCTTTTCATCTTCTAACAAAATTACCATACCATTACGTGGATCAGGAAAAGTTAACGACCATTATTCTGGCTGTTCACGTACCGTACCGTACTGTACATCAAAAGTACAGTACAGTATGTACCGTAATGCATGTATTCGAGGTACGGTACTTGAGATTTCTCATTCTTTATTACTGTAGTGATCAAACCATGATATACAGTACCGGTACTGCATGTTTAAGAAGTTAATATAAGTTAGACATATTTTCTTATTCTTTGTATTGAATTTCATTCATTCACTTCTTCCAGTACTTTACTAATGTGATGGCAGCAATCACAAGGCAACACTTGCAGCTCCTTCCTGAAAAACAAGAAATTCATAATTAATACATATATTTTGTACCTTTATTACTCCTTCAACACTCTTTCAGTAGAATGATAGGCCTATCTTTTACATTTTATTCTGGCTATCGATGTTAGAAATCTCGGAATGAAAGCTTAAAGTGCAATGTATCAAGGGACAGTTGTACCAAGTTACCAACAGTAGGCTACTGTATGGGGCTGAGATGGGTCCGAGCAGCAAAGGAAAGAAGAAAACTGGATGTGATGGAGATGAGCTGCTTGAGGAGTATGTGTGGAGTGACTCGTAGAGACAGATTGAGGAATGAAGAGATAAGTAAGAGAGTGGGGCAGCAGAACCATTGTCAGCCAGAGTGGACAGAAAGGTGCTATGCTGGTATGGATAAGCGTCATGTTTACATGGTCGATCGCCGCGGTAAAGTTCGCATCTATTTTGACGGAGATTTTTTCGGTTATTTGTCCCATGCTGGCAATAGGCGGAATATATAACCGAAACTACCACTAATTTTCCCATGGCTTTTGTTTTTGGTTTTTAGGTAGTTAACATCATAATACAGTACCGGTAGTTGAAATTAGTTACAATCCCCAGAAAATGTTTTTCTCCCATTATCCAGCAATCTTAAAACACTCAGATGTAAGTCATTTTCAGAGTAAATATACTGTACAATTTTGTTTTGCCTTTGGATACAGGATGGGTTGAAGGGGGGCTTTATCCCCCCCTCACCCCCCCTATGACTTATCGAAATCAGCATCTTTTTCACAGTAAAGGGCTTAATAAGAGTTTCACTGCCATCAATAGGGAGAGTTATTGAGTTATTTGTTTTTACAGTGCTTTATATAGTGCACATAAAATGTTTCTCCGAAGGTTGAAACACGTTTTAATATGATCTTTGAAACATCATTATTCTATAATAGCCTTCAAATATTGAGAAATAATTAGTGGTAGCTTCGGTAATAAGTACCCAATAGGCTATAATTATATGATGATGACAATATGTCATGCGGGGAGTGAGGGGTGGAAAAGCCCTCCTCAACATATTATTGCATCAAACGGGAGTCAAAATAGACGGGTAGCCTATATGATGGCAAGCGTCTGCCGCCACTCCGCGAAGTGTAAACAAGGCAGGCGGTACGCCTGAACTCTACATTTTTGCCCCCGATTTTCGGCCCAAATGCGCTTCTTTATTCTCGTCGAAAACCACATTAAAAGCGTTATTAAATCTTTTCTATTACTTGTATCAGACCAGGGGTATTCTGCAGAACAACTCCTCGATTACGAGATTCCTGTTTCATGGATTTTTTGTTCGCTCTTACCTTACTCAGGGGACCTTACTGATGTGCGGATAAGTGCTACTTTTCTTATGTTGTCAATTTGATTTTCACTCCCTTATACAATTATCAGTTATTTTTGTACAGCCAGTCCAGGACACTTTGTTTACATTCTAGCCTCCTTAGAGGCTCCTCCCCGATGTTTAGTAGCCAATCAGAGTGGAGCTTCACCTACAAAAAGTCAGTAAATTTGTATTGGTACCATGGGCATCCGCAGGGGGGGGGGGGGGGGGGGGAGGGCAGTTGCCCGTTAACCCCTTCAGACTCATATGACGCAGAGGTTGCCAGATTAGCAATAAGAAATAGAGTTCTCTCACTCTTATAATTACCTCTCCAAAATTAGTTTTCTGCCCACAGCTAACTCAAAGACAACTGCAGAGGTTGAAGTAACTAAACTAAAGGTTTGTAAATACCCCTGATGGTAATAAAGGCTTTAAAGTATCCCTAATAGGCTCAAAATTGCGTCATATGTCGGAGAGGGTTAAAGTAGAGGATGTTAACAGAATGGAGCGTAATGAGATGAGAATGGTGAGATGGATGTGTGGGGCCAGGCTACAGGATAGAATAACAAATGTTGAGCTGAGGAGACGTTTAGGTATAAGAGTATTAGCGAGGTGATGCGTACAAGTAGACTGGGATGTTATGGACATGTGGAGAGAATGGATGAACAAAATTGGGTGAAAAAATGCAGGTCTGTGATTGTGGAGGGAGCTGCACCAAGGGGTGGACCGAGGAAGACCTGGGATCGGACTATACGTGCCGATTTCAAATCCAAGAACTTACTTGACAAGTGCAGCAGCCCTTAACAGGGTTGCCTGGAACACCGCCATTAGGACAAGAGACTGAAACTGAACGTATGTGTGGAACACTCAGTCTTAAAATTTTATGTATGTATGTACAGTAAACCCTCGCTATCTCGGACTAATTGGGGGGAAACCCAGTCCGAGATGACCGAAAATCCGAGATGTCTGGGGTCCGACTTATGTCCGACTTAAGAGAGGATAAAATCCGACCTAACCAATGTCCGTCCGAGACAACAATGAAATCGGAGACTACGGAAAAAATCCGACCTAACCAATGTCCGTCCGAGACAACAATGAAATCGGAGACTACGGAATAAATCCGACCTCAAGAGAGACGTCCGCGTCAACCTAGAAAACGAAGACAACCCTATTCGAACCCTATAATCTGTAATAGAAAACACAGTACATGTATTTTAGTTTTACAATATGTATTGTACAGTAGGCTATATTACACTTACCCCTTCATAGCTCTTGTCTGTAGTCTTGATGTCCTCCCTCCCCCCTCCCCAACACTGCATTAATTACTGCAGCATCCCCTTTTCACCCCCCACCTCCACCTCACTGTCCTTTTCCACCTCACTGTCCTTCTCCACCTCACTGTCCTTCTTCACCCCACTGTCCTTCTCCACCTCACTGTCCTTCTCCACCTCACTGTCCTTCTCCACCTCACTGTCCTTCTTCACCTCACTGTCCTTCTTCACCCCACTGTCCTTCTCCACCTCACTGTCCTTCTCCACCTAACTGTTCTTCTCCACCTCACTGTCCATGACCACCTCACTCCCCTTCTCACTGTCCTTCTCCACCTCACTGTTCTTCTCCACCTCACTCCCCTTCTCACTGTCCTTCTTCACCTCACTGTTCTTCTCCACCTCAATGTCCATCGCACTGTTCTTCTCCACCTCCCTGTTCTTCACACCCCCACTCTTAGGACCATATCCCTTGCCTGTCATGGAACCCTTACCTTTACCCTTACCCACACTGTCCTTCTCCACCTCACAAACAATGTCAGGTTCAGGTATATCCATGGGCACAGGCGTGCTACTCATTAATTCATCCAAATCCATGTCTAAGTCTGAGAGTGGCACAGTGTCTACAGTGCTCCACGAGGTGCTAGCAACTGAGGAAACACTTGGGAGGGAGGTGGTGCTAGCAAGCGACACACCACTGGTAGCAGACGAAGTACGAGGTCTGGGAGGAGCAGAGGGTACAAAAAAGGAGCTGATTTTCTGTTGTTTTTTCCGATCAAGGTGTGCCCTCTGAATATGGAATCGACCATTACGCAGTGGTTCGTATAGGGACTGCAACTTTGGGTCATCTACTTGAGTCAGATACTGAAGAATGGTGTCAAAGGAGTCCAGGGCATGCAAGACTGATATCTTGGGCCCCCCCCCCTGTCTCTTCGTCCGACTCATCCTGGGTCTCTTCATGGGCTACCCCCAACACCTCGGCTGCAATTTGTTCGTCAGTCTTATGCTCGTGTCCAGGTAGGTCTCTGTCCTCTTGCAGCCAGTCGTCAACTTCTTCTTCGGGGAGGTCACCCTGGTTACCCTGGTTCAAGAGGTTCCTGAAGTCAGCTGCCCCAAACCCTTCAAAACCCGGATCTTGCACCTTCGGGATATTTAAGACCTTGGTCCAACCATTCCTCAGTGTGTTGAAAGAAACTTCACGCCACGCCTCTGCCCAATTGTAGATGCAGTCTTTCAGGGTATACTGCTTCAGTTTTTGTAGAGATTTCTTTCCGCGTGTATCCACATAACCTTCTTCGTCCATCCCATCTTCTATGATGACAAGACATTGTTCCAGGAACTTCCTCTTGTATCGCCTTTTGCAAGCTTCAATTATTCCTTGGTCCATAGGCTGAATAACACTTGTGGTATTAGGAGGCAGGAACATGGTCTTAATTTTGCCGTTTGCACTCTCCAGTTTCGTGGTACAAGGGTGGGCAGGTGCGTTGTCGAGCAACAACATGGCAACAGCTTCGTCATAGGGTACACCATACACTCGATTCTGGAACGAGCGAACGTCGGGTACAAATCTCTTGTGAAAGAAATCCTCGGTGATGACCTGGTTAAACCAAGCTTTCTTTGATCCATAATAGTTGGCTGGGAGTTGCTTGGTAATGATGAGGTCCTTAATTACTCTCGGCTTCTGAGATTTGCCGACGATTGTAGGGGTCACACAGTGGCTTGCGTCGGCATTAGCGCAGCAAAGCACTGAAATGCGCTCCTTCACAGTTTTGTGGCCAGGTGTGGACGTGATTTCTCGGTGGGCCTGTGTGTTGGAGGGTAGAGAACGCCAATATAAGCCAGTCTCGTCACCGTTATAGAGCTGCCAATGTTGAAGGTGTTCCTCGGTTATAAGGGCGTGGAAGCGATCAGTGAAGGGTTCTATGGCCGAAGTATCGGCGCTTAAGATTTCACCACAAATACTCCTGTTTGAGAGGCCATGGCGGTTTCGGAACCTCCACAACCACCCCTCGCTAGCCTTGAAGTCTGGGTGATGAAGATGCTGGCCGAAACGTTCTGCTGCATGCTGGATCTCGATGCCTCTCACTGGTACGCCCTCAGCACAAAGTTGTTGGTACCACTTCAGCACTGCGTCGTCGATGTCTTGATAGGCTAGCTTGGCCTTGCGAAAGATCTTGGCGGTGGAAGGACCATGAAGCACAGCTACGCCATGATGCCGGACTGTCTCCTTGTCTCGGATGAAGTCGTAGATTGTTGATCTGCCTAAGCTATACTTCTCCTGAAGCTGCTTGGCTTTCATCCCACTGTCCAGATCCTTTAGCATCTGTAGCTTTGTTTCAAGTGATACAGAAGTCACCTTACGCTTAGGCTTATCCTTGGGAGGCATGGTGAACTAAATAATGGCACCCGTCGATGTGTAACACAACAGAGCTTGGTGCGGACTGACGCTCCCAGCATCCGAGCCGGGCGCTTGGGCCCCGGATGTAAGATGGCGTCGGACCTCCCTTCTGTTTCTCGGATATTCACCCTTATTGTCCGGTTACGTGAGGGGTCGTCCGACACGTCATCCTTTGTCGGACACCGCTACGACACATTTCGGAAATATTCGAGATATCAGAGGACGGTTATGACGGACATATTCCGAATACTTATATAAAGTCCGACAACGTCAGAGACGGTCGGAACGATGCCGGAAATGTCCGAGAGGCAGATGCTAGTCCAAGTAGTGCGGGTTTCCGACTTCTAGAGGTCCGAGATAGCGAGGGTTTACTGTATAGGGCAAAATATATTTCTTGACTGCAATTCACAATATCCTGGATCTGCTAGCAAAATCTTAGCTATTTCCAGCAGTGTGTGAGGCCATTCTGGTGTTGCTAACACTCCCCGCTACTACATGTTGAGTTGAGCGGTCATTTAGCACACTGCGGCGAGTAAAAACATGGCTGCGCTCAACCATGTCCACTAGTCATCTGTCTTCACTGTGTATGCTGAGTGTGCACCGAAAACGAATCGAGAAAGAGGAAGGCAAAGCCAGATATTTATAGAGGCTGTCATAGAACGCTTTGGTCGTGACAGTCGCCGACTTCAGTTTCTTTTCAAGTAGTTCAAGTATTACTTAGTATTACTTAATAGGTTATTACAAGTAAACTTAATAGTCCACTGTCCTATTAGGCCTACCTAATTTGTAATTTCGTTCTTCTTATTATAAATTTATGCCCATATCAATAGAACATGTGAATTTTTTTTGTTCATCTAGGCAAGGAATAATTTATACAATGCTTAAAATATATATTCGTAATTGTTGAATCGAAGGCCTCTTTTTCTAGTTATTAAAAACGTATTCTATGGTGTATTATATGATATATAGAAGCAATAGAACTGTTAAAATGACCTGGGAAGTGTATATTAAAGCAAATACAAAACTTTGAGTAGTGCGCAGTATTAGAGTAAGTCCACGGATGTGTGGATGTGTGCCCAGGTTAGGTTAGGTTAGGTTAGGTTAGGTTAATGACCAGCTATGTAAATACAGTAGTGTATTTTTATGATGGGTAGCCTACATGACCACCACCAGAAATGTTATAGACATACAGTACATGGGAATATTTCCCATATTTCCTGTACATGGGAAAATATAACCGAAACTACCACTAATTTTCCCATGGTTTTGGTTATTGGTTTTAGGTAGTTTTCATGATTATACAGTAGTTGAAATTAGTTACAATCCCCGGCAAATGTTATTTCTCCCATTATCCCACGATCTTAAAACACTCAGATGCAAGTCATTTTCAGAGTAAATATATATTTTTTTTTTTGCCTTTGGATACAGGAAATGTTGAGGGGGGGGGGAGGGGGGCAAAGGCCCGCCCCCCCATGAATTATTGAAATCAGCATCTAGTTTAACAGTAAGGGGCTTATAAGGGTTTCACTGCCGTCAATAGGGAGGTTGAAACACATTTTAATATGATCTTTGCAACATCCTTATTCTATAATAACCTTCAAATATTGAGAAAAAATTAGTGGTAGTTTCGGTAATAAGTACCAAAAATTGTATAGCCAGGGATAAAAAAAATATCGGCTTTGCCCCCCCCCCCCTGAAAAAACCCGTAAATATTTAATCGAAGGCCTTTTTTTCTAGTTATTAAATTAATTAAAAACTTATTCTATGGTGTATTATATGATATAATAGAAGCTATAGAACTGTTAAAATGACCCGGAAAGTGTATATTAATCCAAATACAAAACTTTGAATAATGAGGTAAGAGATATGTGTTTTTTATCCCTTTTCAACCCAAGACCAGTGGGGGTCTGGGGGCAGCAGCCCCCAGGATGCCCAGGTTAGCTTAGGTTAGGTTAATGACCAGCTATGTAAATACTGTACAGGGTTATACTGATGATTTGGACCGACAGTTAGCCCATCGATCTTTTTAACCCTTCCAGCCCGGGTGTCCTTTTGAAAGGACACCACGAAAGAAGGGCAGGAGCCCGGGTGTCCTGTTAAAAGGCTTGCGCTTGAAAGCGTGCTTCAAAATTCGCGGGGGCAATCGCAGCGCCACCAAGCCTCAACTAATAATGCAGGGAGCAGGGGACCGGAGAGAGAGCCAGGATGTGGTGGAGAGGGTGGAACAGAGGGAGAGAGAGGGGGGAGGAGAATAGAATTAGTGGGGGAGGTGGAACTGGGTCAGGGAAGGGATGGAGGAGGAGGAGGTGAACCTGGTAGGAGGCAGAGAGGGAAGAGAAACAAGGAGGTGGATTCAAATATACTGTGCTACTACACTAATATAGATGGAATAAACAGTAAAAAGGTAGAGTTAGATAATATATTAAGAAAAGATCAACCACAGATAGTCTGTTTGACAGAGACAAAGCTGAACCAGGACTTTGACAGCAACATAGTGTTTAGTGAAGGATATAATATATGGAGAAATGATAGAAAGGGTAAAAGGGGAGGTGGAGTGGCAGTATTAGTTAAGAACCCTATGACAGCAAAGCACGTGGAGTTAAATAATGACAAGGCAGAAATAATGGCAGTTGAACTCAATGATATAGAAGGAAAAAAGCTAGACATAGCAGTAGCTTACATGCCACCAAAGACCAGAGCATGGAGGGAGTTGGAGTTGTTGTTGTTGTTGTTGTTCCCTAAGCTGCCTGGCCGAACAGCCCCGAGTCCCTGAGAAAGGCCATGGCCACGATCGGGCTTTCCCACAGAGCTCTCATTGAGTGTAGATTGTGTTGGCGTAAGTGGTTGTGTGAAATGCAGTCTTCTATGATGTGTTTAATGGTATGGGGTGCTGTGTTACATCCCGGGCAGGCGTCGACAACGGAGTCATCCAGTCTCTTCTGATAGCTCAGGAGAGCTGGATGGTGTCCGCATCTCAGCCTGGCCAGGTGGACTCTGTCCTCGCGAGGAAGGGAGGATTCGGAAGGATGGATTTCGGGAGGTCGTGCATGCAGCTGTGTGTTGTCTGTGAGTGAGTGGATGGATCGGTGAGAGATATGAGTATGGATGTGCTTCTGGAAGTTGGTTCGGGGTGGGCAGGGAGGGAGAGAGGACAATAATTGTGTGTGATACCGTGTGCTGGGTGTTGTTTTGATATTTCTTGGTGTCTGTGGGTGTGTTGCCATGTAGTTTAGTGGGTGGTCTTGGTTCGTGGAGGCTGCTGCCAGGAATTGAGTGCCTCTCATGTCCAGATGGTCTTTGACTTTGAGGATTTTGGTTTCTTGATGTAGGTGATCTGTGGGTGCAGTAGCTGTGCAGCCTGTAATGATCTTCAGGGCTTTGTTTTGAATAGTCTGTAAGGTCTTATGATGTGTTTCAGCTAGGTTAGAAGCCCAGGCTGGGCTTGCGTATTCCATCACTGATCTTATGTATTGTTATATACTGTGGTGGTAGTTTCTTTGTTGTGTCCAAATTTTGTGTGAGCAAGTGACCTGAGGGCGTTAAGTCTGGGTGTCAGTTTCTTTTTAATGTTTGTGGTGTGCTGTTTGAATGTCATATGAGTATCATATGTTACTCCTAGGATTTTGGGTGTGTGTGTATGTGTTAGGGGTGTGTTGTTTATGGTGAGTTGAGGGATGTATTCGTGTTCTCCTGTCCAACTTGTGAGCAGGTTGCGGTGGATTTGGCTGGGGCTAGATTAAGTCTGTTTGTAGTGCACCAGCCATGTAGTGTGTTGAGATAGGGTTGAAGGAGATCTGTTGCTCTTTTTGGGTCATGGTGTGTGCATGTGAGTGTTATGTCATCTGCATAGGAGGCTAAGTTTATTTGGGGCGTATTGGGTGTAGTTATATCGTGCATGTACAGATTGAAGAGTGCGGGCGATAGGACGGATCCTTGTGGGACTCCGTTTGGAAAGTTTCTGATTTTAGATGACTGACCGGCAAAAGATACGTGTGCACATCTGCCTGCTAGGAAGTTGGCCAGCCACCGTTTTGTGTTGTTGTGCATGTTTGTGTTGTAGATTTTGTTTGTTAGGTTGTGGCGGGGGATGGCATCGAAGGCTTTACTAATGTCGAGTGTGGCTAATAGTGATCTGTGTGGTGGTCTAGCTGAATTGATGCCGTCGAAAGCTCTTTGTGTAAGGTCTGTGAGAAGAGTGTTTGTGGAGTGCAGTGGCCTAAAGCCATGTTGTGTTGGAGCTAGGGGTAGGTCAGGTGTAATTAGTTGTAATACTAGGCGTTCCATGACTTTGGAGGGGGAGCAAAGGAGTGTGATGGGGCGGTGCGAGGAGGGTAGCGTGGGGTCTTTGTTGGGTTTGGGGAAAGTGATGATGATACCATGCTTCCAAATGTCTGGTATTGTGTTGTGTGAATAGCTGTAGTTTGATATGTTAGTGAGTGCTTGTATGCCTTGTGGTCCCAGGTGTCTGAGGTGTATGTTGCTTATGTTGTCTAGGCCACAGGCGGGTGAGTGCTTGAGATTGTTGATGATATGCTTTGTCTGGTGATTGGTGAAGGGTGTATAGTCAGGGTCTGTGGGGAATTGTCTCTTACGTCGGATGACACGTCGGTCGTCTTTGTGAGGTTTTAGGTGGCTGACATGTGAAAAGTGATTGATGAGAGTGTTTGCTTGTTGTTTACATGAAGGAGTAGAGTCTGTTGTTGTGATTGCAGCATGTGATTGTGTTGTGTTGCTGTTGGAAAGTGTGATGCTGTTTAGTGTTTTGTATAGTTTTTTGGGGTTTGTTTTGTGATCAAGTGTTTGTAGGAAGTTATTCCAATTTAGTTTTTGTTGTTCTTGTATTTTGTTGTTAGTTTGGGTGTTGAGTGCTTGAATTTGTTGTGTGATGTCTTGTGTGTGGGGTGCTGGGGAGTGTTTCAGTATGTCACGTTGTCTGATGAGGTTTTGAATTTCTGGTGTGAAGTTGGGGTTGTGTCTTTTTCTGTTACCTCTTGGAATGTGTTTCTTGTCAGCGTTTTGGATAGTTTTATTGAGTATGTGTACAGCATTGTTGATGTTAGTGATGGGTGTACTGTTTAGAGTTGTGAAGTGTTGTTCTGTCTCATTTGTGAATGCTTCCCAGTTAGCTCTTTTATAATTGGTGTATGTGTGTTTGTGGCTAGCTGGGGTGAGTCTGGTTTTGGTGGTGATAATGATCGGGAGGTGGTCAGAGCCTAAGGTTCTGACCACCCTCCAGGATGTTGTGGGGGCGAGTTCTGGGGAGAAAAAGGTGATGTCTGGAGATGATGGGTTATAGAGGGCTTGGTGAGGGATATGGTATGTTGATGGATGTCGTTAAGGATGATGAGGTTATCGGTTTGGTTTTGTAGTACCAGCCCTCTGTCTGTGTCGGGGTTGTCGACAAACCAGGCCGTCTTGGCGTTGAAGTCACCACCCAGGATGATGTTGTGGGGTGTGTGGGGTGTTTGTGATGTGTTGTAAGTGTGGTCTGTATTCATTTGGTACTGTAGGGGATGTTTGGGGAGGGATGTATGTGTTTATGATGGTTATGTTGGAGTTGTTGCCAGTGCGTATTTTAATTGACTGTATTTCTGTTGTGTTATCATTTGGGGGGAGGAGGGATTTGGTTTGTACACTGGTTACTATGTATGATATTTCTTTGTGTACCAGGGTGATGAGTCCACCGCCCCGCCGACAGCCCGGTCTTGTCTGATGGTGGTGAAATTATGAAATGTGGGTGTTGTGTGTGCGGAGTTTTGTTTCTTGTAAGATGGCAATGTGTATGTTGTGTTGTTTGATGAAGTGTGAGAGTTCGTGTTTCTTTGTGTTGATGCCATCTATGTTCAGTTGAAGAATGTTAATGTTATGTGCACGATGTATGTTGGGTGCTGCTGCACGAGGATGGGGTGGGGGGGGGGGGGTGAAGGAGGGCTGGGGGTTGGGAGGGGTGAGGTGGGGTGGGATTGGGGAAGGAGATGGGGTTGGAATGGATTAGGATGGGTGTGGTGTGTTGAGTTGAGGATGTGGATGGTATGGGAAGGTTAGGTGGTTAGGGAGGAGAGGTGGACGGGTTTTAGGGGGGGGGGATGATATGGAAGGTTAGGTGGGTTGGGGAGGAGAGGTGGACGGGTTTTAGGTGAGGGATTTGACTGGGAAAGGGGAGGTATGAGGAACAGGTCCAGGTGTTTGTGTAGTGTTTCTTGGAGGCAAGTGTTGTGCAGGTGAAGTGGGTCCAGTTCCCGCATGAATTGCAGAGAACTGAACCCTTAGTATGGCGACTCGAAGTGATGGGTTTTGAGCAAGTTGGACATATGTATGTGTACGTGGGTCCTGGGTTGCTCTCAATGTCTCTGGCTAGAAGAAGTCTTTGAGAAATGACAGCCGGAGAGTCATTCTCGCGGTAGGAAATTTGTGTGATGTTTTGTGTGTGGGGTGCTGGGGAGTGTTTTCAGTATGTGTCTGATGAGGTTTTGAATTTCTGGTGTGAAGTTGGGGTTGTTCTTTCTTTTTCTGTTACCTCTTGGAATGTGTTTCTTGTCAGCGTTTTGGATAGTTTTATTGAGTATGTGTACAGCATTGTTGATGTTAGTGATGGGTGTACGTTTAAAGTTGTGAAGTGTTGTTCTGTCTCGTTTGTGAATGCTTCCCAGTTAGCTCTTTTATATTGGTGTATGTGTTTGTGGCTAGCTGGGGTGAGTCTGGTTTTGGTGGTGATAATGATCGGGAGGTGGTCAGAGCCTAAGGTTCTGACCACCCTCCAGGATGTTGTGGGGGCGAGTTCTGGGGAGCAAAAGGTGATGTCTGGAGATGATGGGTTATAGAGGGCTTTGTGGGATATGGGTATGTTGATGGATGTCGTTAAGGATGATGAGGTTATCGGTTTGGTTTTGTAGTACCAGCCCTCTGTCTGTGTCGGAGTTGGAGTTTGAGGAGATGGTAGAGGATATGATTCAGTCGTTGAGAAGATTGCTTTTAAGGAAGAATCGATTGATCTTGGTAGGAGATTTCAACTGTAGTGAGGTTGATTGGAAATCGGGAGATGCAGGGCCAAATCAGAGATCTTGGGGAAGTCGGCTAGTGGAGTTGGTTACGGAAAATGTACTTACACAACATGTGAAGGAAAATACAAGAATGAGGGGTAATAACGAACCTTCTAAACTCGATCTGATTTTTTACAAAAGATCCTCACGAAATTAGTGATATAAACTATCTATGTCCTGTAGGTAAAAGTGATCACCTATTACTAAAATGGAAGTTGACCTCGAGTAATGCCAATAGATTAGACAATAGCTACATAAATGACAGATTAAATTATAGTAAAGCTGATTATGTATCCTTGAAAAGATATTTAGAGGGAGTAGATTGGGATCTTATTTTGAAGGAACGGGACGTACAAGGTAAATATAGTAGATTCCTCGAAATTTATAGAGTAGGAACCAATATGTTTGTCCCAAGATATAAAACTGAAAATTTTACTAAGCAGAAAGATTGGTTTAATTTGAAATGCAAAAGAGCTTTGGGTAGGCGTGATGCAGCTTGGGCTAGATTAAGAAGAAGGAACACTGAGAGTAATCGGAATAAATATAAACAGGAGAGGAATAGATATGTTAACATAATTAGGCAAGTTAAAATGAACTATGAGAAGAACATAGTAAATAAATGTGAAAGTGACCCTAGATTATTTTATAAATATATAAACAGTAAGTTGAAGGTAAAGAAACAAATTACTAAATTAAGAGTTGATGCTAGGACGTATGAAAATGTATCGGACATGTGTGAGGTAATGAATAACAAATTGGGGTCAGTTTTTACTAGAGAGGAAGGTTTTGACGAACCACAGGCGGGAGTACTGGAGAGTGGTCTTAGTAAGATTGAAATAACTAGAGATGAGCTGTTATCTGCGATGAGAGGACTTGAAGTAAGGAAAGCTATGGGACCGGATGAAGTGTCTGCCTGGGTTTTAAAGGAGTGTGCAGAGCAATTAGTGGAGCCAGTGAGGGACATAATTCAAGCTTCCTTAGATAAAGGACAGGTTCCTGTTGAATGGAAGAGCTAATATCATTCCGATATACAAGAATGGAAACCCTGAGGACCCTCTAAACTATAGACCAGTTTCACTTACTAGTATTGTATGCAAGATTTGTGAAAAGCTAATTAGGAAGAGATGGATGAAAATGTTGGAGAGAAAGAAAATAATAACCCCAAAGCAATTTGGATTCAGAGAAGGGACATCTTGTGTTACCAGTTTGCTATGTTATTACAGTAGGGTGATAGATGTACTCCAAGAAAGAGGCGGATGGGTGGACTGCGTCTACTTAGACCTTTCCAAAGCATTCGATAAGGTACCACATAAGAGATTGTTATCTAAGCTTGAGACGCTAGGATGTGTCAGGGGGAGTTTGCTGAAATGGATGGAGAGCTATTTAACAGATAGGGAAATGAGGACCAACATTAGAGGAACTTACTCATCGTGGCGGAAAGTTGAGAGTGGTGTGCCGCAGGGATCTGTGTTGGCACCTCTCATGTTCCTTATGTACGTGAATGACCTGCCGATAGGCATAAACTCTTACATGTCAATGTTTGCAGATGACGTAAAAATTATGAGACAAATAACAAATAAAAGTAGTTGTGAGGAGCTGCAAGGGGATTTAGATAAAATATACGAATGGAGCACCAAGTGGAAAATGAAATTTAATATAAGTAAATGTCATGTGTTAAATATGGGAAGAAGTGTGAATAGACCAAATTGGGAGTACAGGATGGGAGATAATAAAATTAGCAAGGCCGAAAAAGAAAAAGATTTAGGGTTGATTATACAAGATAATTTGTCGCCAGAGAAACATATTAACAAGCTCTTTAGCGGAATGTATGCAATGGCCGGGAATATGAAAGTTGCTCTGAACTATTTGGATGAGACCATGGTAGCGAAAATTATGAAGAGTATGATTAGACCAAGATTGGAGTATGCAGCAGTGGTGTGGTCCCCGCATCTAAAGAAGCATATTCACAAGTTAGAAAGAATCCAGAGAGCAGTCACTAGATTGGTTCCAAGTCTCAGAGAACTGCCATATGAAGGGAGGCTAGACAAATTAAATCTACCGAGTCTAAAAGAGAGGAGAGAGAGGGGAGACATGATAATGATGTACAAATGTACCCGGGGGCTGGAGAGGCTGGATAGGGAGGATATATTAATTATGGATACAGGAATAACTAGAGGCCACAGCTACAAAGTAAAAAGACCTACCTGCAAGAACGATATCAGGAAGTTTAGCTTCCCCTATAGATGTATTGACAAATGGAATGGGCTGGAGGAGGAGGTGGTAGGGGCAAGGAACATCCATATTTTCAAGAAAAAATTGGATAAAAAGTAGACTGAGAGACGGGACAACACGAGCTTAGCTCAACTCCTGTAAACTACAATTAGGTAAATACAATTAGGTAAATACTAACGTTATCAGTTCGTACGTGGCCGCCATACAGAGTAATACAGGAAAAATGGATTACGACGCGTCCGATTCGGTGCAACCTCCCACGCGCCCCACTGCTACCCCACTAGCAACTTCGACGCCTGTAGCAACAGAGAAGAAACCACAACAATACTAATAGAAATGGTCATGCTGCATTGGATTTTGCAAACTTATCTGGTTGTGAACAGCTAATCCAAGGACCTACTCATATGTCTGGAAATTGTCTTGATCTAGTACTAACAGACATTCCTGGCGTTGTAGAAACCTCCGTTCTTGTACCTGTTGGCACTTCCGACCACAATGCCATCATGTGTAAAATTAATCTTGATTTTTCTGTTCCTGATATTACTCTCTCACGTAAAGTCTACCTTAAATCCCGGGTTAACTGGGACAACGTTTGTAATGATGTTTGTAATATTGAGTGGAATCACATACTAAGATCTCATGACCCGGTTTCAGCTCTCAACAATTCCCTTCTTGGTATCCTTCGCAAAAGAGTTCCATCAAAGACAATTAAGTCTCGTATCAGGGATAAAGCATGGTTTAATGATGACTGCAAGCGTGCATTTGATGACAAACAGGCTGCATATCGTCTATGGAGGCGTAATCAAACCCCCTTGCATTGGGAAAATTATATTTTTAAAAGGGCAGCTGCGCGGAGAGTTTATGATGGTGCTGAGAGGGATTATAACTCCCATCTTCAGGATGTTCTGGCAGGAGCTACACAGCCTCATAAATGGTGGTCCGCTTTGAAATCCTCTTTATTTGGAATAGATTCCTCCATGCCTCCTCTTTGTGATTCTGATGGCTCCATCTCTTTTTATCCATTATCGAAGGCCAATATTCTATCTAATATTTGTATTAATTAGCAGAGTAATCAGGAATTGTCTTTGCCATTGACATGTTTCCCTAGACCCAACCTCAATTCAATGGCATTCAAATCAGCTGAACTGAAAAGGTACTTGCTGGATCTTGATACCTATGGTGGCACAGACCCGGATGGGTTTTTCCCTCTCTTTTTTAAAAAGGTTGCAGTGGTCTTGGCACCTAAATTGGCAGTGGTGTTTAGGTTGCTTTTGAAATCAGGTAGTTTTCCTCTTTGCTGGAGTAAGGCTATTATCACTCCTATTCCAAAGGGAAATACTGCCTCATCATCTCCTAATGACTATCGCCCTATCTCCATTACACCTATCCTATCCAAGCTCTATGAGAGGCTTTTGTCCAGACGCCTTTCCTCTTATTGTAATAGTCATAATTTGATACCAAACTCACAGTTTGGTTTTCGTAAGGGACTGGGTACATGTGATGCACTTCTGACACTCACCATGACTTGCAATCTTCATTGGACCAGGGACATGAGTCTCGCGTCGTGGCTATTGACTTTAGTTCTGCTTTTGATTTAGTCAACCATAAAGCACTTCTGTTTAAGTTACAGCTCATTGGTATTGGTGGCAATTTTTTAAGGATCTTTGAAGATTTTTTGACGAAAAGATCTCAGTCTGTGGTCATTGATGGGTGTCATTCCCCTTCTGTTACTGTTGTTTCTGGTGTTCCACAAGGCAGTGTCCTTGGGCCTTTGCTTTTTATTATTTTTACTGCTGACCTGTGTTCCGAGCTTGAAAATAAACTAATCTCCTATGCTGATGATACAACTTTATATGCGTCAATTGCATCACCAATAGATCGACACGTAATAGCTACTGCTCTGAATAGGGATTTAGCCAAAATTACATCATGGTGTGAACTTTGGGGCATGAAACTTAATGCTAGTAAAACACACTCCATTATCATCAGCAGATCTCGTACCTTGGATCCTCCCCATCCTTATCTACAAGTTTCTGGCGAGCAAATTGAGAATGTGGATACTCTGCGTTTGTTAGGAGTTACTCTTGATCCCAAACTTACTTTTGAAAAGCATATTCGTTCTTTCTCCTCTTCCATTTCCCAAAAAATTGGTCTGCTTCGCAAGGTTTATAAAACATTTGCTTGTGACGCCACAGTTATCAAGTCTTTTTATGCTTTTATTTTGCCACATTTCGAGTACTGCTCACCTGTCTGGTTGTCAGCAGCTGACTGCCATCTCAAGTTGCTTGACAGGTCGCTAAATTCCATCAGTTTTATTCTACCTAATTTGTCTCTTGATCTGTGTCATCGACGTAAAGTTGGTGCCCTTAGTCTTTTATTTAAAGTTTTTAACAACCCTCAGCATCCCTTACATGGGGGCCCTATGTCCGGGCTCGTGCAACTAGATTCACAAGCAATCTTAATTATCTTGCCATGAGCCGTGTTAATTTTTCTACTACACAGTTTTCACGGTGTTTTATGCCGGCCATGGTTGACTTGTGGAATAAGTTGCCAAATGAGCTAGTCAATTCAGCTAATATCTCCATTTTTAAGTCTAGAGTTAATGCTTTTTTGCAGCATTAATTCTAATTTTTAAACTTATTTTATTCTATTTTATTGTATTATATTTAAGCTTGATATCCTCCACTGCATAATATGTTATCTGTGTTTAATATGTGTACAGTATATGTACAGTACAGTATACAGTGTATGTTTTTATTTTTTCCTAAGTTGCCATAGTCTCTCTCCAGTGCCTCCGGGTGTTTTGTGTGGATTGATCTTGATGGTGTTTCTGCACCCTGGTTGGAGATTTCGGCATCTCATATAATAATAATAATAACAACAGAAAGTGAAGCGTTTGTTAAGTGATAGCGCCATACAGTACAGCGAGCACTCTTTGAAATTGAAGAGAGCAGTGGCGAAAGCTTGGTGGACAAAGAAACATTTATCAGTGCAAGCGAAGAAGACGATTTCGTTGGCTTTGGAGACGACGATAATGTGGATTTGTTTGAGGGGGGAGACAGTAGTGATGATCCTGATGTGGAAGTGTTTCAGGAAGGTGCTATTGAACTTCCAAGTGTCCTAGAACCTAGGCCTACCCCCTCGCCATCTTTCGTAGGTCAGCCTAGGGCTAGGCCTAGGCCTAGCCATAGCCCTACCCCCGGACCTTCCCCTTTACCTGCCCGTACGCCCTTGAAAGTGGGTAAATATTTCTATAAACAGTCGCTGGTGAAAAGTGCAGCTAAAAAAGCACGCAGGACAGCCGCAGAAAAGGCTAGGGAAGCTCAACAGAGTGATAGTGACGCCGACCCTGGACTAGCAACCACCCGCATTCCATTGCCACGACGCCTTGACCCGGGACGCCGCATGGGTCACCCACAGCCCTCGGCTTCATCTCTCCTTCAGGAGGACCAAAGGGCTTCTTCAAGTGGTATATTTGTTAGTAGTCTTGGAAAATCCAACGTCAAGGCTATTAACCTAATTGCAATGACGACTTGTCTATTTTGACTGCTATGTCGTCATTCCAACCGCGGTTAAAAAGAAAACGTCTAGAGTCTACTCCTTATCTTGCTCTAGGAGATGTTGTACATTAACCAAAACTACCACCGAAGGTGAAAAAAGCATAGAAGAGAAGAAAAAGGGGTTTACCTTAGTTACCGCTCAAGGCCCATCCCGTGTTCCGTCATGTGCAGATCCCTGTCGAACGTGCGCATGAGCGACCCTCTTTTGTCATCATTTTATCACGCGTCTCCATGTTGAGTCCGCTTTTGTTGTGCTCCTTCAATTCACCCTGTTTTAGGTTCGTTTTCGGCTTATCTGGCCTTCTTTTTTGGTTAGACAGATGTTACGTGATCTAGGGCACACGTAAATGGGCTCCTAAGTGTGTATAATGGAGACGCGTGTGGAAATAGCTACCGAAGGTACGGGGGCGCCTGGCGTTCCTCGTACAGTCGACCCTCGCAAATTCGGACTAAAAGAGACTGGGCCTTGTCCGAATTCAGGAAAAGTCCGGATTCAGAAAATAGTGTACGGGGGGGGGGGCACACACGCATACACATACGCACACACGAACCACGGACGAGACAACACCTCCGCACCCACGCTCCCGAAAATCAGCTGATCTAGCAAGCTGTTTACAGCGCTCGTCAAATAAACTCACCTAAACTTGAGTATAAGGATATTTTGTGTTGTCCTGTATTATAATGCAGTATTAAAATAATTTGAGATTAAAATCAAGTGAGGATATTTCGAGTGATAAAAATAATTCAAGCGATTGTGAATGCGAGTGGATGTAAACAAATATGGCTGACTTTGATGGATTTGAAGTCGGTGAGACCGAGGGCATTCTAGGGAAAGTTATACGTGAGCTGAATGACATTAAAAGGTGGAAGGAGGATATGCAGGAGTGGAAGGTGAGTGTTAGTTCACAGATTGAGGCTATATGTTCAATATGTGGTGCTCAGGCTGGGGACATCGAGCCTGGACAAGATTTGAGTCGGGCTAGCCTAAAAGAAATTCAAACTCATATGGGGCAACTCCGGGACGAAAATGAAGCTTTAAGATTGCAACTTGAAGAATACAAAGGGCAAACCAAGGAAATGAAAACACATGTGGAGGAGATTAAGGAGAAACACAATAAATGGGTTAATGACGAAGGAGGAAAAGTGAAGGAAGTGGCAATGAAGGAAATCATGGAGGAACAAAAGAAACAATCAGAAAGGGAAAATAAAGATTTAGAATCAGTGGTAGTAAAAACTATGAGGAGAAATGAACAGGTCCTGCGTGAAACAATAGATAGAAATAAGTGTATTATTGTATTTGGGGATATAGAGGAGCACATTATTGAGAGGAAAGCTAGGGATAAGGAAGAAATTAATAAGGTAAAAATATTGATCAAGCATGTCGATGAAGAAGGAAACAACTGGAGAGATGATATTGAAGAAGTTAGGAGAATGGGTAAATATAGTAAGGGAAACACAAGGCCAATGAGAGTGCAGTTTAGGTCTAGGGTAACAGTGGATGCAATAATGAACGTAACATGGAGACTTAACTTGACCAGCAAGTTTAAGAAAATTACAATTAGAAAAGACATGAGTATTGAGGATCGAAACATAAGAAAGGAATTGCAAACCGAGGCAAATGTAAAGAATGGAGAAAGGACGAAAGAAGACGAAAAGAAGTTTTTCTGGAGAGTGTGGGAGGGAAAACTCAAGAAATGGTATATAAAGCGAAGGGACGAAGTAGGGAGGGAAAAGGAGATGGTGTGGGTGACGGGGGAGAAGGCAGAGAGAGGGGAGATGGAGATAGAGAGAGAAACAGTCCAAGTGGAGGCAGAGGGAGGGGAGGTGGAAACGGAGCGAGAAACAGTCCAGGTGGAGACAAGAGAAGAGGAGACAAGCTAGGAAATAAATTGGGAGGGGTACGTACAAAAAAGAAAGGAACGGGCAGGGACGAGAAAAATAGGGAAAATACTGGAAACGCTAAGTTCATGTATACAAATATTGATGGGTTAATTTCCAAAAAGATTGAGTTTGACGAATATGTAAAGAGAGAGAGGCCCGGGGTAGTATGTTTGACTGAAACTAAGCTTAACCAGGAGGTAGACACGAATATAATTAGTTGTGCAGGATACAGTACATGGAGAAGAGACAGGTTAGGAAAGCTAGGAGGAGGAGTGTTGATCATGGTAGATAATAAAATTACTGCTAAAGAATTCAAACTTGGTGATAGCATTGCTGAAGTGGTAGCAGTTGAAATTGAGGATAATGATAGGTCAAAATTGGACATTGTATCAATTTATTTACCTCCTAAGACTAAATCTTGGAGCAACGATGAATATAATGAATTAATTTTGGAAACCTTGCGTATGTTAGAAATTATTTGTAAAAGGAAAAATAGGCTTATTCTTGCAGGGGACTTTAATTGCGGGGAGGTGGATTGGGAATGTTTGGATGCGGGTTCAAATGAAAATACTTGGGGTAGCAAATTTCTTGAACTAACAATGGGGTATCTATTAACACAACACGTTATGGAAAATACAAGATTTAGAGGAGGTGATGAACCATCAAGACTCGACTTATTATTCACCAAAGACCCCCAAGAAATAAAGAACCTAACATATTTGAGTCCCATGGGAAAAAGCGATCATGCTGTGATTGAATTTGAATTGACAGTGGAATTTCTGGAAGGCAGAGAGGAGGAACATAGGGAATATAGACTAAATTATAGTAAGGCGGATTATGAATCATTACGAGGATACTTTGCAAATATAGATTGGTCATTTATTGAGCAAGAACAGAATATTCAGGTAAAATACACCATGTTACTAGACATTTACAGGGAGGGGGGTAGATAAATATGTACCAACATTTAAGGATAGAAAGCTGGCTAAGGAGAAAGAGTGGTTTAACATGCGATGTCACATTGCCCAGAACAAAAAGGACTCTGCATGGAATAAAGTGAGAAGGAGACACACTGAGGAAAAATGGAATGAGTATAAGAATGCTAGAAACAACTATGTCAAGACTATAAGAGAGGAGAAAAAGAACTTTGAAAAAGATATAGTAAACAAATGTAATAAAGAACCCAAACTGTTCTATAGTTATATCAACGGCAAAACAAAAATAAAGGACAAAATAACAAAGCTTAGGGTAGAGGGTCAATTATATGAAGACACAGTGGGTATGTGTGAAATTATGAATGATACATTAACATCCGTGTTTGTGGAGGAGGATGACTATGTAGAACCTGTGGTGGAATTGAACGAGATACAGGGACTAGAGTCGATAGAAGTCAACAAGGATGAACTAAAATCATTGTTGGAAGAATTGGACGTGAGAAAATCTATGGGCCCAGATAACATTGCTGGATGGGTATTAAGAGAATGTTCTGAACAACTAGTGAGACCTATTTTTAATATTGTTCAACACTCATTAAACAAGGGGGAACTTCCCTTAGAATGGAAACAAGCAAATATAACTCCAATATATAAAAGTGGAAATAAAGAAGACCCGCTAAATTATCGACCGGTATCCTTAACGAGTGTTATATGCAAGCTTTGTGAAAAGATTATTAGAAAAAGATGGGTGGGTATGTTGGAGGAGAGGGAAATAATTTCAAGCAAGCAGTTCGGGTTCAGAAAAGGTCATTCGTGTACCACAAATTTGTTGAGTTACTATGATAGGGTAATTGACATTGTACAAGGGAGGGAGGGGTGGGTAGATTGTATTTACTTAGATTTCAAGAAGGCATTTGATAAGGTGCCTCATAAGAGATTGTTGTGGAAGCTCAGGACTGTGGGGCGGGTTGAGGGAGTATTATTAAAGTGGATGGAAAACTATTTAATTGGGAGGGAAATGCGAACAGTAATAAAAGGAAAGTTCTCCTCGTGGAAAAGGGTAAAAAGCGGAGTGCCTCAAGGATCGGTGTTGGCCCCAATCATGTTTTTGGTTTTCATCAACGACCTTCAAATGGGAATAGGCTCATATATATCTATGTTTGCTGATGATGCAAAATTAATGAAGCATATTACAAGTAGGAGTAGTTGTGAAGAATTACAGAGAGACCTAGATAAGTTATATGAGTGGAGTCAAACTTGGAAAATGGAATTCAACACGAGTAAGTGTCAGGTTCTTGAGATGGAAAAAAGTAAATATAGACCTTCTTGGGGATATAAAATAGGAGATGAAATAATTAGTAAAGCTGTGAAAGCAAAAGACCTAGGGGTAGTTGTGGCAGACAGCTTGTCACCTGAACAGCATATAAATAAAATAACTGGTGAAACCTATGCAGTGTTGACTAACATGAGAATAGCTCTGAATTATTTAGATGAAGAGATGTTAGCAAAAATAATAGGGACAATAATACGACCAAGACTGGAGTATGCAGCAGTGGTGTGGTCTCCACACCTTATAAAACATAATAAAAAACTGGAAAGAGTTCAGAGAGTTGCCACTAAGATGATAGCTAGCCTTAGAGACCTGCCTTATGAGGAGAGATTGGAGAGGCTAAAGCTGCCAACGCTGAGGGAGAGGAGAGAGAGAGGTGACATGATCATGATGTTTAAGTGTGTGAAAGGTTTTGAGAAGATCGACAAGGGAGATTTTGTGGTGAGGGACGAGGAAAGAACCAGGTGTCATGATTGTAAGTTGAGGAAAGTTATATGTAAGTCTGATGTAAGAAAGTTCAGCTTCCCGTATAGAAGCATTGAGTGTTGGAATAAGTTGGATGGGGAGGTGGTGGGAGCAAGAAATATCCAAACTTTTAAAGCAAAATTGGATAAATGTAGAGAGAGAGACAGGACAACACGAGCTTAGGCTCAAATCCTGTATACTACAATTAGGTGAGTACAATTAGGTGAGTACACACATTATTAATATTAATAGCCTAGCAGTAAATAAAAGTTACGTAATATACAGTAGGGTCCCGCATAAAACGTGTTCGCATAAAACGAGTCTCGATTAAAACGACCGACCTAAAATTCGCTTTGTACGAAATATAGTTCGCTTTGTACGAAATATCGTTCGCTTTGTACGAAAATTTTCGCTAACAGTGAAAATTGACGATATTGCGCCACCAAAATGCTGTGTTCACATAAAACGAAATCGCATAAAACGCCCTCGTTTATCGACCATAAACTCGTTTTATGTGAGACCCTACTGTACAGTACTGTACAGTACTCACCTTATCCTAAATCTTCTATTTACACTATGTACAGGGGTTGATTGAAGGGGATTAATCAGAATCCGAGGTCGAATCCACGACCATCGGATCATCCACCTCACATCCACATCCACTACTGGGACCCGGCTGAGGCTCCTGGGTGGTGGCTGGCCGGCGATGGTCGGGGGCACTACTGGGACCCGGCCGAGGCTCCTGGGTGGTGGCACTACTGGGACCTGGCTGAGGCTCCTGGGTGGTGGCACTACTGGGACCCGGCTGAGGCTCCTGGGTGGTGGCTAGGGTGGCTGTGGCTAGCCGGCGAAAGAAAGAGTGGATTTTCGTCTGCCTACCCACTTGGTGCTGCTTCAGTATGATTGCCTCCCTGAGTAAACGTAGCTGGGTGTAGTGTGACGCTACCTCAGGAGTGTATTCAGTGAAGGCAATCAGGTCGTCCACACTGGCCCTCAGCGACGATAGTTTGTGTCGGTTTACTGGTTCCTCTTCCTCGTCACTGCTCTCTTCTTCTGCTTCTTGGCTCTGGATCTGTTCTGCGATCTGTTCATGAGTGTAAATTTCATGCCCTGGTACTATCTCTGCCTCGTCCAGCCAATCTTGAACATCTTCCACAGTGACATCCTTTTCCCCAGCATTCCTCAATAGGTTGTGGAAATCAGCAGCCGCATCATTACCAAACCCCTCGAAGTCGTTGGGATCATCATCGGCATGAAGGAATGGTTTCCAACAGTTGGCTAAGGTGGAAATTTGTAGGCTATCCCAAGCAGAGCAAAGATTGCAAATAGCAGAGCGGATGTTATAGGCTTTGATGTTAGCCAGTGTGCGTGCCCCACGAGTGTCCTGTACTGAGTCGGACTCGTCCTCCAGCACCACCAGGACTTCATTGAGGTACTTCCTGCTATATTTCCTCTTGAGGGCGCTAATAATGCCCTGGTCCATGGGCTGGATAAGTGCTGTGGTGTTAGGCGGGAGGTACACAACTTTAATTCGCCCGTCAGGTGAGACCAATATATCAGCGCTGGGGTGGGCTGGGGCATTATCCAACAATAGAACTGCCTTCACTTCGTCTCTGGGGATGCCCAAAACTTCCACTTGATATCTCATGACAGCTGGCACGAAGTATTCGAAAAACCATGCAGTAAAAATAGCGCAGTTGAACCAGGCTTTCTTGCTGTGGTAATACTTGGCTGGCAGTTCTGTTTCGATGTCTAGGTTCCTCATTGCATGTGGCCTCTTGCTTTTTCCCACAATCGCCAGCTTGAGACGGTGCGTGCCACTGGCATTTCCCCCACACAGGGCTGATAATCGTTCCTTGGATAGTTTCTTTCCTTTTGTTTTCCCCTCATGCTTCGTTACCTGGGTATTTTTGGGCATAGAACGCCAGTAAAATCCAGTCTCATCGGCGTTATATACTTGAGAGAGGGTTAGGTTCTCTTCCTCCACAAGCTTATGGAAATGAGCACGGAAAGCTTCTATCCCAGAACTGTCTGCACTCCCACTTTCCCCATGAGTTTTAACATTAAACAATCCATGTCGATTCCTAAACCGCCATAACCAACCATCACTACCCTTAAAGTTAGCTAGGCCTAAATTTTCAGCCAGCTTCACTGCGGCGGTCATAATCTCCACACCCCGTACATTCACGCCACTAGACCTCTCCTGAAAAACCACTTCAGTACAGCTGCATCTAGCTGGGAATGATCAGCTGTGGTCATATTTTTCCTTGGTCTTGCTTTGCCAGTTTTAGATTTATTGCCTTCGACACAAAATTTAGCAGCATAGTTCTTTAACTTGTCCTTGGTCTTACGTATATCGGAGACGGTTTGCTTCTTGCACCCATACTCCTCACAAACCTGGAGCACTGTACGACCATTCTCAAGCTTCCTTATCAGTTCTAGCTTTTATTCTACACTCAGAGTAACCTTTACCCGCTTGACAGTCTTTTGAGGCTTGGAGGGCATGGTGGCTGGCAATGAAAGTCGATAATAACACCTTAATAACCAGGTAGTCGCACGGCGGGTTGTATTTACCTAATTGTAGTTTACAGGAGTTGAGCTAAGCTCGTGTTGTCCCGTCTCTCAGTCTACTTTTATCCAATTTTTTCTTGAAAATATGGATGTTCCTTGCCCCTACCACCTCCTCCTCCAGCCCATTCCATTTGTCAATACATCTATAGGGGAAGCTAAACTTCCTGATATCGTTCTTGCAGGTAGGTCTTTTTACTTTGTAGCTGTGGCCTCTAGTTATTCCTGTATCCATAATTAATATATCCTCCCTATCCAGCCTCTCCAGCCCCCGGGTACATTTGTACATCATTATCATGTCTTCCCTCTCTCTCCTCTCTTTTAGACTCGGTAGATTTAATTTGTCTAGCCTCCCTTCATATGGCAGTTCTCTGAGACTTGGAACCAATCTAGTGACTGCTCTCTGGATTCTTTCTAACTTGTGAATTTTTTTTTTTTTTTTTTTTTTTGCTTCTATATGATGCTTCTTTAGATGCGGGGACCACACCACTGCTGCATACTCCAATCTTGGTCTAATCATACTCTTCATAATTTTCGCTACCATGGTCTCATCCAAATAGTTCAGAGCAACTTTCATATTCCCGGCCATTGCATACATTCCGCTAAAGAGCTTGTTAATATGTTTCTCTGGCGACAAATTATCTTGTATAATCAACCCTAAATCTTTTTCTTGTAAACAAGCTTGAATGACTAGGCGGGAACGGGTGGCGTCACCCGTCGCGAGAGCCACCTACCGGACAAAATTTTAAGTATTCGGACAAGTATGCGTTACGGTACGCACTACCGGACGATCGGACCGGACTCCGGATTGTGTCCGGATTGTTGAAAGTCCGGATTGGTGAAGTCCGGATTTGCGAGGGTCGAGTGTATATGTTTTTTCATTCTTTCTCTTTTCATATTCTTTTTTCCTGTTAGTCTGGGCATAGTTTAGCTTTTAGCTTAATTTAGCCTAGCTCATTTTCTCATTCAGGAATTGCTATGCCCCTATGAGTTTTCATTTTTTCATAGCCTAGGTGTACCGTTGGTAAACAATCTGAGATTTTGTTGGTGGCGGTGCTGTTTGTAGAGTTTGTGTCGGCCGCATTATTAGCGTTCTTCCCGAGTCCCCCCTTTCGAGTCCTTCACTGTGTCTCAAGGGCCTGGGCGACAGGTGGTTCGTGATAATCCAGGGGTACCCCACGGGGGCCCCTCCTTCACACCACAGGGTTTTTCGCCCCTGACACATTCTCTGCTCACGGCTCTTTTTCTCACCAGTTTCATTTACTGGTTTTTGTTGTACCGTTGGTAAACAATCTGAGATTTTGTTGGTGGCGGTGCTGTTTGTAGAGTTTGTGTCGGCCGCATTATTAGCGTTCTTCCCGAGTCCCCCCTTTCGAGTCCTTCACTGTGTCTCAAGGGCCTGGGCGACAGGTGGTTCGTGATAATCCAGGGGTACCCCACGGGGGCCCCTCCTTCACACCACGGGGTTTTTCGCCCGACACATTCTCTGCTCACGGCCCTTTTTCTCACCAGTTTCATTTACTGGTTTTTGTTTTCTCTTCCTGTTTCACCTCCATCCTTTCATAATCTTTTGCCCAATCCAGGGGTACCCCACGGGGGCCCCTGTTTGTGCGAAACCACCCTCCCTGCCACTTCTCCTCATGGGCTTTGCTCTATCTCTGTGGGTTGGGTGGTTCCTGGGGGATGTGCCTCCTCTCCCCTGGTGTGTCTTCCTTGCCTCTCCCTTTACCGGTTGAGTTAGGATAAATTCAAGGAAGACACTGCTCAGCTTGATGGCCATCATCGCTTGGAGTTCATAAGGAGATGACGCATTTTTTGTGGCCTTTTTTGGTATTCCCTAGACGCTCCTCTCGCTTTTTCGGCGCCGGACCATCTCGGTCGGTCCCGCAAATTTGCGGAGAGCTCGATTCGGTTCTCTGGGACGTTTCGGCTCCCCGCAAATTTGCGGAAATCGCTGGGGGGTCCCGCGGAGATGCGGGAGGGTTGTGTCGGTACGGTTATGCCTCCATTGGCCCGCAAATTTGCGGTAATAGTTGGCTTTCACTGTTGACCTTTTTTATGTCATATTGTTGCCTGATACTATATTGGTGTATGCACTTTACTAGTGTTATGGACCCTGCATGTAAGGTGTTGAGTGGTGGTTAACACTTTCTCCATCTTTGCAGGTTCTGCTTGTGCTCTTCCACCTCGCCCGCCCTCCTCACCTACCTCGGTGCTCCCGGTTTAGAGTGAGTACGGATACCGATTTGCATGTGTGTTACTGTTTACCCATGCTCATTCCCTGGTTTTTATTGGACATTCTCTACACTTACTCCATCGACGTGCTGCTTATGGTGTGTGTTCTTCCGTTGCAGGTGGGATGCCTTGCTTTCGCCAGGGTTGTGGCTCCCCGTGCTTGGAGCGCCACAGGTCCTGCTTACGCCACTCGCAATGTGTGTCCTCTACGGCCTACCTCCCTGCTCTGTGTGGCCCGTGTATGGACCTGGTGGATGTGGTGGACCATCACCCTGGTTCCTCAGAGGCGGCAGTGGCCTCTGCTTCCCTTCAATCAGTGTGGGCGGTGGTCTCCCACCACATTAGGACTCTGTGGGCCACCGTTCCCCGGCCTTTGTTGACGACCGGATCCGCGTCGCCCTGGGCATCCCTGACCCGTCTGGAGGCCGTTCACCTGGCCCTCTCCCTGCTCGGGCCCTCCTCCCTGGATCCCGCGGCCGGTCGTCACATCGTCGGGAGGATGCCCAGCTCCGTCCACGCTCTCGCTCACCTCATCGCCCGTCCTCTACTGCCCCTCGTCGTCCTCCTGATCGCCTTGACGCCGCCCATCGCCCTCGTCATGGTTCTCACCCTGAGGCCGGGGTTAGCGGCTCTGCCCCTGTGCGCCCTCCCCTGGCCTCTCCGGATAGGGGCTCTACTACCTTCCGCCCGCTTCCCCTGCACAAAAGACGTCCTCTTCCTTTGTCCTCTACGCGCGCGGATGTTCATGCTGTAGCTGGCCCTCTGCTCCCTCCTCCTACTCTGTCCAGGAGGGTCCGCCAGGATGTAGTTGCTTCTCCTCCTACTTCTTCTGCTTCGGTGCCTATTCTTCCTTCACGGTCTCGTCCCAAGGTGGAGGTCCCTCCCTCCTCCGCCTCGGTGTCGGGCCGCCCTGTTCTCTCAGCCCCGGGGATCCTTGCTCTGTTTCCCCCCGCGGCTCCTTCTGACCTCCTTTCACCAGGCCAGCCTTCCCACTCCCGTCATCCTGCTCCTCCTCATTCTTCTATCCCTGATCTTCACTTACCAGCTCGCCAGGGGGGTACCCCGCCTCTTGACTCGGTGGAGTATAGCGAGGTTTCGGGGTCCCCTTTCTCGGGTGCTGACGTGTCGCTGGAAGAGGGGGATGGTGATGTTTCCCCCTCGGGCGTTAGTGATCGGGGACGAGACCCTCAGAGGCGCCACGGCCGTCGTCGCTCACCTTCTTTGGGCCGCGACGCTGCTGTTTCGTGTCATGGGTCTCGCTCCCGCTCACGCTCGCCCCTGCGGGCCGAACAATCTTCGGGGGGGTCGCCTCTCTCGGATCGATTTTCGGCTATGCAGGGGTGGGTTGTGTCACACACATATTAGGGTGAAAAAGGACTTAAGCATAGAGGAAAGGGAAAAGTTGAGAGAAGTTCAAGCAAGGGCTGACGATGAAAATCGAAAATTGTCAGAGGAGGAGAAAAGGATTTTTTTTTGGAGAGTAAAGGAAGGGAAACTAAAGAAGTGGTACACTCAGAGTCAGAAAGAACGGAAAATATGAGGAGAAATGAACAAGGAGACAGTGAGTCAGGTAGTGGATCAAATCGGGGACAAGGAGATAGTGAGGGAGGAGCAGGAGATAGAGACAGTGAGTCAGGTAGTGGATCAAACCGAAGACAGAGAGATGGTGAGGGAGGAGCAGGGGATGGAGACGGTGAGTCAGGTAGTGGATCAGCCCGAGGACGGAGAGATGGTGAGGGAGGGGCGGGAGATTGTGGAGGGGGGAGGGGGGGGGGGGAAGGAGAATAGAACTAGCAGGGAATGTGGAGGTAGGTCAGGGAGGGGATGGAAGAGGAGGTGAACCTGATGGGAGGCAGGGAGGGAAGAGAAACAAGGAGGAGGATTCCAATATACTGTGCTACTACACTAATATAGATGGAATAAACAGTAAAAAGGTAGAATTGGATGATACATTAAGAAAGGATCAACCACAGATAGTCTGTTTGACGGAGACAAAGCTGAACCAGGACTTTGACAGCAATATAGTGTTTAGTGAAGGATATAATATATGGAGATATGATAGAAAGGGAAAAAGGGGAGGTGGAGTGGCAGTATTAGTTAAGAACCCTATGACAGCAAAGCAAGTGGAGTTAAATAATGACAAGGCAGAAATAATGGCAGTTGAACTCAATGATATAGAAGGAAAAAAGCTAGACATAGCAGTAGCTTACATGCCACCAAAGACCAGAGCATGGAGGGAGTTGGAGTTTGAGGGAGATGGTCGAGGATATGATTCAGTCGTTGAGAAGATTGCTTTTAAGGAAGAATCGATTGAGCTTGGTAGGAGATTTCAACTGTAGTGAGGTTGATTGGGAATCGGGAGATGCAGGGCCAAATCAGAGATCTTGGGGAAGTCGGCTAGTGGAGTTGGTTACGGAAAATGTACTTGCACATGTGAGGGAAAATACAAGAATGAGGGGTAATAACGAACCTTCTAAACTCGATCGATTTTTACAAAGGATCCTCACGAAATTAGTGATATAAACTATCCTATGTCCTGTAGGTAAAAGTGATCACCTATTACTAAAATGGAAGTTGACCTCGAGTAATGCCAATAGATTAGACAATAGCTACATAAATGACAGATTAAATTATAGTAAAGCTGATTATGTATCCTTGAAAAGATATTTAGAGGGAGTAGATTGGGATCTTATTTTGAAGGAACAGGACGTACAAGGTAATTATAGTAGATTCCTCGAAATTTATAGAGTAGGAACCAATCTGTTTGTCCCAAGATATAAAACTGGAAATTTTACTAAGCAGAAAGATTGGTTTAATTTGAAATGCAAAAGAGCTTTGGGTAGGCGTGATGCAGCTTGGGCTAGATTAAGAAGAAGGAACACTGAGAGTAATCGGAATAAATATAAACAGGAGAGGAATAGATATGTTAACATAATTAGGCAAGTTAAAATGAACTATGAGAAGAACATAGTAAATAAATGTGAAAGTGATCCTAGATTATTTTATAAATATATAAATAGTAAGTTGAAGGTAAAGAAACAAATTACTAAATTAAGAGTTGATGCTAGGACGTATGAAAATGTATCGGACATGTGCGAGGTAATGAATAACAAATTGGGGTCAGTTTTTACTAGAGAGGAAGGTTTTGACGAACCACAGGCGGGAGTACTGGAGAGTGGTCTTAGTAAGATTGAAATAACTAGAGATGAGCTGTTATCTGCGATGAGAGGACTTGAAGTAAGGAAAGCTATGGGACCGGATGAAGTGTCTGCCTGGGTTTTAAAGGAGTGTGCAGAGCAATTAGTGGAGCCAGTGAGGGACATAATTCAAGCTTCCTTAGATAAAGGACAGGTTCCTGTTGAATGGAAAAGAGCTAATATCATTCCGATATACAAGAATGGAAACCCTGAGGACCCTCTAAACTATAGACCAGTTTCACTTACTAGTATTGTATGCAAGATTTGTGAAAAGCTAATTAGGAAGAGATGGATGAAAATGTTGGAGAGAAAGAAGATAATAACCCCAAAGCAATTTGGATTCAGAGAAGGGACATCTTGTGTTACCAGTTTGCTATGTTATTACAGTAGGGTGATAGATGTACTCCAAGAAAGAGGCGGATGGGTGGACTGCGTCTACTTAGACCTTTCCAAAGCATTCGATAAGGTACCACATAAGAGATTGTTATCTAAGCTTGAGACGCTAGGATGTGTCAGGGGGAGTTTGCTGAAATGGATGGAGAGCTATTTAACAGATAGGGAAATGAGGACCAACATTAGAGGAACTTACTCATCGTGGCGGAAAGTTGAGAGTGGTGTGCCGCAGGGATCTGTGTTGGCACCTCTCATGTTCCTTATGTACGTGAATGACCTGCCGATAGGCATAAACTCCTACATGTCAATGTTTGCAGATGACATAAAAATTATGAGACAAATAACAAATAAAAGTAGTTGTGAGGAGCTGCAAGGGGATTTAGATAAAATATACGAATGGAGCACCAAGTGGAAAATGAAATTTAATATAAGTAAATGCCATGTGTTAAATATGGGAAGAAGTGTGAATAGACCAAATTGGGAGTACAGGATGGGAGATAATATAATTAGCAAGGCCGAAAAAGAAAAGGATTTAGGGTTGATTATACAAGATAATTTGTCGCCAGAGAAACATATTAACAAGCTCTTTAGCGGAATGTATGCAATGGCCGGGAATATGAAAGTTGCTCTGAACTACTTGGATGAGACCATGGTAGCGAAAATTATGAAGAGTATGATTAGACCAAGATTGGAGTATGCAGCAGTGGTGTGGTCCCCGCATCTAAAGAAGCATATTCACAAGTTAGAAAGAATCCAGAGAGCAGTTACTAGATTGGTTCCAAGTCTCAGAGAGCTGCCATATGAAGGGAGGCTAGACAAATTAAATCTACCGAGTCTAAAAGAGAGGAGAGAGAGGGGAGACATGATAATGATGTACAAATGCACCCGGGGGCTGGAGAGGCTGGATAGGGAGGATATATTAATTATGGATACAGGAATAACTAGAGGCCACAGCTACAAAGTAAAAAGACCTAACTGCAAGAACGATATCAGGAAGTTTAGCTTCCCCTATAGATGTATTGACAAATGGAATGGGCTGGAGGAGGAGGTGGTAGGGGCAAGGAATATCCATATTTTCAAGAAAAAATTGGATAAAAAGTAGACTGAGAGACGGGACAACACGAGCTTAGCTCAACTCCTGTAAACTACAATTAGGTAAATACAATTAGGTAAGTAAATACATCGACGAGCGCTTGGAGGCGATGCAAGACTCCCTCTTATCGCACTTCTTGGCGGTGACACAACCTCAGCGCCTCACCCAACCTACCCCTGCTTTGGTCCCCCTCCCTTCTGCAGTGGACCACATTCCTTCTCGCCCAGCTTCTCCTCCTGCCCGGTCGTCGGCTAGTACTGCTCCTGCCCTAGCTCAGGAGGTTGCCCCTGCTGTCTCCCATGCGGGGGTTCTCCGTCTGCTAGGGCAGGGTCCGCGCTTGCCCCCCATCCAGAAGGCCAAGGTCCCATCGCGGACCATGCCGCTCCTCTATGGCTCCTTGGCTGTTTGGAAGGGGGTGCAGGCCTCCCACCCGGAGCGTGCTACCGGCTTCCCGTCAGGTGAGAGGGCCCTACCTTCGGACTGGTCGGTGCAAATTAATGATAAGATGCAGTTCAGGGCGATCAGGGTGGATGGTCAGGTGGCCGACGTGGAGGTGCGGGCTTACCCGACGAGGACTGACCTTCAGTACTTTTCGGTGAAGCCCGTCTGCTCCTCAGACTAAGCTCTGGTCAGACTTCAGCCGCCAGGACATCCTTCAGGATGTTCAGTCCCTGGCTGTGTTGACGGGACTGTCCTCCTATGGGACGGGTTTGTGCGACGACGGTAAGCCTGGCTTAGCGGTCGTGCTCGATAACCCTCTCCCATTGGAGGCCTGGTTTGCTGAGGCCTTAGAATTCGCCAACCGTTCCGTCGACAGATCTATTTCAGTCCCTCCCCCGGAGTCATCACTGCTTTTGCCTCCTCTTGTATCAGTCGGCGGATTGGACGGCAAGTTCTGGTCCTGGATCAGCGCGCCCAAACTTGAAATTTGTTCTATTGCAAACCCGTTCTTCTCTCACCCAGATAAGTCCTCTGTCGACAGGGATTTTACCTTGCGACAGAGGGTGGCGAACTTATTATCTTGTCTTTTAGGTTCCCTCCAGACGTCTGTTCACCACCTGAGGCTTATCGAGGCGACTGCACCGGGCAATCTTCGCGAGGGTTTGGACCACGTTCGGCGGATCCACCTTCAGCTCGCGGTGTCTTTGGTTCCCGAGCTGAAGGCGGTTTTGTGCGAGGCAACTCGACAACGCCAGACGGTAAGGTCCTCGTTCTGCCGGAAAGCCCCCTTGGATATTCGTCAGGGTTTGTTGTACTCTGAGCTCTATACATCGGGGCTTTTTGCGCAGGATGCTTGGGAACGCTACGCTTCTCTGTCGGCGGACCCTGCTCACGACACACAACGACGCGCTGTGTCGCGACCAGGGTCTTCTCAGTCCCGTCCTTCTGACACCTCCTCTTCAGGGTGCTGCCGCCAGCGCTGCCGCCAAGAAAGGGCGCAGGAAAGGGAAGTTGCCGGCCAGAGCGTCGGTTCCGCCTCACACTTCTGTTCTTGCTCCCTTTCATCCCCGCCGAGAAAGGGCTGGCCAGCCTTCCACTTCCGGCCGCACTTCGACGGGGTCAGACGCGCGACGGACAGGGGATGGGGTGACCCGCCCTTTTCGACGAGGTGGGGCCCAACGTGGCGCTTATGACCGCAAGGACCGTACCAGGGGACCCTCCACGTAAAAAAATGTGTAGGTTCTCCGGGTCGGTCTCCTCCTTGTTCTCCTTCTCGCCTAGCCGAAAGGGTTGCTCACCTCATCTCTGGGGCTACCACAGGTTGTTTTCGCCCTTGCGCCCCTCGCTGGCCGCGAGGGACGTGGGGGCGGAAGATTGCACGGAGGGGTCTAGCCTGGAGATGGAAGTCCAGACCCCCACTCAGCTCTTGTCAACGAAGCCGGCCAGTCTCTTCGGAGGTGGCCGACATGATAACGTCCATGCACGAGCAGGGAATCGTCAAGGAGGTGAAAGCCGGTCAACTGGTTTTCCTCTAACCATTCCCTTAGGGAGGCTCAGGCTACGCCGCCTAATACTCATGGGCAACAAGGTGTTTCCGTTGGCCCATATGGATCGGCTCATGCCGATCCCACGTACCATTCACAGACACTTAGGACACTGGGTTGCTCGGGGCACGCTCTCTGCGGCTGTGCCCTGGACCGCCCCCCCCCCGCCGACGATCTGGGTAGATACAGATGCGTCGAGCGAGGTAGGGTGGGGTTACCAATCCAACCTGGGACATCAACATCACGGCAGATGGGTGGGACACACACACCTACACATCAATGCCCTCGAACTGTTGGTTCCCTTGTTCTTCCTGAGGGACCACGCGCCCTTCGGGGAAAGTCGGTGGCCTTCAGGATGGACAATCAGACAGCTGTCCACTGTATCCAAAAGCAGGGGTCCTCCAGGTCTTTGACTCTGTTGGGGATCTCAGAGAAGTTGTTCTTCCTCGCGAACCGACACAACATCTCCCTGCACGCCTCCTACCTGCCCGGGACTGCCAACCTGTGGGCGGACGCCCTGTCGAGAGGACAGGGCGTTCTTGTAGAATGGGCAATGAAACAGACTGTGTTCGACGACCTCGCAGCTTCCTGGGGTGTTCCGGAAGTCGACTTGTTCGCATCGAAGGAGACGCGCAAGTTGCCTCAGTACCTATCCCTCCGGACTCGCACTCCGGAGGGGGGTCCGGACGCTTACATGGAAGACTGGAACAGGTGGCAGTCGATATACATATTTCCGCCACCAGACGCACTGTTGATGTGCAAAGTCCTCGCGAGGCTGCGGCTGTACCGCGGCAGAGTGTGGCTAATAGCGCCTCTGTGGCCGGCCCAGGCTTGGTACGCCCAGTTGAAGCGGTGGTGCCCGAGTCCGGTCCCTCTCCCTCTCTCAAACTTCCACTTGAGCCAGGTTGGAGACCTGCGGACCTCGTTGGCCTTCGCATCGTGGATGTTCGTGAGGCACGGTGGCTCCCAGTCCACGGACGGGACCTGACTGACTTCCTGAAGCGTTCATGGACGTCTTCGACTTGAGGGACTTACGAGTCCCACTGGAGGTCTTTTACTAGGTGGATACAGGACACTCGCCAGACAGTTAGCTCTCCTTCCCTCGTACTACACTACTTGTTTCACCTCTTCCGTACACGTCGCTTTCAAGTCAACACTATACGTAACCACTTGTCTGCCATCCGGGAGGTCTTTGAGTCCGTCACTGGGCTGGTCGTTCCGCCGAAGGAGCTGGATTCCTTCATGAAGGCTGCCTTCAGGGAACGACCGCCTCCGCGCCAGATCCCTCCTCAGTGGGATCTGGGCGAGCTCTGGACCTTCTGGCTTCACACACATATACACGGGACACTACACCGGTTCGGTTGCTGGAGAGTACACTCTTCCTTGTCGCTCTGGCCACTGGGGATAGGGTGTCTCAACTAGCAGCCATGTCACGGTCCCAGGAATGCATGCGATTCTCCCCGTCCTTGAATGTCGTCACGTTAGCCCCCTCCCCTCATTTTGTTGCCAAGAATGAGAGAGAGACCCACGTTTTCAAGCCTTTCACCATCCAGGCTTTAAAGCGTGGGCATACTCACCATGTGTTGTGCCCGGTGCAAGCCTTGCACTCCTATGTTGAGTCTGTGGCGCCGACTTTGGGTACTGCTGTGTGGGTGTCTCCTCGGACTGGTGGTAGGCTCTCGAAGGTGCAGATAGGACGCCACATTTGTCGGGTCATTCGTGCCAGTAACCCTGATTGTAGGGGTTCTGCGCACGATGTGCGATCCTTTGCTGCCTCCTTACGGTTCCTGCAAAGTCGATCATTGCCTGACATCGCCTCGGCGGGTTTGTGGTCTTCTGTCAATACCTTCGTCTCCTCCTACCTCTCCATGTCCATTGTTAGACCCCCTCGGCCTGTGATAGCTCTCGGGAGTCGTGTTTCCTAGAGCTCTGGCGAAGATGCCTGGTCTTCCCCCCTTGTCACTCTTTCTTTTACTTTGTTTTATTTGGAAAAGGGGGGGGGGGGGAGTACGGGTTTGCAACACTTTATTGCAAGTTTGGGATTATGTTTTATGTATACAGTACATAAGTGTTTTTGCCAAATTGAAAATTGTGTTCTATTATTGTGTTCAATGTTTTTGTTGGTTTTGGAAGAAAAGGGATTTTGGGTACAGTACTTTTTGGTTTAAGACAAGTCTATGTTTTTGCATTACTATGAATGACGGGCACGTGTTAAAACTGTTCTTTTTAGCTACTCCTCAGTTTTTCACTCTTTTTATTAACACCTTATTGGCGGGCTAGGCGGTTTATTTATATGTACCGCCCAGCGGGGTGTTTTTAGCCAAAATAGGGCTGTTTACGTGATCATTTTCATGCCTAAATAAGACCCAGAGCGTAAAACAAGTATCTATCCCTGAAAGGGCATAAACAGAGCTTTCCAATGACACCATAACGATCCTTTTATGATGGCTAGTTTTCTTGCAACAACCGCGCAACGCGAGTGCAAAAAGCATGTAATTCGGCACTTTCCCCATACAATTCTGTATATAGCGAGTGAGAGAGGGAGGGAGGAGGTGGGATTCGTGTCAGTAGGTTCGCCGCGGTGGTCTGGAGCAGTCATACGCTCGCTACTCTCCTGCCACCACTTGTCTCTCTCTCTCTCAGCAACATTACGTGCTAAAATTGCCACACGACCTATGTCGAGCGCCGCCAGATAGTCCAGATTTATTATACTCGACTTATGTTGCGCGCCGACACTTAGGGGTTAAATTCTCTTGTTTAAATTGTGTTTCTTTGTCATTCATAATTTTGTTTTATGCATTGTTTTTTTTGGTATGTTGGGCTTGGATGTCCTCCTCCTATTTGTTATGCAGCCTTGACGTTGGATTTGCCAAGACTACTAACAAATTGGGAGGTTTGACGTACCTCCCAACCTACCAAATAGGAAAACCTACTATTTGGTAGTAGTCTTGGAAAATCCAACGTACATAATACCCTCCCTCACGCCGGACCCCTGCCCATCCGCGTTCTTCTGCTGACGTGAGATGTGATGACAAAAGAGGGTCGCTCATGCGCACGTTCGACAGGGATCTGCACATGACGGAACACGGGATGGGCCTTGAGCGGTAACTAAGGTAAACCCCTTTTCTTCTCTTCTATGCTTTTTTCACCTTCGGTGGTAGTTTTGGTTAATGTACAACGTCTCCTAGAGCAAGATAAGGAGTAGACTCTAGACGTTTTCTTTTTAACCGCGGTTGGAATGACGACATAGCAGTCAAAATAGACAAGTCGTCATTGCAATTAGGTTGTTGTTGTTGTTCCCCAAGCTGCCTGGCCGAACAGCCCCAAGGCCCCGAGCAATTCCAAGGCCATAACCGAGTGCCCCCACAGAACCCTCCCCGCCGGCCACAATAAAGCCTGGGTGACCGAAGCCACTCCATGGCGGGGAGCTAAGGAGGGTGCGGAAACGCCCGAGAAACCAAAGCCCCACCCAGGGCCCTGTGCCCTTCAGCAATTATGAAGAGAAAGTTGAGAGGCAAGGGAAAAATGTGACGCTTTGGCTTCCAATCTTGGTAGATTGGGAGGTCAATCCACGGAAGAGACGCCGTCACTTGAGATCTAGAAAATATATAAGTTAAAGGAACAGTCAGAGTAAGCTATGGGTATGGCAGAGATTGCTCAGCTCTCACTCTGATAGACCAGCCCATCACCACAATTAGGTTAATAGCCTTGACGTTGGATTTTCCAAGACTACTACCAAATAGTAGGTTTTCCTATTTGGTAGGTTGGGAGGTACGTCAAACCTCCCATACTAGTGTGCCACAGCCCTCAACACACCGCAGAGCATTATTTCATGCGGAGAAGCCCTCGGCTCGCCGCAAAAGGAGCCCAACTCCCGAGGCCGAGGCTCCCAGTGTTGAAGCTCCCGCAGCCTCCCGCGCCCCATGCCACCGACGCCCAGTCACTTCGGAACCAGAATTGTCTCCTGAAGAGGATACTGACGACCCCAACATTGCCCCAGATGACCTGACGTCGCCTGAGGAGGAAGAGGAACAGGAGGAAGTCCCGGCAAGACAAGTGAGAGGGCGAGGTCGTGGACGTGGTCAGGCTGCCGACGCCGCTGCCCCTGGGCGTGGGTGTCCGCGTGGCCAAGGGCGTGTGCCAGGGCGTGTGCCAGGGCGTGTGCCTGCTGCACCTGCACGAGGATCAGCATCAGACCTGTTTGTGTGGACAGATGGGGCTGATTTTGAGCCAGATTGTCCTGCCTTTGACGAGGTATAGATGGGGTCCGGGGTGTCACCAACATTTCTCTGTGGCCCCGATGCTACCCCCAGTGAAATTTTCTGTGGCTTCTATGACGATGAAGTCATGGAATACCTCGTCGAGGAGACCAACAACCATCATGAGATCTGTGCCAACTTTCTTGGCAGGAAGACCAGTGCCAAGATGGTGGCATGGAGAGCTGTCACTGTGGCAGAACTATATGTGTTCTTGGCACTCACAATGCTGATGGCACATATCAGGAAGCACGCTCTGGCAGACTACTGGATCGCTGGCGACATCATAACGACTCCAGCATTTGGCAAGTACATGTCCTGGGACAGGTACTTCGACATCCTCTCCTATCTCCACCTGACAAACAACATGGCAGTCCACCTTCCTGACTCATTATGGAAGATCAGGAAGCTGTATGACATGATACATCATCGGTTCACCACCTACATGATTCCTTTCCAGAAGATGTGCCTCGACGAGTCTCTGGTCCTGTTCCATGGTAGGCTGCACTTCCGACAGTATATCCCGTCCAAGAGACACCGCTTCGGCATCAAGCTCTTCGTCCTCTGTGACTGTTTGATGGGGTATGTGCTGGACTTTGTGGTCTACAGCGGCAAGGGTGGAGAAATTGTGACTGACCCCCTCATTGGTTTTGGTGGCGCTGTAGTGAAGAAGATGATGGAGAGGCACTTCAATAAAAACCACATCCTCTACACCGATAATTACTACACGTCGCCTCTCCTGACCAAGTACCTCCATGACCGCAACTGTCGGCACAGTCAAGGCCAAGAGGAAGGGCATGCCAGGCTACCCAACCAAGACGAAGAAGGCGGACATCTTCCATAAGAAGAGTGGCCCCATCCTCTCCATCCACTGGCATGACCAGCGCAAGGTCAACCTCCTCAGCACATGCCACAAGGCCCAGATGGTCGCCACAGGGAAGGTGGACCGAAGAACCAAGAACCCCGTCCAGAAACCAGCTGCTGTCCTGGACTACAACATCAATATGCGCCTCGTCGACAAGTCTGACATGCAGATGGGCTTCATCGACTGCCTGCGAACATCTTGCAGGTGGTACAAGAAGTTTATCCTGCATACGGTAGATATGTCGGTCCTCAATGCCTACAACATCTACCGTCTGAGGACTCCAGGAGCCAAGAAGTACAAGTCCCTGCGGAAGTTCCACAAGCAGGTGCTACTTGAGCTCCTGGCTAAACATGCGGGTACACCAGGGAGGCCACTACAAGGACCAGGCCAGCTGGACAGAACGGGGTGTGCTGACTTTTTCAGGAAGCAGCAGCTCAACGCCCTTCCTTTCCAGGGTCCTCATAGTAAGTCAAGAGTGCAGAAGAGGTGCCATGTGTGCAGCCACACAACTCGCAGACCCCGCAAACCCACAAAAACCACTTGGGAATGCCTCGAGTGTCAAGTTGGACTGTGTGCTGGCACCTGCTTCAACGACTTCCACACTCTAACAAACTTTTGAAGTGGAAGTGACACCAGTGAAAGTGACACTCAACTATTAGGCTAATAATAATAATATAACTAAGTATAAGTGAAAAGGACACATATGTCATAATAAGTGCCTTCAATAACAATATGAACAAGTAAAAGTGACAGTATAATAATAATAACACTATGTATAAGTGAAAGAGACACACACAAGTAATAATAAGTGCCTTCATAACAATATGAACAAGTGACAGTGACACTATATATGTTATTAGCTTACCTAACAATACATAACAGTGAAAATGACACTATCAATTATCAAAGTCAAGTGAAAGTGACACTATAATCATAATAATAATAATAATAAAACTAAGTAATAAGTGACAGAGACACAAATAACTTTATGTAAATAACTTTATTGAGTGAAAATAACATAATAACTATAATAAATGACATAATAAACTATAAAACACTATAAAATCGCTTCCCGGCATAATTGCGGGTGGAGCGACGAGTGCAACTGGGCGTCGTAGCCGGGGCCGCGGTTGAGTGTTCGGACGAGCCGAGGTAAATACGCGGCAAAGTTACCTCCACTTCCATCACCATCACTCCGGAACCAGTTGAGCTAGAGAGCTCTACTCAATGCCATTCTACGCGGCAAGGTAAGGCGCCCATTTCTATATATGTTTGATTAATGTAGGTAATATATTAACCCTTCCTGCCTGGTTGTCATTTTAAAATGACACCACGAAATAAGGGCAGGTGCCCGGGTGTCCTTTCAGGACTTTTAACCCTTCCTACCCGGGCAGTCTTAGCTAAGGACGGTCGCCCGTACCCGGGCGAAATGGCTGAAAAACGTCTAGGCCTAGGCTACCGTATTTATGTTTATTTTCACTGCTAGAACTTTCCCACTCATCTATAATCGTAGTGCGGTTTTCAATCTGTATTTTGGTGTTGAGTAGAGCTCTGTAAGTCAACTGGTTCAGTTGTGATGACAATTTCAGTGGAGCAAATATTGCAGAGATGTTGCCAATATGGGGGCTTTTCAGACACTAATTTCGTCTTACGTCAGAACAATAACATTGAAGAGTCTTCTCCTTCTTGTTTTCGGAGGTGCGGTGACGCAACACTTGGGTTTGTTGACATACGTCGTACGCACGGCGTTCAGACCAAGCTTAATTAGGCTATTAAGCTGCCGCCTTAGGTAAGGCAGACCGGGTAGCGGCCCTTATTCCGAGCTGTCCTTACCTAAGGCAGCCCGGGTAATAATAATAATAAGCATGTTACTTATTTCTCATAAGCGCCAATTTTTCCGAAGAATTCACTAGCGCTCGAAAAGAGAAAGAAAAAAGAACAAAAATCAATGCATCAAAAGAAGGCTCATATACAACACACATTTAACAATCACTAGCAGTGGCAAAATAGCCTAAACTCTATAGCCATCTGTCATGACACCTCTCTCAAGATCATAGCTTCTCTCAAAGAGAAAAGTCTTAAGTTGTCTCTTGAAGCATTCAACAGAACTCAGTTGTCTCATGGACAGCGGCAACCTGTTATACAACCTCGGAGCCATGTAGGAGAATGACCTCTCAAAGAAAGAAGACTGCTGGAAAGCCCTTGGTTCATCAAGACGAAAAGGGTAGGAAGGGTTAAGCTTGAAAGCCTATTCAGCTTGGTCTGAATGCCGTGCGTCCGACACATGTAAACAAAGCCGATCGTTGCGTCACCGCACCTCCGAAAACAAGAAGGAGAAGACTCGTTTGTTATTGTATGTCTGTATGTCGTTGTTTCAGTAGTGAAAAGATCGTCGTATTGCTAACATCACCTGAAAATGCTCTCCACTGAAATCGTCATCACAACTGAACCAGTTGACTTAGAGAGCTCTACTCAACGCCAGTCTACAGATTGGAAACCGCACTACATTTATAGATGCGTGGGAAATTTCTAGCAGTTAAAATTAACTAAAATACGGAAGCCTAGGCCTAGACGTTTTTCGGCCAGATCGCCCGGGTAGCCCACCCTGTCCTTTGGAGATGCAGCCCGGGCCAGGAGGGTTAAGCGAGATTAGCCTTAGTTTACTTTTGTTGATATTCGGCCAGATCGCCCGGATACGAGCTCCGTCCTTTGGAGAGACAGCCCGGGCCAGGAGGGTTAAGCCTAATAATTCCGGTAGAGCATATAAACCATTGCTATACATGTCATTAATGGCTGAAATGTATTATAAGGGAGAACAAAATATAATGCTAAAATACACACCACAGCTAGCCTAGCAGTGCGATCTTAATGGGTGATGGCAAAGTAACAAAGATTAATATTTTTTCGCATAGGCTACTGTAGGTTTAAACTTCCGGAAATTAATGGGTAATAAAAACGATAATTTCCTATTTTAACTTTGTATTTTTGGTTTAGTCTACAGGTGCTCAAAAATCAATTTTCTTTAGAAGGCCATAGGGCCTACACAGGGCCTATACTAAATTTTTACCTAAAATCCTGCGGACGCCCTTGATTGGTACTTTCCTGTTATCGACACTCAAAGCTGAAGATTGCAGAGTAAACACCATAGAACTTCATCCCATCAATTTTTTATAGATTTAATACCCAATCAGCGTGGGTGAGGGGGCAGCCCCCACCCATAATACTAGGATATGTTAGGTAAGGTGTTAGGTTAGGCTCATGTCGGTCAATATTTACGAGCCGCACCACAGCTGGCATCTCATTTCGGTAAAATTCAAGACAGCTAGAGCCGCCTTATTTACCAAGTTTTCTGTACAGTATATATTTTTCAAGGAATAGGCCTATAGGGTAAAACACCGATAAAGGTACTCTGGTCTCTCCTACCGTAATTGGGTACCGCCAACTTCAGCTGGGTGTTATTCAGCTGGGTGTTATTCTGTTGTTGTTTTTCGGCTTTTGTATACATGCCAGCTGGACTCGCACACTCTCACTCGTCACTTTAAAGGTAAAATATATCATATTTAAGCATTTCCATAGGGCCTACAAGTTATTAAGTGAATATATGTGCGAGGCAGAACAAGATTCGCCGATTCGCGGTGCGGACAAGGTCTATAACTTTCTTAATATTCATAAAAGTAGATCACCTGCACTCAAAATGGCGTTTGCTATCGAACTAGGGGTGATCAGCTGACCATGTGTTAGATTCCAGATTTATGATAAACAGCCTGTGGCAAAAGACAGATTTTTATAAAAACGTACGCGATTTTTGCGGTCGGTCAATAAAGGTACCATTGTTTTGGGTGGCCTGATGCTACCTTTATCACATAAATCTACCTCTTATATGTTATATTCTATATACAGTCCTCCCTCGGGTAGCGCGGCTTTGGACAGTGCGGTTTTGCTCTAACACGGGTACCCCAAATGTGCCGAGTCAGCATCTAACACGCTTTGTTTATGTAGCACTCGTGGTGGGTGGCGGCTGGTCGGCATCTCTCGGCATCTGTCGGCCTGTGACGGCAGACTCATCAGACCCGTATATACCGGCGTGTATAAGACACATTTATAAACCTCCAAAACCATGGATGGCCTTATACTACGAATATACTTTCAATGCAAGTTAATTTGAAACACCGAGATTCGTCAGCTGATTTTCCGTGTGTTATTGTTGAGTCAGTTTGTGTGTGTGTGTGTTGTTCTTGTGTGGTTATGTCTAAACCCGAGTTATTTCTGTATGCAATAAAATGTTATTATAATTTACTCTATGGAATTGAATTTCATTTTACCAAATAATATTTATAATAGTAAAAGCCAAAGAAAAATACATTAAACTATAACTCTAATGAAGGCGGTAGATTGTTGGCAAGTTTAGCCAAGCTGCCACCGCCTGCCTCTTACGCAGACGACATGTGGTTTGTTATTGTTGTACTACAGCTGAGCAGCATTGGTTTCGTGTCAAATAAATGGCATTTCATAATACCAATGGTCTTAATTGGATATATTATTGACCCCTAGTATGAAGGTATGTTGCCAACGTAATAATACTGACAAATAAATAGATAAATCGGGTGGTAAATGGGTCAAAAAGGGGACTTTGGGGAAGTGGCCAGAACCAATAGAATTAATCCCATAAGTTCTTTGCTTTGTGTAGCGCGTGTTTGCGTAGCACGGCGCGATCCCAGTACGATATACCCGCGCTACCCGAGGGAGGACTGTATTTCAAAGTAAGATATGGTCACCATCAGTGTATCAAGTTGAAGCCAAAGCCATTTTCCGAACTACGATGTCGAGTGGTAATTTTTTGTAATTACCTTGGAAATAATGGCTATAAATCACGAATTCTGCAATAAATATGTTATATTTATTTATTGACATGCTCTTATGTAGTTTTCGTATATAATCTAAGAATAGTGTAAGGGTTTTTAGAACTAACAGACCAGTCTTCCTCATTCAGTGAATAAAAATGGCGGACTTTCGGTCTCTCGTCATATTTCAGGCTAATATGGAGAATGTAGCTTCATTATCAGCACTTCCACACATGATTTACAATTGTGAATAACCAAACAGATAACCTCATCATCCTTAACGACATCCATCAACATACCCATATTCCTCACCAAGCCCTCTATAACCCATCATCTCCAGACATCACCTTTTGCTCCCCAGAACTCGCCCCCACAACATCCTGGAGGGTGGTCAGAACCTTAGGCTCTGACCACCTCCCGATCATTATCACCACCAAAACCAGACTCACCCCAGCTAACCACAAACACACATACACCAATTATAAAAGAGCTAACTGGGAAGCATTTACAAATGAGACAGAACAACACTTCACAACTCTAAACAGTACACCCATCACTAACATCAACAATGCTGTACACATACTCAATAAAACTATCCAAAACGCTGACAAGAAACACATTCCAAGAGGTAACAGAAAAAGACACAACCCCAACTTCACACCAGAAATTCAAAACCTCATCAGACAACGCGACACACTGAAACACTCCCCAGCACCCCACACACAGGACATCACACAACAAATTCAAGCACTCAACACCCAAACTAACAACAAAATACAAGAACAACAAAAACTAAATTGGAATAACTTCCTACAAACACTTGATCACAAAACAAACCCCAAAAAACTCTACAAAACACTAAACAGCATCACACTTTCCAACAGCAACACAACACAATCACATGCTGCAATCACAACAACAGACTCTACTCCTTCATGTAAACAACAAGCAAACACTCTCATCAATCACTTCTCACATGTCAGCCACCTAAAACCTCACAAAGACGACCGACGTGTCATCCGACGTAAGAGACAATTCCCCACAGACCCTGACTATACACCCTTCACCAATCACCAGACAAAGCATATCATCAACAATCTCAAGCACTCACCCACCTGTGGCCTAGACAACATAAGCAACATACACCTCAGACACCTGGGACCACAAGGCATACAAACACTCACTAACATATCAAACTACAGCTATTCACACAACACAATACCAGACATTTGGAAGCATGGTATCATCATCACATTCCCCAAACCCAACAAAGACCCCACGCTACCCTCCTCGCACCGCCCCATCACACTCCTTTGCTCCCCCTCCAAAGTCATGGAACGCCTAGTATTACAACTAATTACACCCGACCTACCCCTAGCTCCAACACAACATGGCTTTAGGCCACTGCACTCCACAAACTCTTCTCACAGACCTTACACAAAGAGCTTTCGACGGCATCAACTCAGCTAGACCACCACACAGATCACTATTAGCCACACTCGACATTAGTAAAGCCTTCGATGCCATCCCCCGCCACAACCTAACAAACAAAATCTACAACACAAACATGCACACAACACAAAAAGGTGGCTGGCCAACTTCCTAGCAGGCAGATGTGCACACGTATCTTTTGCCGGTCAGTCATCTAAAATCAGAAACTTTCCAAACGGAGTCCCACAAGGATCCGTCCTATCGCCCGCACTCTTCAATCTGTACATGCACGATATAACTACACCCAATACTCCCCAAATAAACTTAGCCTCCTATGCAGATGACATAACACTCACATGCACACACCATGACCCAAAAAGAGCAACAGATCTCCTTCAACCCTATCTCAACACACTACATGGCTGGTGCACTACAAACAGACTTAATCTAGCCCCAGCCAAATCCACCGCAACCCTGCTCACAAGCTGGACAGGTGAACACGAATACATCCCTCAACTCACCATAAACAACACACCCCTAACACATACACACACACCCAAAATCCTAGGAGTAACATATGATACTCATATGACATTCAAACAGCACACCACAAACATTAAAAAGAAACTGACACCCAGACTTAACGCCCTCAGGTCACTTGCTCACACAAAATTTGGACACAACAAAGAAACTACCACCACAGTATATAAACAATACATAAGATCAGTAATGGAATACGCAAACCCAGCCTGGGCTTCTAACCTAGCTGAAACACATCATAAGACCTTACAGACTATTCAAAACAAAGCCCTGAAGATCATTACAGGCTGCACAGCTACTGCACCCACAGATCATCTACATCAAGAAACCAAAATCCTCAAAGTCAAAGACCATCTGGACATGAGAGGCACTCAATTCCTGGCAGCAGCCTCCACGAACCAAGACCACCCACTAAACTACATGGCAACACACCCACAGACACCAAGAAATATCAAAACAACACCCAGCACACGGTATCACACACAATTATTGTCCTCTCTCCCTCCCTGCCCACCCCGAACCAACTTCCAGAAGCACATCCATACTCATATCTCTCGCCAATCCATCCACTCACTCACAGACAACACGCAGCTGCATGCACGACCTCCCGAAATCCATCCTTCCGAATCCTCCCTCCCTCGCGAGAAGAGTCCACCCGGCCAGGCTGAGATGCGGACACCATCCAGCTCTCCTGAGCTATCAGAAGAGACTGGATGACTCCGTTGTCGACGCCTGCCCGGGATGTAACACAGCACCCCATACCATTAAACACATCATCGAAGACTGCATTTCACACAACCACTTACGCCAACAACACAACCTACACTCAATGAGAGCTCTGTGGGAAAGCCCGATTGTGGCCATGGCCTTCCTCAGGGACTCGGGGCTGTTCGGCCAGGCAGCTTAGGGAACAACAACAACAACTGAACATCTTGTATGACGAGGATCTCATTAAATTGGTGAAAATAGGATAATATTGAGACAATTCGGATGGCCTTAACCCTTAATTGGCGGCGCGCAACTTATGTCGTGTGAAATAAATATGTACTATGTGGCGGTTCACAACTTATGTCGAGTGCCATTTTCACCACGTAATGTTGCTGAGAGAGAGAGCTGAGCGGTGTGAGGAGCGTAGCAACTCTATGACCGTCCCCCACCACCGCGGTGGACCAACTGAACTGTATTCTAACTTCCTCCCCCTCTTCTCACTCGCTACACAGGGAATTATGTAGGGAAATTACCTAATTACAGGGTTTTTGCACTCGTGTTGCACGATCGTTGCAAGAGAACCAGTGGTCGTACAAGGATGGTTCGGGTGTCATTGGAAAGCTCTGTTTATGCCCTTTCAGGGATATATACTTGTTTTACGCTCTGGGTCTTATTTAGGCATGAAAATGATCACGTAAACAACCCTATTTAGGGTAAAAACACCCCGCTGGGCGCTACGGTCAAATAGACCGCCTAGCCCGCCAATAAGGTGTTAAATCGACTTTGGTAAGTATTCAAATTACATATTATTATGTGGCCTAGGTACGAAATATGCATATACAGAATATGCAAAGCTGAAGGCTTTCTGAATCATATGTAGGGGGTATAAGAAAGATATGAATTAAATTACCAACGTTATAGGGTGGTACCAACATCCGGTAAACCCAGAACTATCCTCCATCCACCGATAAATTCGCCGTTTCGTGCCAACTTCACGAAGGTTCACCATGTTATTACATGGCTGCCGTAAGCCAATTTTAGTGTTTTAAATGACTTATGAATAGCTTAGAGTGTGCTCTTTATGAATAGGCGTATACCAATGAAAGTTATATACAGAAAGCTTTTACATGCGCAATGTGCAAATTAAAATTGGTACTTTAATTAACCCGGGAACTGCGGGGAGACTCTTAAGAGTTCCCCCGGCGGACTGCGGGGAGACTCTTAACCTGACAAGCGCGATATAGACGTAGGTGCTAGGGTAGTTATTTGTGCATTTCTAGCCCTGGATTCTGACAGAATTCGTTATATTTACAATATAAACCATTATTTGTTTTCGGTATGCTTTTATTTTACATATATGATGTATATATGAACCTTCAAGAGTGCTAAAATAAGTGGGAAAAGCATTTGGGTGGTGAAAAACGAAGATATTGGCCACCCGGTCATAATCTCAGGCGAGAGAGAGACAGGCAGCCTTCCCCTCTCGCTGTCTGGGAGTCAACTGAGAAGAGCGGGGCGGTGTGTGCCGGTGTCTGGGTGTTGCATAACGATCTTTTATGCAACCCACTTGTGCTACATTATCGCGGGAGAGAAAATAACCGATAAATGATGATAATAAGAGGAAAAATAGGTGATAATTGAGGAGGGGAGGGAGGGGGGAATAAGGTGGGGAAGGAGGGGAGGGGGGTGGGTGAGATTTACATGGATGAGTACTGGAGGGGAATTATCTCACCTAGAGACAAATTCCTTTGTTTTGATAGGCCCTTTTTTTTTATGGAAGGCTTTTTTTATGGTCCTGCTTCCGTGAGGCCTATCGCGTTCCCTATAGGAAGCCTTCCGTGAGGCCTATCGCGCTTGCCGGGTTAAGAGTGAGTGAAAAAAAAAATCAACTTTTGACATCGAAAAAAAAAAAAAAAAAAAAAAAATTGGCCCCAGGGCCATGCAAAATATCACTCCTCTACCTCCCCCACTTTCCTCCTCTCCTTCAGTTATCACCTATTTTTCCTGTTATTCCCTTATTCTGAGGCATATTTTCGTGCTAACATTAGAAATCCGGTTGGAGGGTGTGGTCATCACTGATAGCAAGCGAATGCAAGAGAGAGAGAGAGAGTATCGATCGACTGTGTCTCAGTGGCCTTGGGGGAAATTGGCGGGAAAGCAGCTTGCCTCACCCATACATTATACAACTCGCGGGCTATATCTCCGATTTTGACCTTCCAAACGCTGTTTTCACTCGTTTTATTGTTGTTTCAGGTTAATACCTTTATAATCAACCCATAATAGGCGCATGTGGATAAGTATTAATGCTATTAATGGCACAATGAATATTTTAGTGACGGAAACACCTCAAATACGTCCGCACAGGGGGACGTTTCCAATTACCCCCATGCGCACTTGTTAGGTTAACCGACGGTTGGGCGGGTGCCCAACCCCGAAAGGGGTTGAAATAGGGGAGCTATCCCCCCGCCAAAGGCGGATTTCTAGGGCCTTTCCTAGCTGATGATGAGAGGATTGGGTTCTAGTCATATGGTGATGGGCTGGTCTATCAGAGTGAGAACTGAGCGATCTCTGCCATACCCATAGCTTACTCCGACTGTTCCTTTTACTTATGTATTTCCTAGATCTCAAGTGACGGCGTCTTTTCCGTGGATTGACCTCCCAATCTACCAAGATTGGAAGCCAAAGCGTCACATTTTTCCTTTGCCCCTCAACTTTCTCTTCATAATTGCTGAGGAGCACAGGGCCCTGGGTGGGACTTTGGTTTCCCGGGCGTTTCCGCACCCTCCTCAGCTCCCCGCCATGGAGTGGCTTCGGTCACCCAGGCTTTATTGTGGTAGGCAGAGAGGGTTCTGTGGGGGTGCTCAGTTATGGCCTTGGCCTTGCTCGGGGCCATGGGGCTGTTCGGCCAGGCAGCTTGGGGAACAACAACAACAACCGACGGTACCTTTATCGGTGTTTTATTGTTGTTTTTCATGGTTGGAGTGGATGATTTGCATTAACTTACCCATTATTCATTAATCTGAAGAACGACATCAAATGGCGCCATTTATTGGGTGAATCGCGCTTTTACAGTAGGTAAGGGAAATTGTGGGGTAAATTGGTTACACGGGTTGAGGGGGGGCAACCCCTTGATTTATTGTCATTCTCATATATGTAGATCAGGAAGGGGGCAAAAACAGGTTGCCGGTATTTCGTTTTTGTGAGTAACGCTCACGCCATTTATTGGGTGAATCGCACCCACCCCATCGTTCAAAACAAGGAGAGTCAAATCGAAGGATTCATTGTGCGCAATGCTTTGTTTACGGTCGGGACTTATTATTTTGGTGCTATTTTTCGATGTAATCGGGTTTTTTCAAATGTCGATAACAAAATTCCTCCAAGCGGACTATAATGAGAAAAATATGGTGAGTCTATAGGTCCCTATTTTCCCTTATAAATTATTTCTAATAGGGCGGCGAAAGAGGTCTTGAATATTATCCTCATTTGTAATGGTAGTTTTGGGTTCCTATCATTTTATGCTTCATTGCTATATAACTTTAGGGTGCCAGTGACTTCGGCCCAGTGATCTCGGACCACTATCCTCGTTGACCTCGGCTCATTTTGGTGACTTCGAACCAATATATTTTTGGTCCGAAGTCACCGATCTTAAACTACCGCTTTCTTGCGAGATTCGGCAATAGGCAAACAAAGGGGAACTTATTATTGCTGTATTATTCCTCCTCCACACCAATTCCTTCTCTATTTATAAAGGATGTCGGGATTTATTGATAAAGTTCAAGTGAACTTATACGCTCGGTGCATGCAGCGCATACTATCGCGTGTGTGTTTGTGTGTATGTATAGTCTTAACCATAGAAAAATTGTATATATCTCTTGGTGTATTTTGGAACTGTTCATTATGGATTTGTGTAGGCTAGGCTATATATAGTCATACTTCAGCCTGGTTCACATTTGTGTAGGCTAGGCTATATATAGTCTTACTTCAGCCTGGTTCACATTTGTGTAGGCTAGGCTATATATAGTCTTACTTCAGCCTGGTTCACATTTGTGTAGGCTAGGCTATATATAGTCTTACTTCAGCCTGGTTCACATTTGTGTAGGCTAGGCTATATATAGTCTTACTTCAGCCTGGTTCACATTTGTGTAGGCTAGGCTATATATAGTCTTACTTCAGCCTGGTTCACATTTGTGTAGGGTAGGCTATATTATAGGTTTGACTCCTGTAAGGAGATAAAGAAAACCTAATATTTAGTAGTGGCCCCGTAATCATTGACGAACATGCCTATTACATAAGGCATCCTCTTCAAACACTAATCCGCCGTCGTTTGAATCTACCGCGCAGAGCATTTAAAAAACTGAGGAGCCTTCATCATGAGCGCACGCGACCTCACTCATGGCTTCAGTCATTATGAATTGGGTTCTCACTACGAAAAAACTTCGTAAAAAATAAAAACAAAAAGAAAATAAGAATAACTATCTAATAAGCTTTCCATCATATCGTGGATGTACTTGTGTGGATCTTTGACCAGACGCTACTGCAGGCGTCATTCTTCCTTCACTGACATATCAAGTAAACCAAAACCCTGAATACATCAACGAATGGGAAGGGGATGGTCGGGAGGGCCCCAGTCGTCAATGATTACGGGGCCACTACTAAATATTAGGTTTTCTTTATCTCCTTACAGGAGTCAAACCTATAATTTATTAGTGGCCCCTCCATCATTGACGAACATGCCTGATTTCTAAGACTGGAGGGGGACATTCGTAATCATATCATAACTCTAGAAAAGCAGATAATCAAACAACCACATAGTATTCTTACTCTTGTAAAAAAGAGATATTCGGGTGCATAAACTTTATACAGCCTAAATCTTCAAAAAGGGGTACAAGCAGGAGCGTGCTTCAAAGAAGCCTGCTTGAAAAAGGGTTAACTCTGAGACTCTGTACACAGATCTGCTAGTTAAGAAGGCACCCCACTTAAAGTAAGTGGTGAAAACTAAAAACTTATAAGTTTACATGTGCACATATAAACCCCATTAACTAGTGGATATATTCCTAAAAATATAACCAAACATAAATGAATTCTTGTACATTCATAGAAGTACTGAACTCGTGTACTTATGGAGAAGTAAATACTTCAAAAGTAAAAGTCGTAGTTGCAACTACCGAGATTTCTCAAAAATCTATTGCTTCACAGCCAAAGCTACTTACAACAAGAATTGTTGTAACACTACTATTGGCCTTTAGCACAATTTCCTGCAATAAATACTACAGAGAAATTTTATAAAACAATGCCTACAAACAGTATCCCAGCTCGTATGTTCCGAACACATACTCCGGAGGGGTCTAGGGTGTCCTATGTCACACTGACTGCACCCTCCCCCCCCCTTTTTCTTGAAATTAAACAAAACGTGACTAAAAGGGCCACCTAGACCCTCTGCCGTAAAGCTATACATGGCAAGGAAGGTTTGTCCACAGCTACTGAAAGGTATCGCGTCAAAAAACTCCTGATTAGAGGCCCACAACTGTGTGGACTTAATAACTTCCACCGAAAGATTATTAAGGAAACGTAAAGAGGCTGTCCCCTTGCGTAAATCGTGGGTCTTACCCACAACGCCGGGATTCTTCTCTTTAAAGTCCTTGACCAAGAGAGAAGCCAGTGTACGCTCCATCAAGCGTTCACCCGGACTTGCGACCCATAAAGCACCCTGGTGATTTAGAGGTGCCACTCTTAAATATTTGGTTAGAGCTTGCACTGGGCAAAAAAGATGGTGCACCTTTCCCCTTATTAACGCCGGCACCGTGAACTCTGAAACACGTGTTCACTGTGCTCATTCTTGGCTAAGAATCCTGGGGAAGGTGCAATGTGAATACACTCATGAAGCCTATCAAACCTGAGGCAAATAGGTGTGTTGCTCATCGCCGCCAGCTCAGATACTCTGTTCCCGGTAGCCAAAGCCATAAGGAATACTGCCCTTTTGTAAAATCTGCAGTCTTTGGTACATACGGGAACGAGAATAACTACGATGCTTTGTCCAGAGACCATGTAGGCCTGAGCTGACGGGGAGGTGGGCGGAGTTTAAAACCTGCCCTCATAAATCAATTTCAGATAAATGTTTCTGCATGAACAGATACATTAAATAATTAACAACCAACGCCACCGAGGGCACAGTTTGGTTTGTTCTAAGAATCCAAGACATAAAAGCTTGCCAATGCGATTGAAACTGTCGCTTTGTAGACTGGGTATATTGATTCGTGAATATCTTGGTCACGTCGCTACCATATGGTGCTAGCCACTTGGCCTCCTGAATGTCCATAATGAACAAGTCCGCGAGGTTTCTAGGTTGCCAATTGTGTTCTAAGTGGAACAACCCGACCGGGAGTGACACTGGGTGCGGGCACCACGTGTACAAATGCTGGTACCAAACTGCACCGGCCACAGGGGCGCGATTAGCGAGACTACGCCTCGCTAATCCTGTAGTTTGTTGACTACGTGGCACATTAGAGACGCGTCTGGCGGCGGAAAATAGATAAATGGAACTCAACCTGTTCTCGTCCGTCATCAGAGCGTCAGGTCCGCCCGCCGGCGTTATCGTCCGGCGGGTGAGGTACAGTGGGAGTTTGCAAGTCTTCTCAGATGCAAACAAATCCACTTGTGGATGGTCATGCTCCGCACACGCAAGAGCGCCCATTCCACTGAAGTGCTTTGTCTCTGAGACAGAGCGTCTGCCCAGACGTTTGCAACGCCTGGGAGATAAGATGCGTGAAGATGAATGTTCAGCCTGTTGGCTAGTATAAAAATCTTTTCTGACACGTTTAGCCACTTCCGAGATCTTATTGACCCTTGTTTCTGAATACAGTGAACCACATTCAGATTGTCCATTCTGAAGGCCACCGACTAGCCCCGTAAAGCAGAGCCGTGAGCCTGAAGGACAGAAAAGGGGACTAGTAAGTCTTTGACATTGATGTGGAAGATTTCTAAATGGGACCAAAACCTTTGACCCTGATGCCCGAGGTTTGACTAAAAGCCCAACCTATCGTGCCTGACGCATCCATGTCCACCCCTACCGACGGCGGAGGAGAGGTTCATGACATGACTGCGTGCAACCTTTCTCTCGTCGCCCAAACCGCTAGTAAGTTGTGTAATAACGTTGGGATAGGCCATACTATCCCCGCCGGTAATAGTGGGAAAAATTTGTTGCCCTCCAAGATTAAACGTTAGACTTTCAACCGGCCCAACTTCACAGTTAGCTGAACCCCGTTGAGAGAACCGACTAGAGATTCCCAAAGTTTCTGTGTCGTATTCAGACTGTGGAGAAACATAAACAGTTTTTTGCGAAATCTGTTTCGAGTGTCCACACTCTGACTCAGAGTGAGAGAAGCTGTGTCCTCGACCAGCCCTATCCCCTGAAATACTCGTGGGGGAACAAGGGTTTGACTTTTACTAAGTCGACCTTGAATCCTAGAGATATGAGATGGTTTAACGTAACGTAGACATGACTGATGCATAACTTTTCTGTTTCTGCCACCACCAGTTAGTCGCCCAGATACCACCAGACCCTGATCCCTTGTTCTAACAAGGGCATCAGGGCTTGCGGGGACCTTGCTTGAATGCTTGTGCCAAATTGAAAACAGTCTTCCAAACTGCTGGTGAAATCAAAGAAGGAATTAGAACTGGAGACAGAACTACTTGGCTTGCAATACGGTCAAGAAGTTTCTTCACTAAGAACATCCTCAGATCCTGCCTTGCTCGAACTGCCTCTAATAAGGCCGTCCGAATATCTCCTAAAGACTTGGATGGAAGTCTGGAGAAGCAAGCACCGGGAAAATTCAATGGCTTTCCTGACTTCCGCGGCTTCTATTGCCTGAGAAGAGCGTAACAGAGACTTTGTTACTTGCTGGGAACCATATATTGCGAAAACAGTTTAAACGCTTTTCCTCTTAACCTAAACTCGCGGTCTAGGTAAGCTGGGGAAGGCGTGCTAATGGCAGCCAAGCAGAGGGGACTCCGCCGGCACCAAAAACCGGAAGAGAGAACCAAGAATGGCGTTCTGGAGGGATTTGGTGGTAAGAATAAGTCATGGTTATAATAACTTGGAATGTCCTTAATATGAACATCCAAAACATTTCCGTAACATTGCTACCCCTGACTCATCAGGCCCGTAAAAAGAGGCATAGCTCCTGTTTTTTGACTGGCGCCTTGTCTAAAGGAGGGGGAGATATGTCTGATATGACTCGCACAGTGGAAGTAGTGAGAGCTGCTGTGCCTGGCACATTGGAAATTGGGTCTGACACAAGCGGATGGCTAGGTATTTTAGCTAAAGCAAAGGATGTAGCCAGAGGTCGCACATTCGTCGACATCGCGGGATCTCCCGTATCAGAAGGAGTTTCCGGCGTAGGGCCAAAGAACCTATTAAGTGCATTCAATAGTAGTCCATCAATCTCTTCCGCCGGTACATACCTAGCCGATGACGAACTCCGTGGAGATTCGACAGTACCCTGAGAGTCGCCTAGAAGGTGACTGGACTCTTCAACCTCCATCTCTGAGACCAGAGATCGTTGTTCTTCATCCGTTAAGTCTGGCTTATCATGGGAAGATCCCGCCGAAGCCGGGACCTCCACATGTTGCCATGTTAAAACTGGGGTAGAAGATGGTACATCGGCATCCCGTGGACGTCAGCACTAGTTGAGTCACAAAGGGATGTGTTCTGTCCTGCCAGGACTGTGAGTATCGCCATACACCTTGGCTGTGGCTGTCCCTCGCTTGCGAGCTCGGTATACTCTCTGAAAGAGAGCCCTGTAAAGGTTTATGATAATTAAAAGCTCCCATAGCTCATTAACACATTGAAAGCAGAGCTGGTGAGCAAAATCATAAAGTATACTAATTAATTTAATTTATATTTAATTGTATTAAAATAAATTACTATAAATAAACACAATATTATCCTAATATAATCATAGAAAATATATATGGTTATTATTATTCAGTGATTAAATTATTTCATTAACAAATAAAAATAATATAGGGATACCTGATCTTAACGGCGTTGAACATACAGCAATGAGAGGTTCAAGTGCCGACATGACAGAGACTGGGGGAAAACTACCCCGCCCCCGGGAACTACCTGGTCACCTGGTGCAACACCTGTACTCCGCCCTGGAAAGAGAATTTTCCGGGGATTAATGCTCATAGGGTTACACCCAAAAAATGGTAAAAAATATGTGTCACAAGACCGCCGGTCAACGAACCGTAGCACTCCACCACTACTTTTCGTTTTCCTTTAGTTTCATATTAAAGATTTCAGGATATATTTACCTGTCCAGAAGATTTTAAGCATATCTTTTGAATCCTCATAAAGATGAAGTATATCTTTATTAAAGATGAAGTCTTTCAAGTATCCCTTTACACTTGAAACATTAGTAAGATTCCGGCATCTTTTTATCCCATAAAAAGTCTAAGCCTATCCTAATCTCTAATCCGGCTTCTCCCAGAAGCCCTCATAGATCGCAGTCTTGAAGGCCGTGATACCCTATTGTATCAATCAATTGTTTGGCAAATGATCGCGAATTGCTAATCAGTTAATATAACCACCCAAAGGTATAACCGCCGGGTTTTATATGCAATGTCAAACCAATTGTACCTGCCCCAGACCTTTTTTGTAAAAAGGTCGCCAGGAGGGAAAGACTAAACAAACAAACAACATTGTTCCAATTGTTTATTAAGGATTTCAGCATATCTTTTACCTGTTCGAAAGAATTAAGCATAACTTCTGAATCCTCATAAAGATGAAACATATCTTTATTAAAGATGAAGTCCTTCAAGTATCCCTTTACACTTGAAACACTAGTAAGATTCAGGCATCTTTTTATCCCATAAAAAGTCTAAGCCTATCTTAATCTCTAATCCGGCTTCTGCCAGAAGCCCTCATAGATCGCCGTCTTGAAGGCCGTGATACCCTATTGTATCAATCAATTGTTTGGCAAATTATCGCGAATCGCAAATCCGTTAATATAACCACCCGAAGGTACAACCGCCGGGTTTTATATGCAATGTCAAACCAATTATACCTGCCCCAGACCTCTTGTAAAAAGGTCGCCGGGAGGGAAAGACCAAACAAAATAACTGTGTGGAGCCCCCCTCGCCGGGAATAACACAGGAAGCCTGATCCCAGGCTTGACCACAGAAAACGCAGTTTCTGATGAGGCCTCAAGCGACCAAACTCGTCGGGGTAACTTACCTGTTTTAGCCATCCTGACTAAAACTCGGTAAACAAAAACGGTGTTCTCGGAGCAATGAGAAAAAACGCCGGAAAGGTAACCCACACCAAACGAGACATAACAGGAGGGCGTAATGCATAAAGCAATGAATAACACAGGAAGCCTGATCCCAGGCTCGACCACAGAAAACGCAGTTTCTGATGAGCCCTCAAGCGACCAAACTCGTCGGGGTAACTTACCTATTTTAGCCATCCTGACTAAAACTCGGTAAACAAAAACGGTGTTCTCGGAGCAACGAGAAAAACGCCGGAAAGGTAACCCCCACCAAACGAGACATTTTAACACATTTTATACAAAGGGTGTGCGCAAAATTAGGGATACCTGAACAGGAGGGCGTAATGCATAAAGCAAAAACCGGGGCAAAGGTAGCCATGACAGAGACTGGAGGGAAACTTACTCCAGGTTCTGCATAGACCCGCCGGGACCCAGCTCAGGAAAAATAAAATTTCCAGGAATTAATGCTCATAAGGTTAACCCACTCATGTTCGCACACAGGTGTTAAATAACCCGCCGGGTAACGAGACGTAATACTCAACGACCACAGCTCGCTACGCGGTGGGGTTTCCTAAGTAAAGGATTTCAGAATATCTTAATTTGTCCAAAAGATTTATGAATACCCTCTGACATAATATATAAAGACCATCATGGCGTTTATAAGTGATTAAGTCTTTCCGGTGGTGTTTGTTTCCAGATTAAATTTTGGAAAAAACCCCCTAAAAAAGACGCCGGCCCCCGAATTATCTCGTAGATAAAAAACTGGGAAGCCTGACAAATATACGAGATCTAACTTCTGCCGAAGTATCTTTTTAGATCGCCGTATGTTGAAGGCGGCGATACAAAACGTATCCCTCAAATGTCTGGTTAACTAACTGAATTGTAAATTCGTTATTCTCATCCGTGCAAGAAGCACCCGCCGGGTGTGAATAATAGTTTAAAAAACGTTAACCCCAATTGTGCCGTAAAGCGCCGTATGTTGAAGGAGGCGATACACAAAGCATCCCTCAATTGTCTGGTCAACTATACTGAATTTTGCAAATTCGGTCATCCCACCCTTCCAGGTTGCACCCACCGGGTGAATTAAAGTTTAAAAGTTAACCCCAATTGTTCCTATCCCCACTTCTTTGAAACAGATCGCCGGGGAGGAAATACAACTACAGCATAGTTTTATATTGGCTTTGCAAAACCGAAAAAACTACAAACAACACGTGTCCGTATGAACACTGTTAGATGGGTACAGCCAACCCGCCGGGAATCAGAAGGAGCCTGAAACAGGCACCCCAGAGACGCAGACCTGGGGAGCCACAGACACCCACTCGCCGGGGAAACAAGCCTGTTTTAAACCACGCGTGGCCAAAACTTGGCAACCAGCCGGGGTTATCAAGGTGAAACCGAGAAAAACCCGCCGGAAAAAACCCACCCCGTCCAGATACCATCTGAACGCAAAACCGGACCGAGGCGTAGCTAAAACACAACTAACGCCGGGCCCAACATAGTCCGTGGAATTAGCCAAAACACAACTAACCCAGGACACATAAATAGTCCGTGGAATTAGCCAAACACAACTAAACCAGGATACACATGACACAGTAGTACATATTTAGAAAATAAATCAATAACACTTGTATATGTGATAAAGCTACGAGAGGCTGGCTAGGCCTAGGCAGACGGATAACAGTAACATGTCGGAATATAAACAAAAAGCACTGAATTATATCACAACAGGAACCACCGCCAACACACCACTGTAGCAAACACTTCCGGCAAAGGGAAGAACTGACTCGGGACCCAGAAAAAACTTCACTAAGTGAAGAAAAATACGCTGGGAACGACAGCAAAAATATGCTACCTCATCAGAAAGATAAAAGGAAGCAATAACGTGTAATGAAAGCCGCCTGCATCACAAAGCTAGCTAACTGTGAAAAAGTTCACCTGTCCACAACAGGACCACGAGGGTACATCCGAAATAGATGCCCCAAACATACGACCCAAAATACACTGCACTGCGGGCAACCAGCCCAGGACACTCCTGCTACGCATATCCTAACCTTACTCGATACATCCCGGAGTAAACAAATGAGAAAAAACTCACTAGGGACGCAACAAATGCGGAACCCGCGGAGCGTGGGGAGACAGGGCCGGGGGGTCTGAGAGCAGAGAAGGAAGAATGACGCCTGCAGTAGCGTCTGGTCAAAGACCCACACAAGTACATCCACGATATGATGGAAAGCTTATTAGATAGTTATTCTTATTTTCTTTTTCTTTTTATTTTTTACGAAGTTTTTTCGTAGTGAGAACCCAATTCATAATGACTGAAGCCATGAGTGAGGTCGCGTGCGCTCATGATGAAGGCTCCTCAGTTTTTTAAATGCTCTGCGCGGTAGATTCAAACTACGGCGGATTAGTGTTTGAAGAGGATGCCTTATGTAATAGGCATGTTCGTCAATGATGGAGGAGCCACTAATAAATATAGTCTTACTTCAGCCTGGTTCACATTTGTGTAGGCTAGGCTATATATAGTCTTACTTCAGCCTGGTTCACATTTGTGTAGGCTAGGCTATATATAGTCTTACTTCAGCCTGGTTCACATTTGTGTAGGCTAGGCTATATATAGTCTTACTTCAGCCTGGTTCACATTTCTCACAGATCCACTAATATTAAAAGAGCTTTCGACCTTCGTAAAGTACGGTGTAGCCTACCTTATAATGTAATTATTAAAACTTAAATGCTGCTTTTAACCCTTAACTCTTCCTACCCGGCCAGTCTTACCTAAGGACGGTCGCCCGTACCCGGGCGAAATGGCTGAAAAACGTCTAGGCCTAGGCTACCGTATTTATGTTTATTTTCACTGCTAGAACTTTCCCACTCATCTATAATCGTAGTGCGGTTTTCAATCTGTATTTTGGCGTTGAGTAGAGCTCTGTAAGTCAACTGGTTCAGTTGTGATGACAATTTTAGTGGAGCAAATATTGCAGAGATGTTGCCAATATGGGGGCTTTTCAGACACTAATTTCGTCTGACGTCAGAACAATAACATTGAAGTCTTCTCCTTCTTGTTTTCGGAGGTGCGGTGACGCAACGCTTGGGTTTGTTGACATACGTCGTACGCACGGCGTTCAGACCAAGCTTAATTAGGCTATTAAGCTGCCGTCTTAGGTAAGGACGGCCGGGTAGCGGCCCTTCTGCCGAGCTGTCATTAGGTAAGGCAGACCGGGTAGGAAGGGTTAAAGAGCGGCGCTCGACGAAAGTCGTACACCAATTTGAAGCAAGTTAGGAGCATTAATAAGGCTTTTAAAGGGTTAAAATCGAGTACAAATGGCCGGGAGTGCAGCAAGCCACACGTCCGACACCCAGGGCTTACCGCCACCCACTGACAGTGCATTATTATCTTTTAAAAGAAAAAACTCGTGGTCAAAGTGCTGGTAATGTTAGATTTTGGCCATTTTGGCCATTCAAAAAAGGGGATAATTTTGGTTTGGGTGTTTTTACTAAAAATATAGACGTGGAACCCCCTATTTTTTCATGCTGGGATGAAAGAGTAGTGTTTCAGCTACCTGCAGTAAAAATATGAAGAGGGCACCTTACCGGGTTAAGGAGTTACACATATTTTGAACTGCCAAACTTTGACCTTGATTTTCTCAGAAGTAAGAAATGGTGGTTGGTCCCCTTATGATTCGGAGGGCTTCATTTCTTTTCATGCAGATACTTGATTGATCATTCAAGAGGGCCTGAATATGCCCAAAATAGCCCAAAACACCCCGCTAGACAAGGGTTAAATTATAATACTCATTCTCTCATTGCAGTTCTTTAACCAACTAAATAGGAATTAGGGCAAGTTGCTTTATGGGAGTCTGCAGCTTATCAACTGACTATTCATGACATTAAACATAGCCTCATAGGCTAAAGGGAACAGCTATAGGCCTACTTAGAATAATGAAAAAGGGACTCATTATAATGAAACAATAGTATTATAGGTGGGGGCTGCCGCCCCCACACCCCCGCTTTGACTTAGATTTTTGGTGTATTTGTCTGTGTGAAGTGGATTTTTCAATTTGTTGATAACGAAAATCCTCCATGCGGACTATATGGAGAAAAATATGGCGAATCTATTGGTGCCTATTTTCCCTAATAAATTGTTTCTAATAAGGCGGATGTAGTGTCCTTGAAGATTATAAAAAAAAAAAATTCCGGTGGATAAAAATTAGGTTCAATGTTATTTTAATAACACAAATTTTGTTGATATGTTTGAAGATAAATATTGAATCTATATGCTCTAAAGATCATAAGAAAATTTGTTTTAACCCTCGGCAAAACTTATGGTACTAAAATTTAATTTTCGTAACAAGGTTGTCAATACGGTACTTTCTCGTTATCAATGTACAATCAAAGTTGAAGATTGCAGAGTAAACACCGTAGATTTCATCGACTTATCTTTCACCTTGTCTTGTATTATAATGTAAAACTTGCAAAATAAACAAACCAAAACGTATACGAACACAGTAAAAAGACAAAATAACTAATCAAAATAGTTATGTGGAAACAACGCTTAACCCGGCAAGTGCGGGAAGACTCATAAGATCCTGGGCCTAAAAAAAATCCATTTAACCCTCCTGGCCCGGGCTAGCTCTCCTAATGACAGTGCGGCGTATCCGGGCGATCTGGCCGAAAAACGTCTAGGCCTAGGCTACCGTATTTTGGTTAATTTTAACTGCTAGAAATTTCCCACGCATCTATAAATGTAGTGCGGTTTCCAATCTGTACACTGGCATTGAGTAGAGCTCTCTAAGTCAACTGGTTCAGTTGTGATGACGATTTTAGTGGAGAGCATTTTCAGGCGATGTTAGCAATATGACGATCTTTTCACTACTGAAACAACGACATACAGACATACAATAACAAAAGAATCTTCTCCTTCTTGTTTTCGGAGGTGCGGTGACGCAACGATCGGCTTTGTTTACATGCGTCGGACGCACGGCGTTCAGACCAAGCTGAATAGGCTTGAAAGCTTACTATCTCCTGAAAGGACACCCGGGTACCTGCCCTTATTTCGTGGTGTCATATTAAAATGACACCCGGGCCAGAAGGGTTATAAAAACACCCTCCAATTTTTTTTTTTTTTTTTTTTTTGCCCCTGGGCCATGCCAAATATCACTCCTCCACATCCCCTACTTCCCTCCCCTCCTTCAGTTATCACCTATTTTCCCTGTTATTCCCTTATTCTGTGGTCTATTTTTGTGCTAACATTAGCGAGTTGGTAGCAGGGCGTTGTCATCACTGTTACCAAGCGTGGGAAAGAGCGAGAGAGAGACTATTGCGTAACAGTGTCTCTCCAGACAAGGGGAGGGGAGGAGGGGAGGGAGTTTGCCTCAGCCATACATTATGTAACTCCCGGCCTGTATCGCCGATTTTGACCATCCAAACGCTGTTTCCACTTGTTTTATTGCTGTAACAGGTTAATACCTTTATAATCAACCTAAAATAGTCGCATATAGATAAGTATTAATGCTATTTATGGTAAAATAACGATGTTAGTGATATGAACAGCTCAAATACGTGCGCACAGGCGTGTGGTGTCTCATACCCCCATGCGCACGTCTTAGGTTAACCCTCCAGCCCCGGCTATGTATTCCATATATATTCCCCGAAACCCGGGGGTTTTGGCCGAAAAACGTCTACGCCTAGGCTACTGCATCTTTATTTTGCTTGCTTGCGCATTCCTGCGCATCCCCAAGCGTAGATGTGTTTCGTACCTGTAGAATAGCATTAAGTAGAGCTCTCTAAGTCAACTGGTTCAGTTGTGATGATGATTTCATTGAGATAACTTTATGGCAAAACAGCCACTTTACACTACTTTTCGATACTTAACAATAACATACAGGCACACACGAACAAGCGACGCACTCCTTCTTGTGGTCGGAGATGCGGGGCGTCGGTCCAGCCGGCTGTTGTTTACATACGTCGGACGGACGCCTCGCACACCAAGCTTACAGACTTTAACCCTCCTGGCCCGGGCTGTATCTCCAAAGGACAGGGTGGGCTACCCAGGCGATCTGGCCGAAAAACGTCTAGGCCTAGGCTACCGTATTTTAGTTAATTTTAACTGCTAGAAATTTCCCATGCATCTATAAATGTAGTGCGGTTTCCAATCTGTAGACTGGCATTGAGTAGAGCTCTCTAAGTCAACTGGTTCAGTTGTGATGACGATTTCAGTGGAGAGCATTTTCAGTCCTTTCAATACGACGATCTTTTCACTACTGAAACAACGACATTATAGGTTTGACTCCTGTAAGGAGATAAAGAAAACCTAATATTTAGTAGTGGCCCCGTAATCATTGATGAACATGCCTATTACATAAGGCATCCTCTTCAAACACTAATCCGCTGTAGTTTGAATCTACCGCGCAGAGCATTTAAAATCTGAGGAGCCTTCATCATGAGCGCACGCGACCTCACTCATGGCTTCAGTCATTATGAATTGGGTTCTCACTACGAAAAAACTTCGTAAAAAATAAAAACAAAAAGAAAATAAGAATAACTATCCAATAAGCTTTCCATCATATCGTGGATGTACTTGTATGGATCTTTGACCAGACGCTGATTCAGGCGTCATTCTTCCTTCACTGACATATCAAGTAAACCAAAATCCTTAATACATCAACGAATGGGAAGGGGATGGTCGGGAGGACCCCAGTCGTCAATGATTACGGGGCCACTACTAAATATTAGGTTTAGTCCATGAGCCAGGCCAGATATCGGTACCACCTGGGGTGACTAAACACGAATGGTACTAAAATGTTTATAGAGTGACTGTAAGTACATTAAGATATGATAGCCTTCTCGCACTGGTAGCTTAGTCTAATTTTTTTGATGCAATAGGGGCGCTACCCAAAAATAAAGATTTTTAGCGTGACGCTCGGCGTTTTCCTCATTTTCTTTAAAATCCATCACACAATCATCGCGAAACTTTGAACACCTATGTAGAATTATATTCTCTACCAGAGTTGTTCCTAGGTATTTTTCAAATTTCCTCATATTTCGGAATATACTCTATATTTTGGGTATTTTCCTCTAAATCTAGAATAAATCCTTAAATATGGGGAACATTGAAAATATATTCTAACAGCTCTTGTAGCTTATTGATTCTCTACAAGAATTATTCCGATGTGTATTTCAAGTTTCTCCATATTTAGGGGTTTATTTCATATTTGGGGATTTTTTGTTATATTTTGGGGATAATTTATTATTGGAAGGAGCAAACATATGTAGAGTGGTTTCCATGTAATGTGTTTGTTTGTTCATGGTTTAATGGTGATATTTTTTGCAGGTGTGTGTCGACTGTTTGACGGCAGGATGGAACCATCTGCGAGGAAGAGAGCACGGATCGACTGTATCATCCACTGCTCTGATGATGACAGCGATGCTCTGGTGTCACCACAGGATTTGGACTCCTGGAACACATTGCTCAGGGCTGCAGAAATCAGGCAGCATGATCCAGTCCTGGAAGCAGCCAAGGGCCTTGAAGAAGGAGGAATACCACACATACATTATCACCGTAAATGTCGTAGTCTCTTTACAATGAAGAAGTCACTGGATTCTATCCTTGCCAAGGGTGTCAAGATAGAATCAGCAAGCGTCGACCCCAGGAGGAGGGCATCAAGGGATGCCCCTAGTACTAGCAGGGTGTATGCCAAAGTATGTATCTTCTGCGAGAAGTCAAGCAAGTACATAAAAACAACAAAGACAAGGGAGCCACTCATACAGTGTGTTGAGCTACGAGCAGATGAGAAGATTCGCAGAGCAGCAATAAGGAAACTCAACCAGAGAATCCTTGGTTTAGTTAGCAGAGACCTTGTTGCTGCAGAGGGTCACTACCACAAGTCGTGCTACAAACTCTTCACAAAAGATGATTTCCCAGCGGCCGCCAGGTCGGGTGCAGGTGAAAATCAGGAAGAAAGCGAGGAAGCACGCTACGAAGAGGTTGAGACAGAAGCCCTCGAGGAACTCTGCTTGTATATAAGGACCAAATTATTCCCCAACCCAGAGGTACTGCCTATGACAAACCTCACATCTAGGCTTGAGAGATCCATGATGTCCCGTGGTATTATCCAACTGAAACCAGCGACAAAGAAACATGTTCGCCGAAAGATTGAAACCGAGTTTGGAGAATCACTACGCTTTGTCCCAGATGAGAAAGGAAAGCTTCTAATCTATCCACGCAGCCTCTCAATGGACGACCTTGCCCGGCAAGCACACAAAATGGCAAAAGACCTGCAAGAAGCAAGAGCAGCTAACTCTGAAGATGTCTTAACCAAAGCAGGAATGCAGCTGAGGAATGAGATCAATAAACAAGATGTGAGTCAGCCATGGCCTCCCGATACAGATCAGAATGTCATTCCTGCAGCAGTCACTCAATTCCTGCACACCCTGCTGACAGGAGAGTGTGAGTGTGAAACTCCCTCTGAAAGAGCTCAACGTCTTGCCACTTCCTTTGGCAGTGACTTGGTCTTTGCTGTTACCAGTGGCAAGACAAAACCACCCAAGCACGTACTGCTGACCAATGCTGTAAAGTCTTTGACAGGAAACACAGAACTGATCCGAACTCTGAATCGTCTTGGTCACTGTGTGTCTTACTCAATGTTTGAGGAGATCGATACAGCCCTTTGTATCCAGAAGCTGGAATGCTCAAAGGATGACATTCCACTGCCAGCAAACATCTACCCTGGTGTGTTCACAACCCTGGCCTGGGATAACATTGACCGACTTGAAGAGACCCTAAGTGGAGCAGGTACTTCTCATAGAGTCAATGGCATTGCTGTCCAGTCCAAGGTTGCAGGCTCTGTGCCAGAGAAAGTCCTGCCAGAGATTACCAAGTCCAAGATAAGAAGCATCACTCAGACATCATCAATGCTGCCAATATACAATGTTGGGCGGCGGGCAGGGCCACCTAGGATTGAGACTGCGTATGTCGACACTACCAAGGAAGTCCAGGATTCAAAGACAAAGAACCATATCTGGCTTCTTACTCGAATGTCAGACCATGAGGACCAGTCCATCAGCAGTTGGACTGGGTTCAACATCAAAATGCGCAGAGACATTGCAGTGGTTCAGGACACTGTAAGCTACCTGCCCACTATCAATGCTCCCGCAACAGAAATGTCCACCGTTAATGAAATCTTGGAACAAACGCATGCTATCATGCAGTCCTTACAGCTTAACAAGATTGTGTGCGTGTTTGATCAAGCACTCTATGCCAAAGCTGCCGAAGTTATCTGGAAACAAGAGAAGTTCAAGAACATTATCATCAGGATGGGCGTCTTCCACACAATCTGTAATCTCATCTCCACCATAGGAAAGAGGTTTCAAGATGCAGGTCTTAGAGATCTGTGTGTGGAATCAGGTATCATCGCAGAAGGATCAGTGTCAGGAGTGATGAACGGCAAGAGGTACAACAGAGCAGTGAGACTACACAAGCTCGTGTATGAAGCACTGATGAGGCTTGCATGGAAAGGCTTCCTTTCATGGCTAGAAGAAAACCATTCAAGGGACATACACCATCTAGATGAAACACTGAAGGACATCAACAGCTTTCACAGCAATGTGTCTCAGGGACTCTTTCAAGAGCTGATGGAGAGTGAATCATGCACACATATCATGAAGCTTTTCCAAGTTTATCTTGAGACCCTCAGAGATGAACACAACCTCTCAGCATTCTGGATGTCATACCTGGACATGGTTGAGATCATGCTGGACTTAATTCGAGCCTCCAGAGAAGGCAACTGGATGCTCCACCTAGGAGCAATCCGACAGATGATACCGTGGTGTTTTGCCTATGACAAAGTGAACTATGCCCGGTTCCTAACCTACTACTATGCCTTGATGTCTCGACTGCCCATTGAACACCCAGAGGTCCATGAACACTTCATGCAAGGTGGCTTTTCGGTCCAGATCGGTAGCAAGAATCCCTTTGGACGGATCCCTGTGGACCAGACAATCGAAGAGACGATCAACAAAGACACCCAGACACCAGGGGGCACAAAAGGCTTCAGCCTGAAAGGCGGAGCTGTCGCCAGGTACTACCTGACATCGGAGTATCGCAGCAGGTACTTAAGGCAGCTCAGGACTATGGTAGTAGGCCAAAAGTATACTGACTTCAGCCACCCAGACCTACAGATGCCCAGGATTAGAAGAGATGAGGCCGATGTCCAATCTTTAGTTCAACTGATGGAGACCAGCTGGTTGAACCCCTTCAACGCAGAGCAAGAAGATCTTGTCAGTTTGTCAACTGCGACTATGGCACCACCAGAAGTTGTCAAAGACCTTCTAGGGGCCTACAGAATAGGAGAGGATGCATATCAAGCCTTCAAGGAAGAGCGCCTGGAGATCGATACGCCAACTATACAGTTTCATGACACGATGACGAAGACGAAACTAAGAACGTTCACTAACATCAGAATGAAGCCACGCTCACAAGACCATGCCAAGGAGGTTATCTTAAAGGCTGACAGGAACCTATTTGGCCAGATGATCCTTGTTGCCGAGAACAGAAAGCTCAAAATGAGTGATGTCTTGGCTCATCCCCTGGGGCCTTTGCCTTGGGCACTTGCCAGCGGTGATGGGTCTCTCCGCAAGACCAACAAGGCTGCCCTCGCAAAGGAGTTAGAGAGGAATGTTTCTCCTGCAGAAGTGATACCCGAGCCCTCTGCTACCATAATTGATGGGATGAGCCTGGTCCACAAACTGAAGGGAAACGACAAAACTTTTTCACAGCTTGCAGGTACAGCACTGAGTCACGCTGTTCATGAAGGTGCTAAGAGCAGGCGCATTGATGTTGTGTTTGATATCTACAAGGAGACATCCATCAAGGATGCAGAACGAGCCAAAAGAAGTGCAGGCACAGGAATTCATTTCAAGAACATTCAACCTGGGCACAACATCCAGCAGTGGAGAAAGTTACTCGGTAGTTCCTCCAACAAGGCAAGTCTTATCAAGTTCTTGGTAGAAGAATGGAAGGCACCACAGCACAGGGAGAAGCTCAAGGACAAGGAGCTGTATGTCACATGTGAGCAGCGCTGCTTCAAGATCACCAAAGAGCAGTGGGAAGAGGCTCCTGAGCTTAAGTCAACTCAAGAAGAAGCAGACACACGCCTTCTTCTCCATGCACTTCATGCAGCAGAATCTGGGAACAAGTCTGTCATCATCACTGCAGAAGATACAGACGTCATGGTGTTGTGTCTTGGCATGTGCCACAAGATCCCATCCCATCTGTTCCAGAAGTGCGGGACGAAGAACCGGACAAGATTCCTGGATATCACCACACTGAGCCGCACACTGGGAGGCAGCGTGTGTGATTCATTGATTGGTATGCATGCCTTTACAGGCTGTGATACCGTCAGTGCATTCGCTGGCCGAGGGAAGATGACGACACTCAAGCAGGTGAAGATGGACAAGACATACCAGCATGCTTTTCACGAACTTGGACGCTCATGGGAAGTGTCTCCTGAACTCTTTGAGAAGCTACAGGAAATCACCTGCCAC